>CM033686.1:62813918-63413918 GCA_019514585.1 Dendrobium officinale | reverse complement strand
TTTATAGAAAGAATTTAGATGGTTGCTTGAGCATAACATGAGGATTAGAACAAATTTTGAGAGGAGAGGATCTACCCATCTTAGGGACAAGTTTACAGACATTAAAAGTTTGGGCAGCATCCAATATGGATTGGAGAGGGCGTATGGGCAGTCTGAGTAGAGCTTGGGCTAGCCCTGAGTTCATACAATAAGAGAGCAGAATAAGAAGAAAAAAGTATTTGACTGTGGGGATTTAGGAAGCTCTCTTCATACTGGTGGATTTGTTCCACATACGGAACATATATGACGAATGTTAAAAGCTTTAAATTAGTTTAATAAATATATTTATATTATTATGAATATATATTCTATTTTCAGAAAGAGTTTCTTGGTCGGAAGTTGACACCGTTAGAGTTGCATACGAGAACTCACCAACATCAAGCTGACAATCAGTGGGTTGATAAAAAGGCTAAAAAAGCTATGTGACTATAATTTTTTGGAGTTTGGGAATAAAAATTTATTAAAATAAAACTCATTCTGGTATAAATATATTTTATAGATTTATTCTTGTAGGATGATTTTGTACGAGCTTGGAAAAGTTGTTAGTCCACTAGTGAGGGATCATCTTTAAGATCGACCCAATATTCTGAGTATTATACATGGCCAAATGTTGTTGGAGGAAGGCAGTGGGGAAGGGTATATGGCTTGGGTTCGTAAGGCTATGCTTATAAGGGCATTTCATACACCTTAGCATTTTATGATCCTAGTAGAGGTGAAGAAAGTATAAGCCACAGGGTTGCAACGCTGACGAGAGAGATAGAAGAGATGGTAAAGGTTCAAAATGAGATGTAGACAGAGCTGTGATCCTATAGAGATGAAAATCAAAAGAAGAAAGAGTAAGAGCAAGAGCAGCCACATGCATAACCAGACCGCGAGGATACGGAGTAGGATTAATACTCTTTTTGTTTGATGAACTTATGATGAACTTATTGTAAACTTATTTAGTTTGATAAACTTATGTGTAAACTTATGATGAACTTATTTGGTTCGACTTATTGTTTGGTTATGAACTTATTATGAGTTGATTTATTTTGATGAATATATTTGTGATAATTATTATGATTGATTATAGTGGCGTGTTGCCCATATTTGTGAAAATTAATGTATTTTCTGTGCAGGTTTAGAGTTTAGGATGAAAATCAATAAAATAGAGGGGAGGTTGTCAATTTTTTTTCAAATACTATAGGTTTCTGGCTGCCAACTGGCGATTTTGTCGCTAGAAACTTCGATACCAGATGACTAATACCAGTCGCTGGAAGTTCACTATAACCGTCGGTAGTTTTCGATGGCTTACCGACGGTTTCCAGCTATTTTCCGGCGATATGCCGTTGGTGGCGCCACCGGTAATTCCTTTAGTTATGACTGACGGTGCGTTACCGATGATATTCCGGCAGTTTGGCCGTCGAAAAAATACTACTAAATCGGCAGTTAAATAGCAGGTATGCAACCAGTAAATAAGCGGCAGTCACCGGCGTTATGACCGTCGGAAAACTACCAACGGCACGGTCCACCGATAAACCGTCAGTGAGTAAAACTGTCAGAAACCATTTTCTACGCGGTTTTTACCAGCGGATTTTAAACCGCCGCAAAGCCGCCAATTTTTTCTAAAACCACTCGAAAGGTTATGCTAATCGTCGGAACAAACCTCCAGTACTAAGTGATTTTCCTGTAGTGTAAATATTAATGAAACTAATGTTTTGCTTAAAAAAGTCCTTATGCTCAACGTTATGATGGCCAAAGTCCATAATAGTGTGTGATATATAGATTATGATTCAATCAATAGGAGAGAAAGTTGGTGAGATTCCATTAATAGGTTAGAGTTCATCAAGTTAATGGGCCACTATTAACCCTAGATGAATCTTGTAAAGTGACAAATCACATGCCAAATTTCAATTAGGTGTATGGACTTTGATAAGTTAGAAACGACTCATTAATAACTTCATAACTCATTGCTAATCTATAAGTTGACCTATTTTAACCTTATTTTTGCCTAACTTTATTTTGAGCCAAATATAATTTTTAACTCATTTGGCCAAGTTAAATATAAAATAGGATACGGCCTTTAATCCCATATCCCTAGTGTAAGTGAATCTCACCATAATCTTATATATAAACTAGCTTTACTCCATCCTGTCCATTAAGAACTTGCACCTTTGTTTTGATGAAACCCTACATAAATGTTATAATGTAAAAAACTATTGGGGAAATTACAGAAGGAAAATACATAAGTATTTATAAATCTTACTCTTCCCCATTATACCTAAATTTTATTTTCTATTTATATGTTTATGTGACGTGCTTCCATGGTGTATTTAAATGTAAGGAGGCTAACATTGATCTGCTATGACCATAAATGTTTAGTTATCTACATGGAACATGGCATAACTCAAGATCTTTATAAGTTTGACATAACTAACTATTGGAGAGCGAGTTTATCATTGCATTGAAGCATATATATCACGTGATAGGTAAGGATTTCCCATAGGTAGGGTCTATGATGAAGCTATGACAAAATTTTATAAGTTAAATGAGCCATTTAGTGTAAAAGTATATCAATATTCTTTTAGCATAAATCTAATAATTAACATGATAAAATGAAATAAATCTAGCTCCTAGCTAAAAAGCACTAGATGCATAAAATGACAATATAAAATAAAATAATTACCTCTTCATGATAAAAAAAATAATAAACTTTCATCATGAGTAAGAATATTTCAGTGACACTCAAACTAAAACACTATGAACCCATGACTTGAAACACCAACAATAGATTATAAAATGAAATAAACTCAATTTAGGGCACATCTAACTCACTCCAATATCAAATAATTCTTTAAGAACATGATATGAATTTTTATTTTTATATCATTAATGTTATACTTTCATTCGTTATATAAGAATTATTTCATAATATTAATTATATGATACATATCATATGATCATTTTCATGCTTTGTATGATGCCATTCATGAAAATCAAGAATGGTATTTTTAATTAAGAAAAATATGTCATACAAGTTATATAACAGTACCATTAGAGTGATAACTTGAAAAATAAAAATAAAAAATAGGCATGCATCATGATAACACTTATAACAACAAAACCATATTATCTTTTATCATCATTTTTTTCTTTTCTTTCATGAAATTAAAGCTTTCATAAGACAACTCATCATTTTTCATGCAATAGTATAGTAAACCTTTCATATCATATCCAACTCCATCATACCAATGCCAAGGAAATATTATGACTATGTTATACTCTTTTTCATTAATGTCAGTCAGTTGCCCAAAATTCTATATTATGCTTATTTGGCAAAATAGAATATCCTCTTTTTTACACCTTTGGAGAAATTCTCTCTCTATCTTAATAACATGTAAGTTCTTGAAATTTTGTTCCTAAAGTGCTTATCATTAGTATACAAACTTATTGAAACCATGGAAACATTTATTATAAAAATTAGAAAGTCTAAAGGAATGTCTTCTTAAGGGATGAAAATATCCCTCATGGTTAGCTAATATTATACATATAAAAATATGGGGATATTAAAGTTTATGTTAATTTTAGATATTTCAAGAAGACATTTGTGAAAAATTTGTTCCTCTTATATTGGTACTCATGAGCAACATATCCTCATCTCGTAGTTTATTTCTATTTTCCATCATTAGGGGCTTAGTTATCAAAATTAAAATGATCCAAAATATGAACAAATCATTATATTTTTAACACATGGTGTTATTTATTATTAAAATGTTATATATTTTATTAAAAAATATCAATGTGATATGTCATAAGAAAATGACACATTCTAGAGGACCTCTTCTATTAACATCTTGAGTGTTAAGAAGAAGACTTCGTAGTAAAAGCAAAGATCAAGAAGGTCATCTATTCAATCCACGAATTATATTCAAACAAATTCATCCTCATAATCTTAAGATTAACCCATTTGTTTTAAAATCACATGAGGAAAATTCCTTAGATTGACATTTAGGCATAAATATATAGAAGTCATACTCTCTATAATTAAAGTTTTCTTAATCTCTACAAGATATATACAAATCTTCATAACTAGTTTAATCATATATTATCAAATTCTTAATCTTCTTTTTGTTGTATGATTCATGATCATATATGTTGTTTGTTTTATTATTTTAGCTAAATAATCTCAAAGGCATAGATTCCTTAAGCATGTAAAGCTAACCCTTTTTTAGTTCTATGCATAATTTATTTTTAATTTCTTGAATTAACATATCTTATATTTTTTATTTCTATTTACATTTTAAGGTTGCACATTACTAACATTATATTCCTATTGTTGATAATTTTGGTCCTTCCAATTTGCATCCTTTTGAAGGCAACTTTATTCCCTCCAATTACTTAATTCAAGATACTCCCATTGTTGGGATTAATTTGGCTTTTGATTATAATATTGCGAATAATGCTAAAGATCCTCATTGTGAATCATTCATTTCTCTGAATGTTTCTAAAATGGTGCCATGTTTTAATATTCCTATTTATGTATTTTCTTTGGTTGGTTCACTTAAGCAAGCTGGAGAAAAGAAGGGAAAGGACATTTTTTCTAAGGATTGTAGTGGGGAATCAGAGGGCTTATGTCATTCCATTCAATTTGGTGATAATTGGGAGGAGGGGGAGATAAATTCTATTGATGAGGATTATTTCCACAATGTAATGGATAAGCTGGGGGGGATATCAACTTAGTTAATGTTTCTAAAGATGGTGGATTTTGGGAAACTTCTAGGAAAAAAAAAAATAGAGAAAAGAAACTATGTGCTTCTTTAATTGATGCTAGAATCACTAGATCTAACATTTCTTCTAAACATATTTTTAATATTTAGTTCTATGGTTTGGAATATTAGGGTTGTTGCTAATTGTGAAACTCTTATGCGTATCCTCAATTTATGTAGGATTCATAATATTTTCTTTTTTTCTCTTTTAGAACCCTTGATTGATTCTTAAAAAATTAACATTTGTCAAAGACAATTGGGGTTTGATTATTCCTTTGCTAATTGTTATGGTAAAATTTGTACTGTTTTTTGGAAAAGCGATATTAATTTATCTATTGTTTGTGATTTTGATCAAATTATTCATTGTAACTTCTCTATTTTCAATGTTTTTGTTATTGGGTCTATTATTTATGCTTGTTGCACTAGATATAGTAGATTGCCTCTTTGGCAATAACTTGCTGACCTTGAGAATTCTTATAAGGGTCCTTGGTTTGTTGGTAGTGACTTTAATATTATTTCTATCTCTTTTGAAAAGGGAGTTTCTCCTCCTAATCATAATGCTATGGAAGATTTCAATAATATGATGTTAAAATGTGGCCTTTCGAATATTGGCTACTCTGGTTCTTTTTTACTTGGTCTAATAATGGAGTTTGAGAAAGATTATTTCATCTTTTATTTAATAATGATTGGCTCTCTATGTTTCCTTTATCTTTTGTTGAACACCTTAGTAGGACTATTTCTTATCACTCTCCTTTTGAACATTTATCAAGTTAATTCTAATGGTTTCACTCATTTACATTTTCAAAATATGTGGTTAAAAGCTCCTAATTTTTAGTGGATTGTTAATTAAAACTGGGACACTCCTCTTTCGCATTACGAGGGTGACAATAATATGATCTATTTTTCCTTAAAGCTTAAGAGAATTAAAGAAGCTTTAAGATGGTGGAATAAATTTAAAATTGTCAATATTTTAATAACATATAAAGACTAAAAAAGAGGTTTTTATGCTTGTAAATAAATTTGTTGTTTCTTCTGGGGATATTGAATGAGACCAGGTTTGCTCTGCACTGGCAAACATGCTTATTCTTCAACTTAAGGAAGGATTATTTTGGAGATAAAAAGAATCCTCTAAATATATTATGGAAGGTGATAGGAACACTAAGCATTTTTATGTTGTGGCTACTCGTAAAAAATCTAAATCATTCATTAATGAGATGAAGTTGGAGTTCAGTGATCGGTGTGATGACCAATCATTAGTCTTTGAGGCTTCCATTTCCTTTTTTAAGAAATCTTTTAGTTCAAGCATGTAGGTTTTTCCTAGTTCTATGTCTCATGTTTTTTTCCTTTTTATATTTCATCTCAGTATAATTGTATTATTACTAATTTGCCTGACGAGCTTGAAAATTTTAACTCTTTGATGAGCATGAATAAGTATTTTGTTGCTGGTCCAAATAATTTCACTATTTCTTTCTTTAAAAAATTTTGGAATATTGTTAAGGAGGACCTTTGCAAATCTCTTAATGCTTTTTTTAAAAGGTTTTTCTATATCTAAATATTTTACTAGCACTTCTATTATGTTTATCCTTAAGAGCATCAACCCTGAATCCTAGAATGATTATAGATCCATTAGTCTTTACACTTCCTTTAATAAAATTTTATCCACAATTTTGGCTACTAGATTTTCTAATTATCTCCCTAAAATTATATCATTAAATCAAAAGGGCTTTGTTAAGGGAAGAAACATAGTTGACAATGTTTTTTCTTTCCCAAGAATCGCTTCATAAAATTGAGAAAAAAGTCCATGGTTATTATATGATCCTCAAACTTAATATTTCCAAGGCTTATGATAATATTAATTTTACTTTTTATTTATTGTTATGATACAATTTGGTTTTGATGATAATTCCATTAATATTTTTAAAAGCATTATTAAAAATTGTTGGCTCTCTATTACAATTAATGGCAAGTCTCATGGCTTTTCTAAAGGTGCTCAGAGTACTAAGCAAGGAGATCCTTCATCCCCTGCTCTTTACATTATGACAGCTAACTACTTATCAAGAGGTTTATCATAGCTTTTTTCAACCAACAAAAACATTCACTTTAGGAACTTTGGTGGTATTGATAATGCTTCTCATCTTTGCTTTGTTGATATTTAATAATCTTTTATAATGGTTCTATTAATTGTGTTAAGAAGGTCAAGAAGTTTCTATCTACCTTTAAAAGGAAAGTGATCTTAATTTTAATAATATCAAATGTTTTTTTCTTTGGTGACAAAGGTATGCCTTTAGTGCATTATGAGAATATTAAATTATGCAATAACTTTGCAATCAAGTTTTACCCATCTGTTACAATGGGACTCTTTTCTAAAAAGGTCATAAGAAGTCTTTTTTATTTAATAATATATTTTTTGCCATTAATAGGAAGCTCTCTACCTGGGAATTTAAAAATTTCTCTATGGGGGCTATACTTATTCTCATTAAGAGTGTTTTGTGTTCTATGGCCTTCTATCTCCTTCAAACTATTAATCCTTCTTTAGGTATTTGTGATAGATTGGAGAAAGCTTTGGATAAGTTCTTTTTGGGTTCCATTAATAATGTTAAACTAATGCATTGGTCAAATTAGGGTGCTTGTACTGGTCTGTTGACCTCTACATATGTAGCATGGTTAATGCGAGAAAATAAGATGCTAATCGATATTGATAAATAAGATATCACTCAGAATGAATATCAAATTTTCTTAATCAGGATGAAAGTATTAAAGCTTTCTTTGATTACAAAAATGGATCATATTGATACATTTAGAACATCAAATCTAACCAAAAAGGGATCCCTTGCAATCAAATTGAACGAAAGCGATCGAAATCGACGGACTGCAGACATACTCAATGTTGCTCAAACGTCATCCGTTTATAAAATGAATTTCTTCATTATGATCAGAATGTCGAAAAACACTGAGAAATGACTGAGATATTATTTGGATATTTGCATGAGTGTAAACATAAAGTTAAGTGTGCAAAAATATAAATTTTGGCTGGAGTGTTGAGGCGACGACACATAAATTGAAATTTTAAAATTAGACGGCTTTTGAGGCGACGACAACATGTAAATTGAAAATTAGAAATAAAAAATTTAAAAATTAACGAGTGGTGAATAGGCATTAAAAATAGTCGATGTTAAATATGTATAAAATAAGTGATGTATTAAATAAATTTTGTAAATGTAAATTTCTATATTTAACTGATAATTAAGAGTTAAAATATAATAATTGATATGTACATATATTTAATATTAATTGTTACTTAATAGTTAAAATATTAGTAAATATGTCAATAGAAATAATTATTATATGTTAGATTATGTTTAAATTTCTTCTTAAAATATGTATAGTTTAATAGGTATACCTATATATCTTATTACATTATGTTATGATAATTCTATTAGCTATGGTTCTTCATTATGCCACCTTTAAAGGAACAATTATTACGTCCTCTGACCGGACGTAGAGCTATGTTCGGCCGCCAATAACATGTCGTCACGTGCTCTTACTCTCTATCGTGTGGCCCGACGACTTGACCCAGACCGGAACCTGGGAATGTTATGTTCGCGTATTGTGAGGTATTACTCGGTATTTGCTCGGTATTGCTCAGTATTGCTAGGTATTGCATGGAAATAACGAGAAATACCACTCTGTGAAGACCAATATCAAGTAAATACCGAGCAATACCGAGTTATACCAAGTATTTCTAGAAAAACTCGATACAACTCGGTATTGCTCGGTATTTGCTCGGTATTTGCTCGGTATTGGTTATTGCCAAGCAAAATCGACTAATACCTAGCAATACCAAGCAATACCTAGCAAAATCGAGAAATACCGAGCCATCCTGGGTCTGTTCCGGGTCGGGTTGTCCGGGCGAACTATAAAAAGTGAGAACACGTGGAGCGATTCTACTGGCGGCCGAACGTAGAGCTACACCCTATGACCAGACCAAATAAAAGTTTCCTTTAAAGCCATGTGTCTTCTGCTACAACAAAGGCCAATTTATTCTATCTAGGTGTGGGCTTGCATGTGCATCACCGCCTTCTCATTTCTGCTTCCCTATCTATCTATTTACGCCACACTTCCAGCAAGCCTCAAATTCTTTGTTTGAACAGCTTCTCACGCCACTCTCTCCTTCTGTTCTCAAGCCCAACTCTCTCTCTCAGCTCACACCTCACTTCACAACTCCTCTCTCACTGCTTCTAACACCAACAATCTCCCAAACACCTCTTGCTTCTCCACTACTGCACCTCATACATCCTTCCTCCTCCTTGCCGTGAATCCTCATATCCCATACCTCATCTCCATCTACACTCAACTATAATATTTCTTGTTAAACCTCTCTGTCTCTGTCCAGAGCTCCAGGCGATCGGGTTCCACTACTTGAACCTCTGTGGCGCTTGTTCTCTCAGAACCTGCTACCACTTAGTTACATTATTAAAGTAACTGTTAAAGCTGCTTCTATGTAACCAACTGTCTCCTCCAAGCTCAATATATAGTCATGTAAACTGTACTATTTGAATTAATTTTAATGAAGCAAGCTTCATCTCTTTAAGCTCATCTTCTTCCTCTGTTAGTTCTTTCATGGTATCAGAGCAACATAGCCTCACTACAACCTCACTCCATGGAAGACTGCGGCAGTACCATCTGATAATGCTCAGGCCACTTCCTCTCACCAACCGCCTGCGACAACAAAAACTACCATCCCACCAGCTCTAAAATTTCTCATATCCAACCTAAAGAACCTCATTCACGTTCATCTCAGCTCAGACAACTATCCCATATGGCGTCTCCAGACTCTAAAAATTTTCTCCGCCAACCATTTTGATGGCCATCTCACCGGCGGCAGCAAATGTCCTCCTGAATACATACCTTCCACTACCTGTGGCATCATCCCGAACCTCCTTTATGCCACATGGACCCTCCTGGATCAGAACCTTTCCTTCGCTCTGTGTTCGACCATCACATCTCCCATCCTACCATATATCCTCAATCTCTCAAGCTGCCATGAGATTTGGCTCACCCTAGAGAAGCGCCTCCAACCCTCCAACTGAAGCAGAGTAATCCAACTCAAGAATGAGCTGTATAACGTCTCCATGAAGGACCTTTCCATGTCTCAGTACCTCAGTCATATTAAGGCGATAGTTGACAATATCTCGGCGGCAGGCTCATCTATCGACCAAGAAGACATCATCTTCTACATATTAAATGGATTACCCCCATCTTATCAGTCTTTCAAGACTGATATACGGATTATATCTGACCCCATCAATCTGGATGAGTTATATTTACTGCTTTGCAGTGAAGAGATCAACTTGATGACCGAACACCTCAAGATCACTCCGACTGAAACTCAAACAATGGCATTCACTGCTTCAAGGGGTGCACCACCTACTCATGAGGGCATGGGAGAAACACCAGCGACACACCTCAATCCAACTGCAACCCCCTACCCAACAGTCGCGGACGAGGAAGATCAACACCATATCAACGTGTTCTCTATAAAATATGTGGTAAATCTGGGCATATCGCCCTGCACTGCTGGGACAGATCGGATCTCAACTATACACCTCCTACAGCACCGGCCAAAGCCTTCTACTTCAACACCTCGTCCATCTCTCCAGACTGGTACCTCGACTCAGGAGCCACTGCCCACATCACAGCCGACATATCTCAACTCAAACAATAGAAGCCCTATGCTGGCTCAGACACGTTATCCATCGGCGACAGGTCATCCCTTCCGATATATAACACTGGAGACGACATTCTACCCACCCCGACATCTCACCATAAGCTCCACTTCAAACAAATTCTTCATGTACCTAATATCTCACATAACCTGTTATCTATTCATCAACTCACCAAAGATAATCACTGCTCTGTTCTTTTTGATCCTCATGGCTATCACATTAAGGACCTGACCACCAGTGAAGTCATTCTTCAAGGACCAAGCTCAAAGGGCCTCTATCCGATCACTCCCTCCAGCAAACCTTCAGCACACATAACCATCAATAATCCTGACAAGTCTAGAAAACTATGGCACTTACGTCTAGGCCATGCTCACAATTTTGTAACTACTGCTGTAATGCAATCTTTTAGATTAGTCTCTCCCTCTACTCCTCTATGTTGTGTGTCCTGTAATGTGGCCAAAAGCCACAAGTTACCTCTTAAATCTCATATGAAATCTGTAACTCAACCATTCAAGTTAATATATAGTGACGTTTGGGGGCCTTCACCCATATTATCTAAAAATGGTCTCAAATACTATGTCATCTTTGTGGATGACTATTCCAAATTCACTTGGCTCTACCTCATAAACACAAAATATGAAGTGTATCAAAAATTTATTCACTTTCTTGCCATGATTCAAACTCAATTTAACACCAACATCCAAAATTTCCGATCCGACAATGGAGGCGAATACACATCAACTCAATTCAGAAATCTCCTAGCATCCAAAGGCATCATTCACCAACTTACATGCCCTTACACTCCGAAACAAAATGGAGTCTCGAAACGCAAACATCGTCACATTTTGGAGACGACTCGAGCCCTCCTACATGAAGCCAGTCTTCCTCTAACCTTCTGGACAGATGCTCTACTAACATCCATCTATCTCATCAATCGACTACCATCCAAAAACACCTCTCTAACCTCCCCATGTCAACTTCTAACCAAAAACTCACCCTTGTATACACACCTAAAGGTATTCGGCTGTCTCTGTTTCCCCTGGCTAAAGCCCCTAACTGTCAATAAATTTCAGCCGAGATCGAAGCCTTGCATATTCATTGGATATTCCAACTCATCAAATGGCTACCGCTGCTATGACCCATCAACCAAACAAATCATAACATCATGCCATGTGACCTTCTATGAAGATCAATTTCCTCATGCCATACATCCATCTCAACCCTCTAACTCCACAGCAGACAACCTCATTTCACCTCTACTTCTAACTCCAACATTCATCTCGTCTTAAACCAACAACAATGAACAACAAATCACACACCTGTCACCACCTGATCCCTCTCCTACATCACCCCACCTCTCCACTTCACCCAATTCAACGAACTCCACCACTCACAGCACCCAGCCTCCAACACCTTTACCAGAAATAATTACCAACCCACCAAAACATCCAATGCTTACTAGATTTAAAACTGGCACACTGAAACCCAAACAAATTTTCACTTTATCAGCTACCCACACATCCCCCCTCTCTCCCTAAACCTTTCCCCAAGCTAACAAGGACCCTCATTGGCGTGCTGCCATGTCTACCGAATTTTATGCCTTACAGAACCAAGGGACCTGGGAACTCACTCCTCTTCTCCTAATCAGCCACTCATAGGCTGCAAATGGACATACCGCCTCAAGCTCAAACTAAATGACACTATCGATCGTTACAAGGCAAGACTTGTAGCTCAAGGATTCTCCCAAAAATTTGGAATTAACTATCATGAAACCTTTAGTCCGGTGGCCAAAATGCCAACCATTCACCTCTTACTTACCTTAGCTCTTCATCACAATTGGTCTATCAAACAATGTGATATCTCCAATGCCTTTCTCTACGGACCACTCCAAGAAACTATCTACATGAAACAACCTCCCGGCTTCATTGACTCCTCTCGTCCCAATCACGTGTGCAAATTACACAAAGGCATATATGGCCTCCGTCAAGCTCCACGTCAATGGTTTCAAACATTCTCTTCATCTCTCTTACAACAACAATTCACCATAAGTCACTCTAATCCCTCACTATTTCTCTACAACACAAACAACACACACACGTTCCTCATTCTCTACGTCGATGACATATTAATAACAGGAAACAATCTTGATCACATTTCTCACCTTCAATCCACTTTAAAACTACAATTCCATCTCAAAGATCTTGAACCCATCTCCCTGTTTCTTAGTATCCAAGTCACCAAATCAGCAAACTCATACTTTCTTCAACAATTTTCATACGCAGCCTCTATCCTACAATTGGCTAGAATGCAGTCTTGCAAGCCATCTCTCACCCCTCTCTCGGTCCAATCTAAATTGTCCACCGACAGCTCCCTACCATACTCCGATCCCAAACTCTATCGAGCAATACTCGGCTCTCTTCAATACCTCACCATAACCAGACCAGATATATCCTTCACCACCAACTCTCTTTCTCAAGCCATGCATCAACCTCTTAATATCCACTTTCTCAAACTTAAAAAATGTCTCCTCCATTATATAAAGGGCACCCTCGACTATGGATTACCCGTCACCACCGGAGAACTCACTCTACGCTCCTACTCTGATGCCGACTGCGCTTCCAATCCCTCTGACCGTCGATCCATCTCAGGCCATTGCTCATTTCTAGGAAACACACTAATCTCCTGGAGTGTAAAGAAACAACCAACTGTGGAGAAATCCTCCATCGAAGCTGAGTATCGCGCCCTCGCCACAGCGGCAACCAACATCGTCTGGCTACATTGCCTTCTTGTTGAACTCTCCATTCCCCAAAACATGGCAACACCGTTATATTGTGACAATGTCTCAGCCATGGCACTTGCAAACAATCCAATATTCCACGCTCGGACCAAACACATTGAAATAGATTATTACTTCATCAGGGATCGGATCACTGCCAAGGAAATCACTGTGCACCATATATCTTCCCAGGATCAACCAGCTGACATCCTAACCAAAGCATTACCTCCAAAACGGTTCGACAAACTTTGCTTCAAACTAACCATCCAATCTCCGACTGCTTAGTTTGCGGGGCGGTGTTAAACCTCTCTGTCTCTGTCCAGAGCTCCAGGAGATCGGGTTCCACTACTTGAACCTCTGTGGCGCTGCCTCTCTCAGAACTTGCTACCACTTAGTTACATTATTAAAGTAACTGTTAAAGCTGCTTCTATGTAACCAATTGTCTCCTCCAAGCTCAATATATAGTCATGTAAACTGTACTGTTTGAATTAATTTTAATGAAGCAAGCTTCATCTCTTTAAGCTCATCTTCTTCCTCTGTTAGTTCTTTCATTTCTAACCAACCCCACATAACTCCTCATATCCACTCTATCTCCTGTACTCAACTCCACGTTTTTCTCCATTCAAACCTCACCAAACAGTAACTGTTTCTCTTTCTACTCTTTGTTTTCCTCTCTCTATATAAGTATATAAATATATAATAAAAAATCAAAAAATAAACTTAATAAAAAAAATATTCAGCCCTTTGCTGCAAATCTCTATCGTCGTCGCCTCTCTTGCTCGTCAAGGTATATTATTCGCCAAACTTAGAAGCTCAAATCTCGTCTTTGGCGCCTACGACGAGAAAAGCAATCATCTAAAAACTCATTTTTTTGGCGTTCGTGGCACACCGAAAAATCGCCTATACACGCTTTTCTCTAGCATGGTGGGATGGGAACCCGGTGCGACACCTTCGGCGAAATGGGGATATTCATAAGTACCCGCTTACGGGGAAATGACTGTGTTTTTCTTGCAACAGGTACTGAAGACCCATATGCGCCTTTCTATAGCGTGGTGGGGGTTAAAGATTTTACGGCCGCGGTGTCCTCATCCGAGGGCACCTATCGTACACGTTTTTTCTAACGTGGCGGGAGGCCCAGTTTTTGTAATTTTCCCCCTAAACGGGGGAGACACCGGAATAATGCCAAAATTTTTACTGAGTAAATTTGAACATAATAATCTGTCAAACTTATTGAATATAAACTTGATTAAAAAAAAGATTATGTCAAAAAGAATTAAATAATTAAAAAGGAAATAAAAAATAAAATTACAAGCACGCCAAGGAAGTATTACAAAAATCAATGCAACACCCATTAGTAGTTTATAATTTTGCTTAGTAAAAGTATTCTTGCATTTGGAGTTGAACCTTGGACAAATCAGAGGAAGTTTCTTAATCTTTTGTTCCTTATGGAATATATTAAGAACTAGCCAAACTTGACAGTTGATACAATAAACAAAAAAAAAAAAAAAAAAGAGACATGGAAAAGTCCCATGAAATCAAATGAGCTGGAAAGTGATACATACAAAGAGTTTAAAAATAACTTAAATGATATTATTTTTCAAGTAATGCTTGGAAATAAAAAAAAATGAAAGGGCTGGAGACAAAAGTTTAAAAGAAGGAAGATTGAGATGAAGTTCAATAGAATATTTGAAAGAAGGTTACAAAATGTTAATCAATAAGAGTATGATTGGCTTTCTCTGAAGCTCGTTTAAGGCAACCTGACAAGGAATCAGATAATATATGAATATCATGTAATGTTCATTTCTAATTAATTCAGAGTGAATATTCTAATATTTTTGAAGTGTTGCACAAGGAAAATCTACCCTTCGTTGGTAGTCACCTTAAAATTTTCACTATGATTATAAATGAAACACTAAGATTGTATCCCACAATTCCCTTTGTTATGAAGCGTGCATAAGAAGATATTAAATTAGGAAAGTTAACAATCCCTTCAAGAATATATATTGCAGTGCGCCTTATGGCAGATTAACATAAAATGGGAAGAAAATGCCAGCCAAATCAATCCAAGTTGGTTCTCCGAAGGCTTATCCAAGGTGTTGAAGCATCTGATCACTTTTATGCCATTTATTTGTGGTCAAAGAATATGCCTTGGCATGAATTTTTGTCATGATTGCTTTTAAAAATATAAAAATGAGATATTGCACAAATGCCACCGGATCCGCACCACTTTTACAAGTGGACAGAAGACGTTTAATTCCCACCGAGCAGGGTGTCGACACCTCTAAGATGTGTGTAACAGCCTTGGGATGCAACCGACTACCCCAAGAAGAGTGCTACCGTCTTGAGAAGCAATTCACCACATCTATAAGCAAGCATATTAAATTTTAAAAGCCTAATATACATGCTATTTAATCCCTGATGATGGCTGTGTTGAATGTTTATATCAACCAGAGGGGACACTACACCTTTAAATGCATCCAAATGCTCATGAAATGCAATTATTTTCAAATAGCCTCAAAGTTGCCCTGATGAGGGCCGTGTTGAATGTCTATTTTAACCGGAGGGGATCTCAAACATTTAAAATACTCCCAAATTTCAAAATTAAATCATATTTGGAACAAAATCTCAATAAATTTTATTATATTCAAATAAAATTTATTATTCAAAACTTAAAGCAAAAATCCATCCAGCATCCACAAACATTTGTTAAGGATGATAAATTTTAGAATAACTTTAACTCACAAAGAGCAAAATGTTTAATTGAATGTATCACTGCGATTCATTCTCAAATGATTTCTAACCAACGGGGACGTGGCATGTGCCCTTTGACCGGGTGATTTTATTGCAAAATAGCACCACTATATCACGATTACGATCAAAGCCTGTTTGTTCTCCAATGGTTAAAAGCCCCATTGAGTAATGAATCATAGGGTGCACTTAATAAGGCATAAAACTTTCTGTTAGCTAAGGTTGACTAAAAGTTGTCTCCTTAAACAAACATCCACCCCAAGTCTACAAGGTACCCTTGGACGAAGCAACTCATGGCTGCTGACAAGGATCCTTCTACCAGGTTGGGTCGACTACCTCCTCTGACTAAGTAGACTAGGGACCACGATGGCCCGGGATGATGGAACCATGGGATCTTGATCAGGCTCATCATCATTCCCCCACCATCCTCTTTAAGTATAAAAATAATAAATTTATAATTCCAAAATTCATATGCTACTACTATATGATAGGTATTTCGTACTTATTTAATGACTAGCCTTAATCGAAAGTGCTCTCTCATGATCGGGAGAGGTAATTAATCATAGGTTCTTGCACCTATGGGAAACGTAGAACCAGATTATAAAGTCCTCATAAACTGAGGGCGAAATCTCTAGGTAGTGCTTTATCCCAAAGTTCATCTGCCTTCTGAAAGTTTGACCCGGAACATAGTTAAAACTTTCCTATACAGGTGAGGCCGGGGCTTGAACTTTCGGAGCCTACATGGTCCTTTCTTAAAGGGAGGGGGGGGGGGGGGGGGGGGGGGGAGGGCCTTGGCTGGGTTACAAGTTCATTTCATTTGGTTTAAAGTTTCTCCTTCAAGTTATGGTGGAAATTCAAGAATAATGATTAACTTTGGATAAAATTCATGAATAAAAATTATGGTAAGAATAACCATCTAACCTCTTATTCTCTTAAGTAAGGTCAGTCTCCAGGGTGAAAAATGTTGTGCAACATTAAATGGTCTACTGAATTAATTATTTATTGGGGAATATGATATAGTTACTCTTTATTTTGTGAAGATGATTGGTTTGGTGAGGGGTCTTTAGAATCTCACTTTAATACTCCTTCTACCTCCTCTTTGAAAGCTTCTTAGTTCATTAATAATGATGTTTGGTCCAAAAATTATCTTCTTGTGTGCATTCCTCAAAGCTTGGTGTGTGATATTACCATTAACAACAATTAAAATGATCAAATTATGTGTAAGTTATCAGAGGATAACAATTTTAGTCTTAACAAAGTGTGGCAATTAATTAGAAATTATCTCTACCTTTGGTAAGATTTTGAATTGATCTACTCTTTTAAGTTCTTATATGCTAGCTTGGAGAATTTTAAAAGGTTTTTATCCTGTTGACAATAGGTCATAAGAAAAAGGTTTATGTTTTGTTTGTAAATGTCAATGTTGTTAACATGTTGTGATTATGAGCCATGTTTTCTTTAATGGGCCTATTGCCGCTAAAGTTTGGATTGCTTTAGAAAAAGGTTTGCAAATCAAAGCTTGTTTTAATATCTTAACTATTTCTACTTTTTTATATGGTTGGTTTCATGTTAAAGGTAAAAGGCATGTTTTCACCGTTATTCCTTTATTGACTTTTTGGCTTCTTTGGGATTAAAGGAATAAGAGTAAGCATAATGGTATTAAAATGTGTCATCAGAAGGTTTAAGCTCCTTATCATTCAAAATTCAACATCTCTTCAAGGGAGATTTTCTATCTTTGAAGCACTTTAGAGGCACGAAAGATGGACTTACTTTCTTTGATACTTATTATGATACTACTAATGTGGTTACTCCTCCTTTGATTATCAAGTGGTCTAAGCCTCTTATTAATGAATTTAAACTTAACATTCATGGTGCTGGTAATGGGTGTGGTCATTTGATCCGGGATCACAATGGAAAGATGGTGAGTGGTTTGCTTCCCATCTTATTAATTATGATGTGTTAGGTGTGTAGTTATTTTCATTGTTTAAAGGTTTAAGGATGTGCCATGACTATAACATTCATACGATCTGGATTGAAATTGATTCTTAAAGATTAATTTCTTTGGTTAATGCCAAAAAGTGTCTTAATGCTAATAATTTTTATGTTTCTCACATAAAGATGGACTTACTGATTAATCTCTATTTAGAATTTCTTATATTAGAAGTGCTACTATTTCATGTGTAGTTTAGTTGGCTAAAGAAGGCTCTATTAGAATTGTTTTATGCTTTTCAGTATATAAATGCTCCTACTGTTCTTAAAGGAAAAAATTATGTTGGATTCTTCTGGGTTGCCTTACATTAGCATTTAGCAAGTTTGGTGGTTGTTTCTGGTTCTTTCTGTGCATGTGCCTTGGTTCTTTTTTGCTGTTTTAATTCATGCTAGGGTTTTTGCTCTTTTTCTCTATGGTGTTTTTCTCTGTCTGGGGGTATTTCTTTAGTCCTATTTTATAGATCCTGTGTATTGGTTGTTTTATTGGTTCATTTAGTCTGGAGTTATTTTCTATTTCTTTATCTTTTCATTCCTCTTATTGCGTCTCGTGGGTTTGGGTTGGTCTCTTTCATGTTGGTTTTGTTCTTGGGGCTATTGGCTTTTTGCTTTCCTCGGGTTATTAGCCACTAGTTGTCAGGTTCTTTTCTTCCTTTAGGGTCTCATTAGGTCTATTGCTTTGGGTTGGGCCTTCTATTGTATCATTAGGTTCTTTGTTTGGTTCTCCTTGTACAGGTTCTTAGCTATTTTCATTGGTTTCTTCTGTTCTCTCTTACTCTGGTGCTATCTTCTATGCTTATTTTTGTATTCTATTTCATTGGGTTTTCTATCCTTATCTATTTTGTAGGTGCTATTTCTTTTCAATATATTCTGGTTTTTATTTCTTTTTTGCTTATATTATGTTGATATCTAAGTACTGACTGTACTAATTTAGCCTGCTGAGTGGCTTTTTTGGGTCCTGACTTTGGAGCCTTTTTTTTGTTTTCTCATTATAATTAGATATATGGCTCCTTAGATTTTTTTTTTTTCTATTTTTTTAGTAGCTCTTTGAGCATAGTGAGTAGTGGATCACTCTAAGGACTTGCAATCCTTTTTTGATCTTAAATCATAAGCGTAATGTACGTTTTAACCAAAAAAATGTTAAATTCCATCTACGTGCGACTGACAAAAATCAAGTTATGGTGCTTTCCCTTTGGTATATAAGAGGCCTTTACACTCCTTTCATGACTTTAGGTGCAATCATTACTCCAAATGGACTTTGGAATTTTCACTATAGGTGTTTAACACAAAAACCTGCATTCTACTTATTAAGGAAAATACATAATTATTAAACTGTATACATTTAAATATTTTATCAAACTCATATAGCTTAAAGTACATTTGTGTGATGCTTTTGGCTAATCCAATTTGAGTTGGTTTCTTGAGTAGATGACTCAATTATAAAAATGATTTAAATTTGGATATCTTGACTTCTCAATATAAGATGGTAAAAACAACATTTTCTAACCATCTTCAATCAATAAAAACAACTAAAAAATTATTTAAATAGGTTTCAAAACCTTTAGAAATTTCAGGTTGTTATTGTGTGACTTGAACCATATAGCCGTAATTTTGATAATCACTAGGTAGGCTACCTTTTTTTCAAAGCTTTAATAAAAGTAACTTATATCATTGTGATAGTTTTCTTACTTCTTTCTACAATAGCTTTCTAGCACAAAAAATTCTTGAAACCAATAAAAAAGTAGTGGCAAAACACTATACCAAACAAAGACTTAGGCTTCGTTTGTGATAACTTTCTTACTGCTTTCTAAAGCCTCTTTTAGTATAAAAGATTATAGTTTAAGAAATATTTATACTAAAAAGTTGATTTAGAAAGCAATAATAAAGTTATCCCAAATGAAGCCTTAATCCTTCCCTCGATTTGTGCTCTAAAAAGGGAAATAGAGAACAAAATATAGGGAAGAAGAAGAGATCCTTCAATCAATCTCAAGCATAGTAGGAGATTGTAAAATATCAGGTGGAAGAGGTGATTTATGGCATCAATGCTTGATTTGATCTATTGCCTCTCTTATTCATCTCCTTTCTCTCATTCATTAACTGTCTCTTTCTCCTCTAAATTACACATTTTAGAGGATTTCTAAAAGCCATTGATCAGCCATACTTTTTTTACATGTATGTTGAGTTTGTTTATTGCTATAAAAATTAGGAAACTTGACTACTAAGTAATTTTTATATTATAGATCATATTTAATTGTTCAATCTTAAATTTTGAAGACTATATGAAATGCTTAATGCAATAATATAAATTGGAGCATATAGATCATTCCCTATATTTTTGTAATTTACATTTTACCCTACTCTCATATCGTGGTCGAGCCATAAGTTTTTGTAGTGGGGCATAAATTTGATTTTTCAAATATTCATTCAACAATTTTCAATTATGCTTAAGATTGGATAGAGAGCTTTAATTTTTTTAATTTAAAGATGTTATTTTAAAAAAAAATATAAGATAATGAAAAACTTATAATTTGTAATGCATATTTTTTTATATTTTGAAAGAGTTGAATGACTATTTTATAATCAATATAATTGAATATTTCTTTTTTGATATAATTGTTTTTTTTTGTTATAAGTCCTTAGAGGAATCCACCACTCACTACACACTCAAAGAGCTACAGCCAAAAGAGTAAAGAAAACCTAAAGAGTTATAGATCCCTATCTAATTACAATAAAAAGCATATAAAATTGAAGGCAAGCAACTAGATCTAGAAAAATGAAGCCCCAGCTTGAATATACCAATTAGCACTCAAATATCAACATATAATCTACAAAAAAGAATTAGGAAGGACACCTACAAAATAGAGAAAGAGACAAGAACCTCAAGAGCAGTAATAAGGAAAAAACCCCCACTACCTAATAACACATAAACTAGAGGAGAAACACAACCATCAACCTGATGGAAGAAAACACCCAAAAAACCCAGATGTGAGAAACCCCAAATGAAATAAAAAGAATACGATGAAACCAACCAACAAACCTAAGGTAACCAACAATACGGGAAGGAACCAGCAACCAACCGAATAAGAGAGACATAACCTAGAAGAAACACATGAAAAGGGAAAAAGAAACCAAATAATTAGAAGGCCACACCACTAGAGGCCAATATATAGAACCCCAACCACCAACCCTAGATAGAAGCTAGAAGACATAACCAAGATATAATAAGATACACCAATATGACCCGAGATGCCAACGAAACCATAAAAAGGTTCCAGACAGAGAAACCCTAACAAGACAAAATAAAATTCAAGAACCATAGCTCAATAGAACGAAGGATGAAACCCAACCTGGAAACAAAGCTAACAGGCTAAATCCAATAAAGCAAATACAAAAACCACCAAAAGACAAAGAAATAACCTAAACACTAAACAAACAAAGAAACACCAGAAAGCAGCCCAGGGTGAATGACCAACCTACAATTAGGTAATATAAGGCAATCCCAAAGCATTCATCACAATTCTACCTTTTAATATAATGGGAGCATTTAACATGCTAAAAGGCTTAAAAACATGACTCAAAGTTCTTTCTTAGCCAGTCAAACCACATAAGGATTATTAGCTTCTTAATATAAGAAATTATTTAACTAAAATTACTTAGTAAAGCCATAATTTTTTGAATATATTAAAATTATTATCTTTGAAGTAGTTTTTGGCAAATATAAAAAAGTGTAATATTTTAGAATCCATTTCAATCCATAAATTTTGAATGTTTTTGTCATAGCTCATCGTTAAACCTTTAAATAAGGCGAACAAATCATTGCCTAAAGCATTATAGATAGGCATATTGTAGGCAAAGCCACTCACTAGCTTGCCATTATAATCATGAATCAAGCCACCACAACCACAACTAGAACTAAAAGTAGAACCATAAATGTTAAGTTTAAATTCATAAAAAAATGGCTTAACCCACTTGGTAAACTTAAGAGGAGATGCTATATTAGTGTTATCATAGTGAAAATTAAAGAAAGTAAGCCAATCTTTACTCCCTCTAAAGTGCCTAAAAGATAACACGCCAACCTTAAAGAACTTATGAATTTTGAATGTCAAGGAATTTAAAACCCTATAAGAACACAATTTTATGACATTGTGGTTACTCTTATCCCTTTCTTCCCAAAGAAACCAAAAGTCCAGTAAGGGAGTAACAGTAAAAATATTCCCTTTGATTTTGTTATGAAACCAACCATCTAAAAAAGAGAGAATAGTCTTATTTTGAAACCCTATTTTTATTTATAGACCTTTTTTCTAAAATAATCCAGACTTTATCAGCAAAAGAACCATTCAAAAAAATATGACCAATAGTTTCAACATGAAAACAAAATTGACACTTAGTTACCAAAAACAACCCCTTTTATTGTGACCTATAGTAAAAAATAATATAGCCTTTTCAAAATTTTCCAAGCTAACATAGAAGAGTTTAAAGGAGTAGAGGAATTCTAGATATTTAAAAGTAGGGATAACATCTTTTTTGGATCTAAAGAAATAACAAACTTTATTAAGAATAGAGTCACCATCCTTAGATAATTTAATCATAATTTAGCCATTATAATTATTGTTAATGGGGAGGTAGAATGAGTGTTGAAGTGTGAATTAACAGATCTAGTACTAGACCAATCATCCTGCCAAAAGTGGAAGAAGCCCTAGCAAATTTCCCATTGAATGGTAGATTTAGAAGACTATTTGATATTGCATAACCTTTTCTAGCTTGGAGACTTCCCTTGATTAAAAAAAGGTGGTCGGATGCATATTCTTATAATATTTCTAATTCATGAATTTGGCCCAAAGAGAATCATTTTTTTTTTAATTTCCACCATAACTTGAAGGAGAAACCTTTAACTATATCATAAATAGATTTGCAACCCAAATCTCCCTCCAATAGAGTACCAATGAAAGCAACCCAATTGGAACAATTCAACTTTTCAGAATTAGCAATAGAGCCCTAAAAAATTTATTAATAGCTTTTCTCCATTCTATCACAAACTCCAAAAGTAAGATTAAAGGTTTGAAAGAGATAGATGGGCTTAAGCAGATGACACTCTTAATTAGAATAAGCCTCATAGAATGAAATTTGAATTCCTAGGTAAAAACTTTTGTTAATAGCAAAAAAAAAAATGTTATCAAATAAAAAAGATTTCTTATGACTTTTATATAAAGGAGTCCAAAGGTAAAAGATAGGAAGAATCTGATTACAAAAGTTAATATATAATCTAATATTATTACAATGCACCTAAGACATACCTTTACCACCAATAAAAAATCTTTTGCTATTATTAAATTTAAGTCCAGTTTCCTTTTCAAAGATAGTAAGAAAGTTCTTGATATTCTTAACACATTTAATGGAGACATTTTAGAAAATAATAATATCATCATCAAACAAAAGATGAGAAATATCAAGACCACCATAATTCCTATAGGAAAAGCTTTTATGTCTAGAAAAAAATTTGGTTAAACCTCATGATAAATATTCAGTAATAATAATGTAAAATGTAGTGGATAAGTGATCTATGTGCCTAATACCCTAAGCACCTTTGAAGAAGCCATGAGACTTGCCATTAATAATGACAGAGAACTAACAATTTTTAATAATACTTTTAAACATATTAATGAATTTAGCATTAAAACCAATTTTTTTTAGAATGTTAAACAAGAAAGTTCAATTAATGTTGTCACAAGACTTATAAATATCAAGGTTGAGGATTAAGTTATGGTCATAAACTTTCTTATTAATTTTATGAATCAATTCTAGAGCTATTAAAACATTATTATCAATGTTCCTGCCAACGAAAAAACCTATTTGTTTTAAAGAAATAATTTTAGGGAGTAATATACATAACCTAGAAGCCAAATGTTTTTAAAATAGTTTATTGAAGGTGTTGCACAGACTAATAGGTCTATAGTCATTCCCTGATTCAGGTTTAATCATTTTAGGGATCAACACAATAGAAGCACAAGTAAAAAATTTAGGGATAGTAAAACCTTTTAAAAAAACCAGGCATAACTTTGCACATGTCATCCTTAATAATATTCCAACAGCTTTAAAAAAAGGCTATAGTAAAACCATCTATAGGACCAACCACAGAATCCTTATTTTTGCTCATCAAAGAATTGAAACTCTCAAGCTCATCAGTCATATTAGAAATGGAACAATTGTGTTCAAGAGAAATATAATAAGGAATAACATGAGGAGTAGAGATAGACACAACCTACTTACTAGAACTAAAAGAATTCTTAAAAAGGTTATATCATACTCATAAATTAAAGTTGATCATCACACAAATAACTAAACATCAATTTAATCCTATTAATGAAAGATTTAGATTTTTTAGAATTAGCCACAACATGAAAGTACTTTGTGTTTCTATTACCTTCCAAAATGTTCTTAGAAGATGCTTTTTATCTCTAAAATTTTTCTTCCATAAGTTGAAGATTAACCAATTAAGTTAGCTTTGACTAAACAAACCTGATCCCAATAAACATCCCCTGAAGAAGCAACAAACTTATTTTCAAGGAAAGAAACCTCTTTTTCAGCTTTAATAATGTTATTAAAAATATAACCAAATTTATTTTTATTCCACCATCTTAAAACTTGTTTGACTCTCTTAGATTTTAAAGCAAATTAGATCATATCATTGTGCCCCTCATAGTTAGAAATAGGAGCTAACCACTTCTCATTAACAATCATAACATAATTAGGAGCTTTAAGCCACATATTTTGAAAACAAAAAAGAATGAAACTAGTTGAATTAACTTGTCTAATGTTCAAAAGCAAAGGAATATGATCAAAAATAGTCCTACCAAGATGTTCAACAACAGAGAAAGGAAAATTAGAAAGATAGACATTATTAAATAAAAATCTATCTAATTTTTCCCACACTTTGTTATTAGACCAAGTAAAATTGGAGCCAGAAAAATTATCAGATAAACCACTCTCCAACATTATATTATTAAAATCCTCCATTGCATTGATATTAGGAGGAGAGCCTCAAATTGTTTTAGAAGAATGAGAGATGATATTGAAATAACCTCCCACAAATCAGGGACCTTCACAATAATTTGTAACGTTAGTTAATATTTTTCACAGAGGAATTCTACCACTTTTAGTGCAACTAGCATAAATAATAAAATCAATAATGAGACATTAAAATAGAGAAACTGCAATGAATAATTTGGTCAAAATCACTAAAAATTATTAAATTAATTTCACTTTTACAAAAATTGGCAAAAGAATAATTGAAACCCAATTACCTTTGACAAGTAATAAGTTTAGAAAACTCTAACATGTGCTCGAAAAGGGTAAAAAAGAAATTTTATGAATTTTATATAAATTATGGATATGCATGTGAGCAAATTTTTTCCTACTTTTTTTTTTTTTTTTTTTTGAGATTTCCCAAAAACCTACATCTTTTGCAACTTTAACTAAATAGATGTCCCCAAGCTTATCAATGTCGTTATGTGCATACTCCTCATCACCAGAGTTAATCTCAACCACCTTCCATTTATCAGCGAACTAAGTAGAAGGGTGTAAGCTCTCTAATTCCCCACTTGATTCCTCACTAAAAGCTTGCTCACCTTTGTTACCTCCTTCCAAGTTAAGTAGAGAATCAATAGAAGATAAAGTAGCAACATGACTGTTTATACATAGAACCATTTTAGAAATATTAAAGGAAGTAGAAGCATCACAATGAGATTCTTCCACATAGTTCACATGATTGCATTTAGTTCCAACAATATGAATCATGATAGTATCAGCCAAATCATTCACTGCATTAGATTCAGCTTGAATTATAGGATTGGGAGGGACGAAGTTAACTTTAATAGTAGATTTATTATTTATTTTTATTATACTATCATCATCTTTATTAATAACACCACCAACTTGAATAGGATGATCACGAGTGACAACAATCATAGTATTTTTAGGTTTATTGGAGGAAATTTGCTTGAGATTCGAGCTCAAATGATAACATTCTTGTTTACTATGACCCAATTTTTCAATGATCACATAAGGTAGGAAATTCATTCATAATAACCTTATGCACATATCAATATTTTTAGGACCTAACCAAATGCTATTAGGATGCTGCTTGGTGATACGAGTTCAAACAACACTCTCACAATAGAAGGCCTAGTTCCAATAGCATTAGCATTGTCCACTTGTAATGGACCACCAAAAAGACTACCCAAGTCATATAAAATCCTAGGTAAAAAGAAATGAGGTATGGGCTTAGGAAAAAAGATCCAAATAGGAATAATAAGAGATTTGACAAAAATATCGAATAGGATATCACTTTATCAATTTTATATAACAGTTGCATACATAGTATGATTTATGCCCTAAAACATGACTATAATCCATATCATTTTTAAGTTTTATAAGAACATGGCGCGGATCCAATAAAGTAACAGAGAAATTCCCACTGAGCTTAATATTGAAAAAATTGACGAATCAGATCCAATTTTGGTCTACGCATGGCAAATTTACCAACTAGGGTAAATTGCAAAGGGATAGCTAAAGAAACAAAAAAAAAAACTTTATGAAAAGAAACATAAAAACTTCTCTGAAAAGCTCAAAAAACAGTAGCATATCCAAAAAATTGATCTTCTAAGAGGTATAAAGAGCTCATAAGCAGAGAACCGAAGGCGATTGGAGAAACACCAAGCAAAACGCTCAGGGGGAAAACCCTAGCATAGCACTCAATTAATGTGTTTTGATTTTTTAATATAAGTAATTAAAATATCATTCATTCACTATTCTTTAATTCAATTTCATAGTTAATTTTTTTAATAGTCATAGGAGAAAAACCCTTTTAACATATATTACATATATTAATATTACATGTATTAATCTTAAAATAAATTATAATATTTAAACATAATTTATTTCAATTTAAAAAAAGACCTATAAGAAAATTAATAAAATAATAAAAGTGAGAACCTAATATTGCGTCATGGAGTATTCGCGGCGATAGAGAAATATATAGTTTAACGTCTTAGCATTGTATAAAGATCCAGCACACAATCAGATAAGTGAGAGGGTGTAGCGTTCATAAGAGACACTAGAGTTTTTACGTGGAAAACCCCTGAAACGGGGAAAAAACTGCGGGGCCTGGCCTAGTTTGAATGAATCCACTAGTATTTATAGTCAATTACAAATGAAGCCTTGTTAGGGAGAAGGCCTTGGCTTGATGTCATAAATGTACATCATATAGAGTGTATTACATGGTGGGAGTTACAATAGATGTATTTGTTTTGTCAGCATGACCATAGTCGATAGGATGGAGGTTGGAAAGGCCGTTGTCTGGTGATGGAGGTCGGAAGGACCATAGTAGGCGACCGGAGGTCGGGAGGAATGTAGTGGGCAGGAGACCGGGGTCTATGTGATCGTTGTCTGGTGATGGAGGTAGAAGTGACCATAGTAGGCGACGGAGGTCGGGAGGACCGTAGTCGTAGGAGACCGGGGTCTCAGTGACTGTTGTCTGGTGATAGATTTCGGAGTGACCATAGTAGGCGATGGAGGTCGGGAGGACCGTAGTCGGTAGGAGACCGGGGTCTGAAAGACCGTTGTAGTAGGGAGGTACTCTGGTAGAACTCTAGGCATCAAGTAGTGGCTTAATAGAAGTCCGGGCCTCAGGTGGTGTCCTGGTTGAGCATAGGGTCTCAAGTGGCTGTTCGGCGGAGCAACGACGTCAGGCGGTGGTCCGACGGAGGTGAGGGCCTTCGGTGATGGTCCGACGAAGGTGAGGGCCTCTATCAAAGATGAGGGCCTCTGGCGAAGGTGAGGGCCTCTGGCAAAGGTGAGGGCCTTTGCTGAAGGTGAGGGCCTTTGCTGAAGGTGAGGGCCTTTGTTGAAGGTGAGGGCCTCAGGTGTTGGTGAGGGCCTTTGGCAAAGGTGAGGGCCTTTGGTGAAGATGAGGGCCTCAGGTGTTGGTGAGGGCCTTATGTGGTGGTCCGGCGAAGCTCCGGCGAGGCTCCGGCGGTGGTTCGACGAGGCTCCTGCGGTGATCCGGCGGCGGTCGAGGAGGAGCTTCTTCCTTCTCTTCCTTCTCTTCTCCTCTTCTCTTCTTGCTTGGGTACCCTTAGAAGATGCAGATTTCGGAATTCGGTGATCTTAGGCTTGTTGGATTCTTCTCGTCGAGCCGTTCGATTCGAGTATAAGCTCGTTAAAATCAGAGACCGTTTGTTAACTCAAATTGCGATTCGAACCTTCCAACAACACTTCGAGTTTTCGATTTAGACTCATTTGGGCTCGGATCGAGTTGAATTTGGTGTCGTTGGGTTTGTATTTCCGAGACGCTCAGTTTGACTATAAGTTCGCTGAAATCGGAGTTCAGATGGTCTCTGAATTAATTTTTTAAGATTTCCAACTTGATTTTGCATCGAGATTCGCACCCGTTTAAGATAATTTTTTTGTCGACGTATCAACTATAATAATATTAAAAAAATAATAATAATAATAATAATAATAATATAATAATAATATATAAATAAAAGTTAAAAAAAATTCTATATATATATATATATTCTTGAGTGCGGCCTGTGCTCCCAGAGGAGTAGTTATTACGTCCTCCGACCGGATGCAGAAGAACATCTGGTCGTAGGCAAAAAAATGCCTGTACCGAGGTGTACCGAATTTTTTGAAAAACTCGGTACACCTCGGTACAGGCGTTTTTTTGCCTACGACCGGATGTTTCTTGCATCCGGTCAACCGAACCAAATAAAAGCGCCTCCCAGAGGCCTCATCTTATCTCCAACCAAGCTCACATTATAAAATATTTAAAACAAATTCATATCATTTAAAAAATATATATTTTAGTCAATGTTCAATAGCTGCAAGGAGCTTTTTTTTTTTTATTCAGCAATATCCATAATCTGGAATCAAGTGACGCAAAAAACATAAACTCCTGGCATCAACTCCAAAGCAAGGGGCCAAGGCCATCACAATTTTCCAGGTCCCTTACATTTTCTCTCACCTAATATTATTCCCCATAGAAAGATTACCAGAAGAAAATTACAACTTCGTTTGTCTTCTACCTGCTATACCTCTCCTATAAATCTGTATCGCTAATCACACAAAGTAATCAAAACTCCAATGGCCCTTCCACTTCTCACCGTCCTCGTCCTCCTCTTAACCTTTCTACTCCTCCTAAAATATCACATTGATCACCGAAGAAGAACAAGCAAACCCAAACTCCCACCTGGCCCACCCAGGCTTCCCATTATAGGAAATCTCCATCTTCTACATAGACCACTTCATCGCTTACTCTCTCAATTCTCTAACAAATATGGCCCTCTCATGTTTCTTCAGCTAGGCGTTCACCCAGCACTCGTCATCTCCTCAGCAGAAATGGCTAAGAAGTTCATCAAAAACCATGACCAAGATTGCTGTAGCCGGCCAAGTGTTTCTTTCTTGAATAAACTAAGTTATGGAGGCGCTGACATAGCCTTCGCACCTTATGGGGAGCAATGGAGAGAGCTACGTAAGATATGCTCCAACGAGATTTTCAGCCTTAAGAAAGTCTCGTCCTTCCGAACCTTAAGAGAAGAAGAGATTGAACACTTTATTTCCTCCATATCTGACTTAGCTGCAGCAAACATTCCTGTTAATCTTACTGATATTATTATTTCTCTTGGATCTAATATGATGACTAGAATAGCTTTGGGTAGAAGTTATCACAACAATGGGAATAAGCTGCATGAGATTTTACAGGAAATGCACAGCATATCGAGATGCTTATTTGTTGCTGATTTTTTCCCACGATTTGGTTGGATTGATGGGGTTAGTGGATTGGATGCGAGGGTTGAAAAGTTTATGAAAAAATTGGACGATATATTTGAAGAAGTTATTACTGAGCATTTGGATCCAGTGAGACCAAAAAGTGATGGAGCTGAAGACATATTGGATACGATGCTTGGCCTCTTAAAGGATCCGACAAATAATTTCACTATGAATAACGTCAAGGGTGTGCTCATGGTAAGCAAATTTAAAAAAAAAAAAAAGGACAGGCTTCATTTCGGAAAGTTTTTTTACCACTTCGCTCTTCAAATAACAACTAAAAGTTCTATTTGGTTACTGTTCTTTCGTTACTTTAAAAAATTTTTTTACTAGAAACTTTAGAAAACAACAATAAAGTCATCCCAAAAAAAGTTAAAATCTTACTAAGCATTAAGAATTTCCCTACTTTTTTATGAGATAACATGCATGGTTACATCAGAAATTAAATTTTACATATATCTGATCAAAATATCTTCTAGTGAGTCTGGGAGAAGCCAAAATTTTCAAATTTAGGTTTAAGTATATATTCATCTGATTGCATGATACTTCTTAAGTTTCAGATGTGCTTACAAAACTAAATTTATTTAGTAAATATGTCAAGGAAGATCATACAAAAGATAAAAGCTCCTAACCAAATTAGTTTTTATGTTGATAGTCTACAAATTAAAGTAATTCAACATGATAATAAATTATTCTTATACTGTTTATTATATTTTAATTATAATTTTACACAGCTCATCTTGACGTGTTGGTTAAGAATTTGATTACTAAGCATAATAACTATACTATTTTCTTTTGATATATAGCATGGTATATTGAAGAAAAATATAATAACATTATTTTAGATTTATGTTTAAGAACAATTAATTTAGTAGAAAGTGTGATAAATAATTTTTACAATATTGCAAGTATATTAATTGAAGAAACTCTTTATATATCTTTTTTAGGACATTTTCATTGGAGGAACAGATACTCCATCGTTAATATTAGAATGGGCAATGGCAGAGCTCATTAGAAATCCACAAATTATGAAAAAGGCTCAAGACGAAGTGCGAAGTGTTGTTAAGAGCAAAGGAAAAGTAGAAGAGACAGACATTCAACACCTCCACTATTTCAAAATGGTACTAAAAGAGACACTAAGGCTCTATCCTCCTGGTCCTCTACTTATTCCCAACGAAGCCATAAAAGGATTTAAAGTAGATGAGTATGATATTCAACCCAAAACAAGGATAGTTATCAATGCATGGGCTATTGGTAGGGATGCAACTTATTGGGAAAGGCCAGAAGAGTTTTTCCCTGAGAGATTTATAAATAACTCTATTGATATGAAGGGGCAAGATTTCCAGCTTATACCATTTGGTTCTGGTCGAAGGATGTGCCCAGGGATAAATATGGGGATGGCTTTTGTGGAGATTGCATTAGCAAACCTTCTTTATGCCTTCAATTGGGATTTAATTCAAGGGATGAGCAAGGAAGACATAGATTTGGAGGAATTTAAAGGGTCCACAATGAAGAAGAAGAATCCACTAATTCTAATGGCTAGTAGGTATACTTTCATGCAAGAGTAGATGATAAAAAGTGAACGTCAGTGCGTTTTATCAAAAAAAAAAAAAAAAAAGACTTGTACTTTTCCTTTAATATTATCACGTAAGTCAGTATGTGAGTCAGTATGTGATGAGTTTTATCCAAAAAAAAAGTAGATAATATAAAGTGTGCTAGTGATCTCTATATGTTAAGCATGGTAAAAATGTAATTTTAATCAAGGTTGTGAAAATCAGACCGGACAACGAACTGGAAGAATGAAAGATTCATGGTTCGACCGGTCGAATCGGGGTCGAACCGGATGACATAATAAATAATAATATAATTAAAAGTATTAAAATTAACCTAATAATAATGACAATTTAATCTTAAAAATTTTATAATTCTAAGAATTTTTAGACTAAAAAATAAATAAAATTTATACATATATAATATATTACTTAAGATTAAAATTAAATATAAATAATTTTATATTTATGTTATATATTTAAATATAAATAATTACTAATTTTAAATTTAAATATAAACATAATCAATTTTTTATTTTAATTTATATTTAATAAAAATTTAGTTTATATATAAATATATAAATTTTGATATAAATAATTTCTTTATATTTATATATTTAAGTATAATTTACATATATAAATTTTACATTATAAAACTATATTTATAATTTCATATAATATTATTTTTTAAAGATTTTTATTTTTGTATCATTTAATTTTACATTTAGAAAAAGTTTTATAACTTTAAAATTATAAATAATTATTTGTATTTGAATAATTATAAATATATATTTAATAATAAATTTAAGAAGTTTAAAAATTATTATTATTTTTTATTTGAATATTCTACAAAAAAATTTTCCAACAAGTTCTCATTCAAAAAAATCTCATGCACACATTGTTGAATGTTGAAACAAAACACTACTAGTTGTTTAGTCCCACATCACTTAGGAGATTTATGTTGTGTTGTTATATACCTTTCTTTGCACCCATGTGTTAAGAGCTTTCATGGTATTATGGCATCATGTGAGCTAATTATTTATATTTAATTTAATATTTAATATATAATATAATTAAAATTTTGGAATATTATTATTAAATAAAATATATAATATTCAAATTAATTTAATATTTATTTAAACATTTTATATAAAAATAAAACATTTAAATATATTATTAGTTGAACCGGCTGATTCTTAAGAACGGAATAGTTCAACAATCAGCCGGTTCAACTGGAACCGGCTATTCAAACCGGTTTTGACCGATTTGTTGCTAGCCCGGTTCTTAGGGTGGACCAAATCGGTCGTAAGATTAGTTCACGGTCGAACCGGCCGGTCTGATCTGATTTATTTCTCTCCTTGCAGCGCCTTTCTCTCTCCTCAACCCTAGCGCCGCTCTGGCGATTTAGGGTTTCCCGTCTCCTTTGTTTCTCGGCCGGTCGTTTGCCCTCTCTGATTCGAGTGATTTTCGTGTGATTTTTCACTGTGCTTCTTCTGCTGGTGATCGCTTCTGCTTTTGTCCCTTTTTGGGTTTGAGTGTTATGGCGGGGGATGCTTCCTTCACACCTTGAGAAATGTTTCGTCCAAAAACCCAGATCAAAACAAAGGGTTTTTCAACATTGATGCTGATGCGACTTCTCCGTCTAAATCTAGATTGTTTAAAGATGTGCTAGCTAGTTCGGCAGGTGATACCTTACCTTCTTTTACCCCTTCGACTTTTAACGGAGTTCCTGCGGTTTTAATTTTAGATGATGATGTTCTAAAGCTCGCATCTCCTTTTCGGTTTACCCTTGTGGGTAAATTTGGTGTGCGTCGCCCAAATCCTCTACTTATTCCCAATGAAGCCATAAAAGGATTTAAAGTAGATGAGTATGATATTCAACCCAAAACAAGGATAAAAGGATTTAAAGTAGATGAGTATGATATTCAACCCAAAACAAGGATAGTTATCAATGCATGGGCTATTGGTAGGGATGCAACTTATTGGGAAAGGCCAGAAGAGTTTTTTTCCTGAGAGATTTATAAATAACTCTATTGATATGAAGGGACAAGATTTCCAGCTTATACCATTTTGTTCTGGTCGAAGGATGTGCCCAGGGATGAATATGGGGATGGCTTTTGTGGAGATTGCATTAGCAAACCTTCTTTATGCCTTCAATTGGGATTTAATTCAAGGGATGAGCAAGGAAGACATAGATTTGGAGGAATTTAAAGGGTCCACAATGAAGAAGAAGAATCCACTAATTCTAATGGCTAGTAGGTATACTTTCATGCAAGAGTAGATGATAAAAAGTGAGCGTCAGTGCGTTTTATCAAAAAAAAAAAAAAGACTTGTACTTTTCCTTTAATATTATCACGTAAGTCAGTATGTGAGTTTTATCCCAAAAAAAAAAAGTATATAATATAAAGTGTGCTAGTGATCTCTATATGTTAAGCATGGTAAAAATGTAATTTTAATCAAGGTTGTGAAAATCAGATCGGACAACGAACCGGAAGAATGAGAGGTTCATTGTTCGACCGGTCGAATCGGGGTTAAACCGGAAGACATAATAAATAATAATATAATTAAAAGTAATAAAATTAACATAATAATAATAACAATTTAATAATTTAAAATTTTTTATAATTCTAAAAAATAAAAAATAAAATAAAATTCATACATATATAATATATTACTTAATATTAAAATTAAATATAAATAATTTTATATTTATGTTATATATTTAAATAAAAATAATTACTAATTTTAAATTTTAATCAAGGTTGTGAAAATCAGATCGGACAACGAACCGGAAGAATGAGAGGTTCATTGTTCGACCGGTCGAATCGGGGTTAAACCGGAAGACATAATAAATAATAATATAATTAAAAGTAATAAAATTAACATAATAATAATAACAATTTAATCTTAAAAATTTTATAATTCTAAGAATTTTTAGACTAAAAAATAAATAAAATTCATACATATATAATATATTACTTAATATTAAAATTAAATATAAATAATTTTATATTTATGTTATATATTTAAATAAAAATAATTACTAATTTTAAATTTAAATATAAACATATTCAATTTTTTATTTTAATTTATATTTAATAAAAATTTAGTTTATATATAAATATATAAATTTGATATAAATAATTGCTTTATGCTATATATTTAAGCATAATTTACATATATAAATTTTACATTATAAAACTATATTTATAATTTCATACATATGATATTTATTGATTTAGAAAAAGCATATGATAAAGTTCCAAGAGAAGTGCTATGGAGAGTTCTTGAAAAGAAAGGAGTCAATAATGCTTATATTCAAATCATTAAAGATATGTATGCAGGAGCTATTACTTGTGTTCAAACACAAGGTGGATTGACCAAGTATTTCCCTATTTCGGTTGGGTTACATCAAGGATCAGCCTTAAGCCCATATCTTTTTGCTTTAGTCATGGATGTTCTCACTAGACATTTGCAAGAGGATGTACCTTGGTGTATGCTTTTTGTTGATGATATTCTTCTTGTTGATAAGACTAGAGAGGGAGTTGAAGGTAAACTTGAATTATGGAGGTCAACCTTAGAGTCTAAAGGTTTTCGCTTGAGTAGATCTAAAACGGAATATATGGAGTGTAATTTTAGTAGTAATAGACCTAGTGATGGGATTGTGACTTTGGTCGATCAAGTCATTAATAAGAGTACACGTTTTAGATATTTTGGATCTATTGTTCAGAGTGATGGTGAAATAGATGGGTATATTATCAGCAGAATTCAAGTTGGATGGTTGAAGTGGAGGAATGCATCGGGCTTGTTATGTGATAGAAATGTACCCCTCAAACTTAAGAAAAAATTCTATAAGATGGTAGTGAGGCCTGCAATGCTTTATGGTGCCGAATGTATGCCTTTAAAAGAGAAGCATAATACTAAGTTAAGTGTGGCAGGGATGAGGATGCTCAGGTGGATGAGTGGCTTTACCCTTAGAGATAGGATATAAAATGAGCATATACGTGAAAAGATTGGACTAGCTCCAATAGAAGATAAGATTAGAGAAAGTCGCCTTAGATGATTTGGTCACATAAAACAGCGGCCTTGTGATGACGTCCCGGTTAGGAGAGTAGAGGTATTAGATTTGACTTATGTTAAGAAAGGTAGGGGTAGACCTATAAAGACTTGGTTAGAAAATATTAGGAATGACCTTTCTTTATTAGATTTAAACGAGAATTTGACTTTTAATAGGACACAATGGAGAAAAAGGATTCATGTAGCCGACCCCACGTAGTGGGATAAAGGCTTAATGTTGTTGTTGTTGTTGTTTTATTTTTCTATCATTTAATTTCACATTTAGAAAAAGTTTTATAACTTTAAAAATTATAAATAATTATTTTTATTTGAATAATTATAAATATATATTTAATAATAAATTTAAGAAGTTTAAAATTATTATTATTTTTTTATTTGAATATTCTACAAAAACATTTTCCAACAAGTTCTCATTCAAAAAATCTCATGCACCATTGTTGAATGTTGAAACAAAAAACTACTAGTTGTTTAGTCCCACATCACTTAGGAGTTTTATTTTGTGTTGTTTATATACCTTTTATTGCACCCATTAAGAGCTTTCATGGTATTATGGCATCATGTGAGCTAATTATTTATATTTAATTTAATATTTAATATATAATATAATTAAATTTTTGGAATCATATTATTAAATAAAATATATAATATTTAAATTAATTTAATATTTATTTAAACATTTTATATAAAAATAAAATATTTAAATATATTATTAGTGAACCGGTCGATTCTTAAGAACGAAATAGTTCAATAGTCGGCCAGTTCAACCGGCGATTCAAATCGATTTTGACCGGTTCGTTGCTAGCCCGGTTCTTAGGGAGGACCGAACCGGCCGTTAGACTGGCTCACGGTTAAACCAGTCGAATCGGCTAGTCCGATCCGATTTTCAAAACAATGATTTTAATAGTGAAAGTGTCATTTATGTTTTAATAATGGGAATGATAATGATTATTGTTCTATGAAATTTGGAGGAGGTTTAAAAAATAGAATAATTTGAGTGAGTACTTAAGATGTGAAATAATTTAGTTTTTGTATTGTTTGATGAAAATGATAAAAATAAAATGGAATGCTAAAAAAATTATACAAAAATTTATTTTCAACACTTATTGGTTGAGGGGAAATTGAATAAAAATTTTTTATATCATTTTCTTAGTTGATTATAAATTGAGTTTTTATTTATTATGAAAAAAGAATGTGTGAGTTATAGTGATAATACAAAAATATTTTTTCCTACTTTCAATAAGATTTGATAGGAAACTATTAACAAAAAAAATTATTTATTCACATTTCTTTGCTAAATCCAATTTCATTATACTTACATTCTTACCAAACACCTAAGATGAAATTCTAATGCAAAACATTTTTTACGTTCCCATTAATTCTAAATAGCCATATTTTTATAAAAAAATAATAATTTTATAACTAAGATGAAAGTACAAATTAGAGGAACATTAGTCCAAACAATGAATAAATAAAAGAAAATTAAGAAAAAAATTAGACTGATTATGCTAAGATCAATAGGCTCAAATAAAAAACACAAGAAACTAACTATACTCGTGTAACTCATTCAATGTCCTGATCTAGAATGTCGCTTTGGTGAAAGTTCTTTAAAATATATTGTAGAATCCAATAGGAGATCATCTTCAGATCAAGATAATTATATATATAATGATGATTATACTAAACCCTTAAGACACCAAATGTTAATGAGTTATCACAAAGTATTTAATTAATACCAAATTTTACTTTCATTACAATAAGCATTCATCATAAACATTACCTTATCATGCTTCATATCTTATGTCACAACTATATATCAAAATATAGGATAATCAATTTAACATTTGATCCTTAATCCGACTCATCCTTATCTTTCCCCTTAACTAAAAATAATAACTAGTGCAATATTTGATGAGCTATAAAGCTTACAAGATAAACAACTCTAACACAAGATTCAAATATTTTTGCCAAAACAAACATCATAGAATGTTAATTAATCGTCAACTAGACATAATGATTAAAATCAAAAGAATATATAAACCTCACTACAGGAAAAAAAAAACGTGCATTTCCGGTGAAAAATGGTTTGACGGTAAACCGCGCATCCGAAATACTTTCCGATGGAAAATGAACACCATAAATCTTTTTGGCAAATTTACCGGCGGACTTCCAACAAAAATGTGTGCTAAAGAGACAATGTTTTTAGGGATTGTTTTTTCAGTGATTTGGTTTGCCTTTCTGCCGGAAGTTTCAGTGGAAATGCTCGGCCTGAAATTTCTTCTGTGTAGTTGCCGGTTATTTTCGCTGAAATAACCGGCGCATTGTTTCGACATATAATCTGTCGATAATGCTGGTAAAAAATTATCCTCCAAAATATTTATTGTGATTCGTTGTATTGGCGTTTTTTATGGATAATCCGCTAAAAACCTATACCAAAAAAAAAAACTATAAACAAAAACTAAACAACCAAAACTCATATAAAATCTCATTTAACTTAAATTATTATATAACACAAGAAGACTACAATCATACAATCAAAACATACATATTATCATCCTCACATTTCAATCAACATTGAATAGAAATAGTAATGCTAAAGTAATAAGACATTTGATTAGAAGAAAATATTATGCAATTACCAAGTAGTTTTAAAATAAACATCAGGTTTGTCATATAATTAAAAAAGGAACATAAAATCTATAAACATATTGTAATAACATGTCCAATAGTAGCAAATAGTCTAATCATAATATATTTCATCATTCTCCTTCTTTCTACTTTCCACCCACTGCTTGTGACGAAGTGCAGTAGTCAGAATAATTTACAGATCCCCCAAAGGAACCCTCACATGCTCTAGCCTAGCTCTCTCGAAGTATGTGTGTGTGTGTGTGTGTATATATATATATATATATAATCTTTGCACAAAAGTTAATGTAAGATTAATTAATTTACACATAACACTTAAAATTTTAAACTTATATACTCACGTAGGCTCTCCTAGCTCACATATCCACACAATACTGATCCTTTTTCCGCTTGTGGGTATGACTATACCACTCAACAGCGGATTGTTCTCTAGTCAGCAGCTCTTTCTGCAATATACTTATATTATCATTAATAACTAAAATAAATTATATATTAAAATTTATTGAATTTTTTACCAAACACCTCATGTGCTCAATGAGTGGAATTGTGCCCCCGGTCTAGATGAAAATATTGATGCCCCTAATGTTAGAAACTCAGTTATGTCTATTATGGTCCCTCCTCTTAGTATAATTGGGCTGTCCTAAGCACTGGCCGTCTGCTTGGCCCATACCCTCTCATCAATTTATAGGGGTCACTCTCTTGACTTCTTAATGTCTGTAAACATGACTCACAGGCAAGTTGACCCTCACTTCTCAATTTTTTTATCTTATCATTATGCTCGAGCAATCAGTAAAATATTTTTCTATATAAACAGATATAATATATAATATTTTTGTTAGCTTAATTAAAAATATATAATATAGAATATTTTTTTTAATAACTAATCTCAAACTCCTTGAACACATATTGTGCACTTCCATTGGAATATACTTGTAAGAAATATAAGGAGTGTCATGCTTGCTCCATATGATGACCTATATCTTATGCGTGGGCTGCTTTGATGGATAAAACATGCATAAAATGTGTTAGGTGAGAAAATATTTCTCAAATTATCTTAGTAGCATTAAGAATGTAGTAAGCATATACGTATTACCCTCATGCACGTGAAACAACATGTGCCCATCTCAAGCCCTCGTGTTTAAGGCGATTTTTTGGCGATTCTAGGGTTTGCTCTTCGAGCTCCTATGGTGGCGCTTCTCGCATGGATCTCTCTGGTTTTCTCTCGGGTTATCTGGTGATATTTTTCCTTGCTCCCTTCGTTGCTCTCTGTTTATCTTTGGTGGTTTTTTCTTTGTGGCTTTCGCCTTTTTCTGTGTTTTTTTTTTGTGATGTGCTTCTCTTGTGTGTGTTTGTGGGGGTTTTTGGTCTGATTGGCCTTCTGGTTTGTTCTTTTTGGGGGGATGACGACTCTGTCGTCATCTAACCCTTCGGTGGCTTCTGTCCTTAAGGGGAAACCCCCATCCTTTAAAGAGGCGCTAGCTGGTGATGTTTGTTCTTCTTCCAGTCTGAAATTTGTTCATTCCTCTTTCAAAGGATGTCCTGTTCTTTTGATTGAGGATTCGGTGGTTGCTCAACTAGCTAAACCGTTTGCTCTTACCCTTGTGGGAAAATTTGTGCTTAAGAGGCCCAATATTGATATTATTCGATTTTTTTTTTATAATCTTAAGCTGTCCGGCACTTTCCATGTAGGTTTACTCGATCCCAGGCATGTAGCTATTCAATTGACGAATGATCTGGATTATAGCAGGATTTTCTCTAGGCGTTCCTATTACATTCAATCCTGCTAGATGCAGCTTCTCAAATGGACTTCCGACTTTGATGTTCGTCATAAATCTCCTATTGTTCCTGTATGGGCATCGTTTCCTAACCTTAGACTGCATTTCTTTAATTCTAAAGTTTTGTTTGGCTTGGCTTCTATTCTTGGTCGGCCATTGCAAACTGATCAGGCAACGGGTTTGGTGTTTCATCCGTCTGTGGCCAGGATTTTGGTTGAGGTGGATATTTCAAAAAAATTTCCTAATGAGATATGGCTTGGATCATAACTGAAAGGCTATTTTCAAAAGGTGGAATTTGAAAATTTTCCTATTTTTTGTACACATTGTAAAATGCATGGTCATAGCATGAACGATTGTTTTAAATTACATCCTAACCTTAAGAATGCAAAGGAACAAATTAAACCTTCTATAGTTCAAGAGGTCAATACGATTAAGGGTTGTGATCAGGATATGTTGGTAGTATATGATATTGGTAAGGAGGTGGAGGAGCTGCCCACCTTTCAGGCTGGTATTATTGCATCGGATATTCAATCTCCTGTTGTTGGGGAGGTGGGGAAAGGTATTGTGAATGAGGTGGGGAAAGGTAATGTTGCTCAAGATATAGTAAACAATATGATTCCTAACTTACCTTCACAATATGCTTTTGATTCTAATCAAACTGTTATTCATGCTATTGAGGAAGAAGTTAATAATATTGTGGATATCAATACTAATGTTATTGTTGAGTCTATTCAGGTGGAAGAAGATGGGTTGCAAGCTTTGGTTAGCTCTCCTATAAATACTCTGGCTACTGTTCCTAATATTGTCACGACCGTGGTTGAGGAGGTGGATCTTCCTCAGCTTAATGCCGAATCCGTGAATGGTTCTGTTTTGATTGGGGATGATAAAGGGGAACCGTTGGGTAATAATAAATCCAATAAAGGTAAAAGTCAAGCTTTGGTTAGCTCTCCTATAAATAATCTGGCTACTGTTCCTAATATTATCACGACCGAGGTTGAGGAGGTGGATCTTCCTCGGCCTAATGCCTAATCCGTGAATGGTTCTGTTTTGAATGGGGATGATAAAGGGGAACCGTCGGGTAATAATAAGTCCAATAAAGGTAAAAGTCAGGTGGAAGGTAATGAACGTTTTTTAACTTCGCTAGAGGATGGTGGTTTTTATTTGGAAGATGAGAGGCCTTCTAAGGGGCCTTTTGGTAACTTAAATGATAAAAATATGTTGTTATCTGATTTTTATCCTTCTGATGCTTATACTGATACTGAAATTGACATTTTAGCTAAATTCTATGCTAGAGAAGATAATGACCTAAGTTTCTCTAAGGGTCGTGGCAAAAGGGGAAGGAAACCTAGAAGTGTTATTTTACAATCGCCTAGAAGTACCAGATCGCATACTTCTTATTAATGTTTTTTATGTTTAATGTTATTATTTGAAACACGAGGGGAATTGGTTGTCCCTCTTCTAAGCTTAGAGTTAAAAATCTTTGTCGTATTCATAATATTGCTATTCTTATTTTACTGGAACCGATTATTTCCGTGGATAAATTACCTAGAACTGCTAGGTTTTTAGGTTTCAATAATGCCAAGTCTAATATTTCTAACAAAATTTATATCTTTTGGAAGGATTTTGTTAGGATTGACTTCCTTGGTGATTTTACTCAAGTGATTCATTGTAATATTGAAAGCTCTAATTGGCAATGTTATGCTTCTTTTATTTATGCTGCCTCTTCTCGTTATAACAGGAGGATTTTGTGGGATCAACTTCTGCAGTTTAATAAATTTTGTAACCTCCCTTGGTTGTGTGGTGTGTGGGGGGGGGGGGGGGGGGGGGGGGGGGGGAAATGTCTTCTCATATCTATCAATCTATGGATGAATTTAATGACATGATTATGGCTTGTAGTCTTATGGACATTGATTATCCGGGTAATAAGTTTACTTGGAATAGGGGGCATTTGTGGCAAAGATTGGATATGATTCTTTTCAATAATTATTGGGCGAACACTTTTAATTTAACTAAAGTTGAGCATCTTAGTCGTACTTTGTCGGATCATTCTCCGTTGCTTATTACTATTAAGAATAATCCTACTTATTTTCCTGCGCAGTTTAGTTTCCAAAATATGTGGCTTCTTCATGATTCTTTTCTAAATGTTATGCAAGGTAACTGGAATGCCCCTGTTTTTCCCGATGACTCTATTTTTGGCATGAATAGGTTATGGCTTAAGCTCAAAAGGCTTAAATTTGTTTTGAAATAGTGGAATAAAAAAGTTTTTAAAAATCTTTTTAGAAATATTCTTAATGCTGAGTCCAAAATTGCTAACATCGAGGATATTTGTCAGTATAACCCCTCTGAAGCCAATTTCTGCTTGCTTAGGGAAGCTAAAGAGGAGCTTTCTAAGCTCCAGATTCGGGAAGAAACCTATTGGAAACAGAAAGCGGCTACCAAACATTTGGTAGAAGGTGACAATAATACTAAGTATTTTCATTCGCTGGTTAATAAGAAACGTGCCATGAACTATATTTATAAAATTGCTACTGTTAGCGGTTCTATCACTGAAGATAAAGATGAAATTGCTAGATTGGCTGTTAATTTTTTTCAAGGTCACATGAACAAAACTTTTATTCCTAATATGAATGTGGACTGTTCTATTATTTCGAAGGCTATCACTTTGGAGGATAACGAGGACCTTTCTAAGGCTCCTCTTATGGAAGAGATTAAAGGTATCTTATTTAACATGAATGTTGATTCTGCTGCTGGGCCCGACGGGTATACTACTAAGTTCTTTACTACTACTTGGTCTATTATTGCTAATGATGTTTTCCATGCTGTTCAGGATTTTTTTAATGGTTCTATTATTCCTAAGTTCTTTACATCCACTACTATTGTCTTAATTCCTAAGAATCCTGTTGTTAATTCTTGGAATGATTTCAGGCCTATTAGTATATGCACTATGTTTTATAAACTGTTATCTAAACTTCTTATGAGCAGGTTATCTGGTTTATTACCTAATATTATATCTCCCTTTCAAATGGGTTTCGTCAAAGGTCGTGCTATTGCTGACAATATTCTCTTAGCTCAGGAATTTTGTCAGGATCTGGACATTAAGGTGAGAGGGGGTAATATGGTCATGAAATTGGATATTGCTAAAGCTTATGATAATATCAATTGGTCTTTTATTTATAGAATTTTTAGCCTTTTCGGGTTTGATTTAAATTTCATTAAACTTATTAAATCTTGCATTGAAAATCCGTTTTATTCTATTATGGTGAATGGGAAGTCTCATGGTTATTTCCAAGCTTCACATGGGCTGAGACAAGGGGATCCTTTGTCTCCCGCTATTTTTATCATTGCTGTTGACTATTTATCTAGGGGTTTGGCTAATCTGTTCTTTAAGTGTCCTAGTCTCTATTTTAAAACTCTTGGAGGTTCTCATATTTCTCATTTATGTTTTGAGGACGATTTCATTATGTTTTCAAATGCCTCCAAGAATAAGATTAGAAAGATTTTAAGAATTTTTAATCATTTTGAAGCTGTCAGTGGTCTTTCTTTTAATAATCATAAATGTTTTTTTATTGCTTCTAAGAATGTTGGTACTGAGCGTATTTTGGATATTAGAAACCTTACTGGGTTTTCTCATGGTCATCTTCCTATGAAATATTTGGGTATCCCCCTTTTTAAAGGCAGAAAAAGAGCTTTTATTTTTTGATGATTTAATTTCCTTGATTTAGAATAGATTATTTTCTTGGAATTCCTCTTTTTTAAGTTTTGGTGGTCGGCTAACTCTTATTAAAAGTGTTCTTTGTTCGTTGCCTATCTACAGCTTTCAAACTCTCTTGCCTACTAAGGGAGTTTGCCTTAGAATTGAGAGGATTTTGAATAAATTTTTTTGGAATGGTTCGGGTTCCAATTCTAAGATTCATTGGAAAAATTGGAAAGGTTGTTGTGGCATGAAGCAGGAAGGTGGTTTAGGGTGCAAAGATATGACTGATTTGGCTTGGGCTTTCTCTTTAAAATTATGGTTTAATTTTAGAGCTAATGAAAGTCTTTGGGCCAACTTTATGAACGATAAATATTGTGGTGGTAAGCATTCCAACTTATCTTATTATTCTAAAGGTAACTCTAAAGTGTGGCAGCGTATATGTTCTGTCAAATGGTTCTTGGAGCCCTTGTTAGTTTGGGGCCTTGGTAATGGCGATATTAACTTCTGGCAGGATAGATGGGTTAATGGTGAGTCCATTGACTCTTTACTCAACACTGCTTCTATTTCTAATTTGAAAGTTAATTACTTCTTCTCTGATAATGGGTGGGATGTGGACAAGCTCTCTGCTATCCTTCCGGATGACATTATCCAAATTATTATTAAGATTCCTTTGAATGTCAATGTAGGGGACTTGTTACTTTTCTCGGGCTCTCAGGATGGTTTCAGCATCAAAAATGCTTGGAATTCTTTTAGGACTAAAAAAGAGACCTCTAAACTTTTTAAAAGAATTTGGCATAACACTATTCCCCATTCTATTTCTATCATTATTTGGATAACTTTACATAATTTTTTACCTTCTGATGAGAATTTAAGGAGGAAAGGTCTTATTATTACTTCTAAATGCCGGTGTTGTTTTCATGTTGACAATATGCATCTCATTTTTATTTATAGTCCTATAGCTGTTAGGGTTTGGACCTTTTGAATTTCTTTAAGGCGACTATGTCCATTTCCCAATTACTGAATTTTTGGTTTGTTGACTACAAAGGTCATATCAGGAATGTTATTTATGTTCTCATTTGTTGGTACATTTGGTTCGCTAGAAATGACTCTAGGTTTAATGGGGTGAGTATGGACCATCACAGAATTATTATCAATATTAGAGAAACAGTTTTTTCTCTTTTCACGGCTAAGCTGCTTTCTTTTAAGAATTTTAACAATTGTGTTCATACTATGTCTTTTTTTGGCATTAATGGTGTTTCGATTAATCTTGTTTCGAATCTATTTTGTGTTAGTTGGGGTAAGCCTTTTCCTAATCATTTCAAGGTTAATATTGCGTGCGTTAGAGTGGGTAATACTTGTGGTTATGCGGGTATCATCAGAGATCATTTTGGCTTGTTTATTTCCAGTTTTGCTGGCCCGACTGTGGTTAATAATATGCATTTGGTGTTTCTTATGAGTGTGATGAGTGGGATTACTCTGAGTAAGAAGCTTAAGATTAAGAATATTATATTTGAGGCTAATTTCCCTTTGGTTATTTTGGTTGATACTGGTATGAATGCTTCGGTTTGTACCCCTTCTCTTTTTTACTTCAGGCGAAGGATTATTGAGGAGTTGGATTCATTTCCTCACTCGTTTTCTATAATTAATGAGAAGGTGAATGCTGTCACCCAGGCATTGGCTTACTTGGGCACTGTGTTCAAGAGTTATAAGGAGATTAATTTGGACCAATTGCCAATTTACATTCAAGGTCTTCTTAACTTAGACAAAGTTGGTTTTCCTTAGTTCTGGGTTTTTGATGCCGGGGTTTTTTTTGGTTGGTGGTTATTGGGTCTTCCTCTCTGTGTTTATTGTTTTACTTCCTTTTGCTGATTCGTTTGGTCCTTATCATCTTTATGGATGGGTGTTTCCCTGGTGGTTTTGCTTGTGCTAGGGGGTTTTCTCTTGGTTGCTGGTTGATGTTTCTTGCTATTCTGGATGGGGGTTGGTTTGGTTTGAGGCCTGGATCTTCTGTATTGGGGTTGTTGGGTTGTTGTTTAATGCTTTATTATCTTGATTTTGGTTTGCTTTCTTACATGGTGGTTTGCAGGCTTCTTGTTCTGTCGGAGGTGGGTACAATTTGGTTTGTTTCTCTGGATCTGGAGGCTGGTGTGGTCATTTTGTTCAAGGGTATTCTTGCTTTCATTTTCTTTCTTTTTCCGGCTCATTCTGTTATGTCTTTTTTGCTGGTTTGCTTCCACCTTGAGGTGGTTTTTGAAAAGGGAGCTTGGGCTGATTGGATATCCTTCGTGCTCTTTATTTTTTGGGCACTCCTTCCGTGCCGGCTTAGAATGTATCTAGGCAATTTTGTATTCCGTATAGATGGGGACTATCGGCCCTTAGGTTTTTTATCTTTTTTATTGATTGTAGCTCTTTGAGTAGTAGCGGGCTGATGGACCCCTTAAGGACTTGTAATTTTCCCTTATATCAACGCTTAGACCCATCTATGGGTTTCAACTAAAAAAAAAAAACTTGTGCCCATCTAACATCTACTCTGTTGCAACCGGGGTGGAATTAAGGTCCACCTGCAAAGGGCTTAGGGGATGGTGGGTTATAGAATGGATGGAAATATATTGGATATGGATAAGTGGGAGGGATTTAATGAGAAGGTGGTGGGCGTAGAAAGTAAGGATATAAGGGAGAATTATTCGTGAGGTCTAATAAAGGAAAGTATGGGTTGGTGAAGGAAAGTGGGAGTCTGAAGAGTAAAACTGAGGACTATCAGCTAGAAGAGTATGTAAAGGCAGGCTTGGCTAAGTTTGAGTGGTATTGTGAGAATAAGAGGTCTCCTAAGTAAGATAGGCCTACTAGATGAGCCATTAGTTACATTCTTTCACCTACCAAAGATTTTCATCATCGATCATCAGGGGGATAATCACTAGAAGCCATCTACAAAAAATATTAAAAAAAAATATTAGCAACATGCACTTAATAAAATTTTAAGTATTGCTAAGAAATGAAAACAAATTAGAGAAACAACAAACAAGCTGAATTAACTAACTCTTATGCTATTAAAGGGAAATTATACGCATCATAAAAATTGAAGTATTACTAAGATTATTACAGGAAAATCGTCCATTACAGACAAAATTTCTGGCGGACTATTTTTCGGTGGCTTTCTAACCAAAAAAGATGAAATATTTCTGACAGATTTTTAGGAAGATTTTCTGTCAGATTTCTAGCTAATTTGTTTTCGATGGACTTTCTAACAAATTTTCCAATGGATTTTAATATTTTTTTAAAAGATTCTATATTCATCAAACTAATAACAAAAGTTCTAATGATTAAAGCCCTTTTGTGGAATGTTAGAGGTATTGGAGGGTCTGATTCTAAAAATCGGGTTAGGAATTTATGTCGTGTTCATAACATATCTTTTTTAGTTCTTCTTGATCTTTTTATTTATTCTGATAAAATTGTTTCTATTGCTTCTAGTTTGGGTTTCCCTTGTAGTTTTTCTAATTGCTCTAATAAGATCTGGATCATGTGGAAAAATTCTTTTAATGTTTCTGTTATTTCTGATTTGCAACAAGTGGTGAATGTTCAAATTTCCTATAACCAGTTTATTTTTAATGCTTCTTTGGTCTATGCTGCCTCTACTAGAACTGTCTGTATTCCTCTATGGGAATGCTTAACTGATTTTGCTCATAATATTGATGGTCCTTTGTGTGTTGGGAGTGATTTTAATATTATTGCTAATGCTAGTGAAAGAAGGGGAGGTAACCCTCCTAATATGAATGTCATGGATGACTTTAATCATATGATTTATTCTTGCAATTTAACGGATATTGGATTTTTCTGGTTGCTCCTTTACTTGGAGTAGAAATAATTTGTGGCAAAGGCTTGATTGGTTTCTTTTCAATAATGATTGGATTGGTAAATTCAATATGACTCGTGTTCAACATTTAAGCAGAACACTGTCTGATCATGCTCCTTTACTTCTATATATTTCTGATGGCCAATTGACGGGTCCTTTGGCCTTTAGATTTCAAAATATGTGGCTTAAGCATGCTGGATTTCTTAATGCTGTGTCTGATAATTGGAATGTTTTTGTTTTTCCTGACAATAATATTAATGGGATGGCTAGATTGTGGACTAAATTGAGTAAACTTAACAACTCTTAAGATGGTGGAATAAGCATGTTTTTAAAAATATTTTTGAAAATATTAAGGAGGCTGAAGATAAAGTTTTAGTTGCGGATAGATCTTTTCTGGAAAATCTTCTTCTGAAAATCAGTCTATTCTTGATAATTGTAAGATCTTTCTTTTTAATTTGCAAAACCAGGAAGAAATTTTCTGGAAACAGAAGGTTTCTTCTTCTATTTTGCTGGATGGTGATAGAAATACTTCTTTTTTTCACGCATTAGCTAACAATAATAGAATTAAAAGCTAAATTTGTAAGTTAGTTGATGAACATGGTTCTGTTATTGATAATGATGAGACCATTGTTAATTCGGGTGTGGACTACTTCAAAAATATTTTTAATGCTACAAAACCTGCCACCCCCTTTGTTAACACTAATGTGATTCCTAATAATTTGAATGAGAATGATAATATTTACCTTACTCAAATTCCCTCTGATGATGAGATTTGGAACACTATCAAAGGCATGAATGAAGAGTCGGTGGCTAGGCCGGATGGGTATAATACTAAATTTTTTGTTAAAACGTGGGATATCATCAAATCTAATGTCATTGATGTTGTGCATGAGTTTTTCAATGGGAAGCCTTACCCTAAAGCTTTCTCTTGCACTAATATTGTCCTTATCCCCAAGAAAGATAACACTACTTTTTGGAATGATTTTAGACCTATTAGTCTTTTTACTTTCTTTAACAAACTTGTGGCGAAAATTATTGCTTCTAGATTATCTACTATTTTGCCTAGAATTATATCTTCTAATCAAATTGGTTTTGTTAAAGGGAGGAGTATCTTTGATAACATTTTATTAGCTCAAGAACTAGTTCATGAAATTAACATTAAGAGTTCTGGTGGCAATATCCTTTTTAAACTTGATATTACTAAAGCCTATGACAATTTAAATTGAGAATTTCTGTATAAAGTGTTGACTTTGTTTGGCTTTAATCAAGCTTTTCTTAATCTTATAAAGCATAGCATTGATAATTGTTTCTTTTCTGTTATCATTAATGGTAGAAACCATGGTTTTTTTAAGTCCAAAAATGGCCTTCGTCAGAGGGACCCATTATCCCCTTCTCTTTTTATTATTTCCATGGACTACATGTCTAGGGGTTTGGAACATCTTTACAAGAGGTTTCCTAACCTGACTTTTCGTACTACTGGTGGATTTCCTATTTCTCACCTAAGTTTTGCGAATGATTTCATTATCTTCTCTAATGCCTCTATAAAAAATGTTAAATTTTTGGTTAACTTTTTGGATGTGTTTCAGGATGCTAGTGGTCTTTCTATTAACAGAGATAAGAGTAATTTTATCACTGGCAAGTCTGAGAATACTACTCATTCTAACAAGATTAAATGTTTATGTGGGTTTAACTCCTCTTCTTTGCCCATCAAATACCTTGGTACGCCTCTTACTAAAGGTTGGAAAAAGATTATGCTTTTTGATAATATTTTCACTATTTTTCAAAGGAAATTCATGCTTTGGTCGTCTAAATTTCTTTCTTTTGGAAGTAGGTTAACTTTGATTAAAGTGTCCTGAATTCCATTCCTATCTTTATTTTTCATACGTTAAATCCTCCGATTAATGTGTGCAATAGAATGGAAATTTTGATCAACAAGTTCTTTTGGGGTGCTTCTTATAAGAAATCTGGTATTAAATGGTCCAAATGGAATAAGCTGTGTGGTATTTATAAGGTAGGCGCTCTGGCATGCAGGTCTATTACTGATACGGTGCAAGGTTTTTCTCACAAGCTTTGGTTTATTTTAGGCTCTAATAGTAGTCTTTGGGCTCAATTTATGTTAGCTAAATATTGCAAAGGCTTGCACCCTTTAATTGCCCATTACAAAAATTCTTATTCTGCTGTTTGGAAAAGGATTTGTAAAATTAAAAGGGAGGCTGATTTAAACATCCAATGGGGTATTGGTAATGGGGAAGTGTCTTTCTGGCAGGACAATTGGCTGAGTTTTTCTTCTATTGACAGATTTCTTAATACTTATACTATTGCCAATGTTAAGGTGAATGCTTTTTTTGTTAACGGTCATTGGAATACTGATATGTTGCGTGAGGTTATTCCTTATGAGGTTTTTGAGTTTATTATAAAAATCTCATTACAATTAATCATTAAAGATAAAATTCTCTTTAAAAATTCCTCCATGGGTATTTTCAATTTTAAAAATATTTGGGAGCATATTAGACTTAAAAAGGATGCTACTCATACTTATAAAGCTTTGTGGCATAGTACTATTCATGTTTCTTATTCTTTACTTATTTGGAGATGCCTTAAGGGGTATTTGCCTGTGGATACTAGATTATGGAACAAAGGTTTTTATATTGTCTCTAAATGCCAATGTTGTGCTAATATTGAGAGTATACATCACATTTTTTTCAATAGTTTTATTGCTCGGCATGTTTGGAACCATTTCAGTAATTTGGCTGGTGTGGAGTTGGTTTCTAATCAAGGGGAATTAAAAGACATTCTTACTATGTGGTTTACTAAAGGTAAGGGCCATATTCTTAGCCTTCTACCTATTTTGATTATTTGGTATTTGTGGAAAGCGCGTAATGAGTCTAAGCATGAGGGGATTAAGATGAATGCTAATCAGATTATTACTAATATTAGAAACAAAGTGTTACAATTAATTTCTGTTAACCTGATTTCATGTAAGAATTTTAAGAACTGTAATTTTTTGGCTGAATTTTTTGGGTTAAATGTTGTTGTTGCTGCTGAGGTGAGGTTGGTTCGGATTGTTAGATGGTTAAAACCCAATTTCCCTTTTGTGAAATTGAATACTGATGGTTCTGTTGGTAGTAGCTCTGTGGGTATTGGTGGCATTATTTGGGATCATCTTGGTAATCCCGTGGATGTGTTTTCTGGGCCTCTAGGTTTCTGCTATGTGATGTCTGCTGAGCTTTTGAGTTTAAGCTTTGGTCTTGAAAGGTGTTTAAATCTGGGTTACCATCATGTTAATATTGAGGTTGATTCTAAATTTGTTATACATGTCATTTCTGAGAATAATGGTGGCAATCCTCAAGATTTCTACACTATTAGAAAAATTAAGATGATGATTGGTGAGCTTTCTTGTAACATCTCCCATATTTATCATGAAGGGAATGTTTGTGCTGATTGGTTGGCTAAATTTGGGGCCCAAAGTATCCGTTTTAATAATTTTTCTGTTATGGATTTGCCCTCCCCTCTCAAAGGCATGATCCTTCTGGATAAATCGGGTCTTCCTTATGTTCATCATGTTTAATTTTTGTTTCTAGGATCGGTGGAATGGTTATTGTCTGATACTAACTATTTGGCTGTGTTTTTAGGTGCAGGGCTTCAATTGTTTTGTGGTTTGTTCGGAAAAAAAACTAGTATGAATTATGTATTTTCCTGTATCATGGAGTTAATTTTTCTTTTTGTGCTTATTTTCTTATTATCTCTGTTGGTTATGAGTTTATTGGATATTTTCAATTTCTGCAATAGTAAGGTGGCCATGAAAGTATTATCTAACTAGGTTTTGTTTGATCATTCTGCTATATTTTATAGTTTTAGTATGGGGGTCTTGTCTTCTATGGGTGATTTCATCACGGGTATCTCTGTTAATCTTTCTGTTAGGACTTATGTCTTTTTTCCTATATTAGAACTTAATATCTACTTATCTATGACCAATTTTTGGAGTGGCTTTTGCAGGATAAAATTATTTTTTGATATATTGTATTTGTAGAAAAAGGATCCACCGGCTCGTAGGCTTTATTTTTCCTTTTGATTGTAGCTCGTATGAGCGTAGTGAGCTGGAGGATCCTTCTAAGGACCTTGTAACCATTTTTTATATTAACGCGTAGTCCCCTACTGTGGGTTTAAAAAAAAAATACATAAATCTATTTTCAACACTTATTGGTTGAGGGGAAATTGAATAAAATTTTTTATATCATTTCTTAGTTGATTATAAATTGAGTTTTTATTTATTATGAAAAAAGAATGTGTGAGTTATAGTGATAATACAAAAATATTTTTTCGACTTTCAATGAGATTTGATAGGAAACTATTAATAAAAAAAATTATTTATTCACATTTCTTTGCTAAATCCAATTTCATCATACTTACATTCTAACCAAACACCTAAGATGAAATTTTAATGCAAAACATTTTTTACTTTCCCATTAATTCTAAATAGCCATATTTTTATAAAAAGAAAATAATTTTATAACTAAGATGAAAATACAAATTAGAGGAACTTTAGTCCAAAAAATGAATAAATAAAAGAAAATTAAGAAAAAAAATTAGACATATTATGCTAAGATCAATAGGCTCAAATAGAAAACATAAGAGACTAACTATATTCGATGTAACTCATTGAATGTCCTGATCTAGAATGTCTTGGTGAAACCTCTTTAAAATATATTGTAGAATCCAATAGGAGATCATCTTCAGATCATATATATATATATATATATATATATATATATATATATATATATATATATATATATATATATATATATATATATATATATATATATATATATATATATATATGATTATACTAAACCCTTAAGACACCAAATGTTAATGAGTTATCACAAAGTATTTAATTAATACCAAATTTTACATTCATTACAATAAGCATTCATCATAAACATTACCTTATCATGCTTCATATCTTATGTCACAATTATATATCAAAATATAGGATAATCAATTTAACATTTGATATTTAATCCGACTCATCTTTATCTTTCCCCTTAACTAAAAATAATAACTAGTGCAATATTTGATGAGCTATAAAGCTTACAAGATAAACAACTCTAACACAAGATTCAAATATTTTTTCAAAACAAACATCATAGCATGTTAATTAATCATCAACTAGACATGATGATTAAAATCAAAAGAATATATAAACCTCACTACAGGAAAAAAAATGTGCATTTTCGGTAAAAAATGGTTTGACGGTAAAACGCGCATCCGAAATACTTTTCGATGGAAAATGAACACCATAAATCTTTTTGGAAAAATTTACCGGCGGGCTTCCAACAAAAATGTGTGCAAAGAGAATGTTTTTTTGGATTGTTTTTCAGTGATTTGGTTTGCCTTTTAGCCGGAAGTTCCAGTGGAAATGCTCGGCCTGAAATTTCTGCGGTGTAGTTGCCGGTTCGCACTGTTTTGACATATAATCTGTCGATAATGCTGGCAAAAATTATCCTACAAAATATTTATTGTGATTCGTTGCATTGGCAGTTTCTGATGATAATCCGCTAAAAACCTATACCAAAAACTAAACAAAAAAGCTCATTCTCTTAATTATTATATAACACAAGAAGACTACAATCATACAATCAAAACATACATATATCATCCTCACATTTCAACATTGAATAGAAATAGTAATGCTAAAGTAATAAGACATTTGATCACAAGAAAATATTATGCAATTACCAAGTAGTTTTAAAATAAACATCAGGTTTGTCATATAATTAACACTACAAGAAAAACGCCAAAAACCGGCTGTTTTTTCTGGCGGTTAATATGGTTTAACCAGCGGTTTTATTATTTACCGGCGGATTTGCGGCGGCATTAACGCAGCCGGTAAAAACCGCATAGGAAACACTTACTAGCGGTCTTTTACCGACGGTTTATTTCGGCGGTGGTTTTCCGACGGCGTATACCGCTGGTGACAACCGGAGTTGCAACCGGCGGTTTTTCGGCCGTTTAGGCGTCGGTTAGTTAACCGACGGCTAACCGGCGGTCATATTACTGACGGTCTTCCGACGATTAAAGCGGGTGTCGTGTGTTCGCTAAACCGCAGGCAACTGCCGGTAGACCGCCGGTTCTATTACCGGCGATACCCGGCGGTTTAAGCCGACGGTATTACCGACGGTGTACACCGCCAGTGGCCGTCGGTGTACACCGTCGGTGGCCGTCGGTAACCGCCGGTTTAATACCGGCGGTTTAATGACGTTACCGGCGGCTTAGCTTTGGCCGTTTAGGTGGATGAGTGGATAAGGATGTTTAGGTGGATGAGTGGATTTACTTTTCACATATATTCTCATTTTCACTCTCCCTCTTTCTTTTCCATATCTCTCCCTTTTCACTCACTCTCTCTCTCTCTCTCTCTACCCCCTCCTCTCTCTTTCGCTCTCTCACTCTCCCTCTTTCTAGTCGCTCTTGCTTTCTCTCTATCTATCGCTCTCTCTCTCCCTCTCACTCTCCCTCTCTTTTCTCTCTCCCTCTCCCTCTCTTTTCTCTCTCTCCCTCTCGATCTCTCGCTCTCTCTAACACTTGCTATCTATCTATCTCTCTTGTTCTCTCTCTCTCTCCCTCTCCCTCTCCCTCATCTCAATGCTAGCTCTTGTTCTCTCTCTCTCCCTCCCTCTCTTCTCTCTCTCTCTCTCTCTCTCTCTCTCTCTTGCTCTCTCATATATCTCTCTCCCTCTCCCTCTCTTTTCTCTCCCTTAATCCTCAATCTCTCTCTTCCTATCTTGCTCTAACCCAAAGTCACAATCAACAAATTAGATCTACCCTAAACTAAAATAACACATAATAAAAAAAAATTTAGATCTACCCAAATGATTACAACGTTACATTACCTCTTGAATTACTACCAAAATCATTCAAAATAACTCTAACACTTGCAAATGTCTAGTGAGAACAAATAATCAAAGAAAAACGATAAAAAATTACCTTAAAATAGAAATCTAGGGTTGAAAAATGGAAGTCAGCAGTCAGTTTGGGGTCGGATTGGGTCGGCGGTCGGAGGTCAGAGATTAACCGTCGGCGGTCGGATTGGGGTTGGCGCTCGGAGAAGCTTCGTCGGCGGCGACAAACGGAAGTCGATCCGAGCGGAGGCGAACGGAGGTGATGGAAGAGCGACCGAAATGAGAGAGAGAAGGAAATAGTAAAAATGAAATGCGAGGTTCGGGTCTGTTCGTATTAGGGCATTTACCGTCAGTTTTCCGGAGGTCCGGACCGCCGGTACAAAATAACTTATCAACGGCGGTCTCGGTCGCCGTTAAACCGCCAGTTCATATTGATGTCCGGCGGTTTGCCGGTGGTTTATGGACCGTCACTAGTACCGACGGCTTAACGTACCAAACCCATCGGTAGGCCGCCGGTAAAAATTGGCGGTCAAACCGCCGGCTACACCGCCGGTAATAGGCATTTTTCCTGTAGTGTAAAAAAGGAACATAAAATCTATAAACATATTGTAATAACATGTCCAATAGTAGCAAATAGTCTAATCATAATCTATTTCATCATTCTCCTTCTTTCTACTTTCCACCCACTGCTTGTGATGAAGTGCAGTAGTCAGAATAATTTACAGATCCCCCAAAGGAACCCTCACATGCTCTAGCCTAGCTCTCTCAAAGTCATGTATATATATATATATATATATATATATATATATATATATATATATATATATATATATATATATATATATATATATATATATATATAATCTTTGCACAAAAGTTAATGTAAGATTAATTAATTTACACATAACACTTAAAATTTTAAACTTATATACTCACTTATCCACACAATACTGATCCTTTTGCCGCTTGTGGGTATGACTATACAACTCAACATCAGATGGTTCTCTAGTCAGCAGCTCTTTCTGCAATATACTTATATTATCATTAATAACTAAATAAATTATATATTCAAATTTATTGAAATTTTAACCAAACATCTCATGTGCTCAATGAGTGGAATTGTGCCCCGGTCTAGATGAAAATATTGATGCCCCTAATGTTAGAAGCTCAGTTATGTCTATTATGGCCCCTCCTCTTAGTATAATTGGGCTGACCTAAGCACTGGTCAGCTTGGCCCATACCCTCTCATCAATTTATAGGGGTCACTCTCTTGACTTCTTAATGTCCGTAAACATGACTCACAGGCAAGTTGACCCTCACTTCTCAATTTTTTTATCTTATCATTATGCTCGAGCAATTAGTAAAAATATTTTTCTATATAAAAAAATATAATATATAATATTTTTGTTAGCTTAATTAAAAATATATAATATAGAATATTTTTTCTAATAACTAATCTCAAACTCCTTGAACACATATTATGCACTTCCATTGGAATATACTTCTAAGAAATATAAGGAGTGTCATGCTTGCACCATATGATGACCCATATCTTATGCATGGGCTACTTTGATGGATAAAACCTACACAAAATGTGTTAGGTGAGAAAATATTTCTCAAATTATCTTAGTAGCATTAAGAATGAAGTAAGCACATATATATCACCTTCACGTGAAATCAACATGTGCCCATCTAACATCTACTATGTTGCAACCGGGGTGGAATTTAGGTCCACCTGCAAAGAGCTTAGGGGATGGTGGGTTATAGAATGGATGGAAATATATTGGATATGGATAAGTGGGAGGGATTCAATGAGAAGGTGGTGGGCGTAGAAAGCAAGGATATAAGGGAGAATTATGCGTGAGGTCTAATAAAGGAAAGTAGGGGTTGGTGAAGGAAAGTGGGAGCTGAAGAGTAAAACTGAGGACTATCATCTAGAAGAGTATGTAAAGGCAAGCTTGGCTAAGTTTGAGTGGTATTGTGGGAATAAGAGGTCTCCTAAGTAAGATAGGCCTACCAGATGAGCCACTAGTTACATTCTTGCACCTACCAAAATATTTTTTCATCGATCATCAGGGGGATCATCACTAGAAGCTGTCTACAAAAAAATATTAAAAAAAAAATATTAGCAACATGCACTTAATAAAATTTATAAGTATTGCTAAGAAATGAAAACAAATTAGAGAAACAACAAACAAGCTGAATTAACTAACTCTTATGCTATTAAAGGGAAATTATGCGCATCATAAAAATTGAAGTATTACTAAGATTATTACAGGAAAATCGTCCATTACAGGCGAACTTTCTAGCAGACTATTTTTCGGTGGCTTTCTAACTGAAAAAGATGAAATATTTCTGACAGATTTTTAGGAAGATTTTCTATCATATTTCTAGCTAATTTATTTTCTGACAGATGGTTGGAGCTACGGGTGCAGGCCAACATGGGGGCACCACGGGTAGGATGGGCTCGGGTTCCGTGGGCAGGGTGTGGGTTCGTAGGCAAGCTGGGCATGTGGGTGGGCGCTAGCGCACCGTGGGTGAGTGCTGCATGCGAGGGCTGGGTGTGGGCGGTGGCAGTGCTCCTGCAAGTTAGCGTGATTATAGGCTAAGGAATGAATTATTTTTAAAATCATTTTTAGTTATTCTGGCAAAGTTTTTCTGCCAGACAGCCGCTATAAAACTTTTTCGATGAAATAATTCTATCAAAATTTTTGGCTCTTTTTTTCATCGAAAGTTATCTAATGCTTGATTTATCATCGAAATCATTTTCATCAGAAATTTGGTGGAAAAATTCAAAATGTGCAAGAAAATTCATAATTTTCTGCTGAAAAATCCACCGAAAATAGAGCAATAATAAACAAAATGAAGTAACTACTACTATGTTGTTTAAAAGAAATCATGCACTAGATAGAAATTATAAGTACTACTAAGATGTGAAAACAAAGTAAAGCAATGATAAATAAACTAAAGTAACTACTGCTATGCTGCTAAAAACTAAATTAGCTTATGCATACATTAAATGTATTTACCTTTTATTTACTAATTATTTGTTGGGTCACTTCCATACAATGACAGTTCATCTTCACCACTAATATATTCCTCGTAGTATTTCTCAATGTTTAAATCTACTTTCTCTAATAGCAACTCACTCTCATTAGTTACAATTTGATCATCGACATCATTAGCAAGATCTTTTAAGTTTGATATAAGCTCTTCTTAATGAGCTGGTAGTATTTATGTGGTTTTTTCAATGACTCCCCAAGGTTTGTTTGGTCTTGATGACTACGAGACAATCTTATTTTCTTAATAATTAACCCAGATAGTTAGTAAAGTGACTTGGCTTGTCTGGTTAGCTATGATAAATGGCTTAAACTTTACATATGTCCCACCCCACTTTACTTCTGTTATACCGTATAGTGGATGTACTCTTGTACCTTTGTTATGCATTGGATCAAACTAATCACAATTAAAAAGATACATATAGTTTTCATCACCTAGATATTCTAACTTTACTACTTCTTGTAATACCCCATAATACTCAAAATCATCACCTATAAGGGTATTCCCTCTTATACGAACACCATGATTTTCTATCTTCCTATCTTCACAACAAGATTTGGTTTGAAATTTGTATCCATTTACTAAAAAAATTGGCCAATATTTTACTAATATATTTGGTACTCAAACTAGATCCAATGGTCCTTAATTTTACAAATCACTACCTTGAGTATGAACTTAATTGATTGATCAAATGTAGGTATGTTATTGGCAAGTTTGTTATGTTAACTCATTAAGACAAATATGTAGTTAGAACATACACCTTATTTTTAACGAAATTCTTTTTGAACTATCTTTTGAACTTCTACTGATATTGATGTACTCAAACCATTAATGAAACTCTTACAAATTTGAAATAGTTATAATTTATGAGTTACAAATGTAATGGAATTTAACTCATACTTACTCGAGATATGACTTAACATTTTTATAGTTTAGTAAGCCGTACAATATGACAGCTCTCATCTCCTTATCACTAAAATAACATATGATGCTAGTGCCTATGGGGTTCACCACATTTGTTGCATATAAATATAGTTTAAGATCTACACAAATTTGGATGACCCAAATTTTGGGGTATAGTACTCCTTGTTGATTGTAACATTGGATAAAAGTAATAAGAGTAGGTTGTCTTGTATGTTAGATATGCTTCACAAATTGATCTTTCATGATATGCTTTATTCTTAGTAGTCTTCTTATGTTTATTTAAATAGCTCTAAAAAAGATATATTCATGTACTGAACAGGTCCACAACCAATAGCATCATATGGTAAATACATGGTAGATGCTCCATGGAGTCAAAAAATACTAGAGGAAATATCTTTCAAGTTTACAAAGAATAAAATAAATATTATGCTCCATATGAATCAAGTGTTATGTATTCAATTTTGAGGAGCATAAATCCTTAAAGAAGTTACTTAGCATGATCAAGAGCTTTAAAATTAAATCTGAAAAAAAAAATGCAGCGGGTAATAAACATTGTATGAAGATATGCCAGTCATGACATTTCAATCCTTTAATGAGGAAGAAAGCTACAATAACTTTCATTGCTCACAATCTATAAGAATTTGGTTGAAATGTTCTCCTCATACAATATATTTCAATCTCTCTTTCATTTATTCTCAACTAATATTGGGTATGGTGGTATTTGGCTCCAATCCCCCTTTTATTATTTCTGTTGTCTATGCTTCTAACATTCATGATGAAAGAAAAATCTTATGGGAATACCTCAGGTCAGTGGCCCTTAATACTACTACCCCTTAGATTATTATGGCTGATTTTAATTATTGTATATTCCTTTCTAAAAAACTTGGTGGGAATGATATTCATCAAAGCAGGCTTCATGATTTTAATTCTTTGATATTTGATACTAACATAAAGGATTTGGCTTATGTATGCCATACTTACACCTGATACAATCAATTAAAGAACATATCACCCCATTTACATTAAACTAGATCATGCATTTGTTAATGATGCTCGGTTGGAAACCTACCCATCCTCCCATTATGTTATCAAAAATCCATCATGTTCTGATCACAGCTCCATTGCTCTGCAATCTGGAGCTCAAATTACTTCACTACGTAGATTCCAATTCAAAAACTACTTGACTAAGCTTGGTAATTTATGGATGCTCCTCATTCCCATTTTCTAAACTCCATGTACTGGGAATCTTCTTATTGATAAGTGCAAAAAGCTTAAATTTCTTAAAATGGAGATTAAAGCTAAGGAATGGGCTAATTCCAATTTGGTTTCTGCTTACTTTTCTACTCTTCAACATAAGCAAGGGGAATGCCTAAAGTCCCTCAGCTTTGACCCCTCAAATGTCACAATCACATATGCTCTTAAGGAAACAAATAAACTCAGTGCTAAATTTTTTTCCCTTGGGCCTTGTGGATTATGCAAAGGGATAAAGCAAATTTCTTATAACATGGTGAAGATGATCTTCATTTTTTTGTGTTCCCAAAACAAATATGGGAATGAATTACATTACCTTAGCTATGAATAGCTCTTCTTCCACTTACTTTGAAGCTATATAATAACCTATAAATCATTTTCAAAGAATCTTCATCCCAATACATCAACCCACTATAGATGTGAATAATTTTCTTTTGGGAATGTGTCCCCTTGGACCACCTAGCAACTTCTCTAATAATGACTTTTTTTGAATTAGAGATTAAAAATGTTGTCTTCTCTAGCTCCTCTATTTTAGCCCCAAGGCCTGATGGGTATAATTTCAAAATTTACAAATCCACTTGGTTGTTTATAGGGCCTAGTGTATTGAAAGCAATTAGATCTTTTTGCAATAAGGATACATTCCAAGAGCTATTAAATCAACTGCCCTTGCTCTTTTTCTGAAAACCAATCATGCTTTCGCGATTATTGATGTTAGACCCATCTCCCTCTGCAATACCATTTATAATATTATTGTAAAAATCTTGGCAGCTCAATTAAAATTAATTATGTCTTTCATAATTAAAGAGAATCAACCGGGTTTCATTTATAAGAGGTTATTTACTGATAACGTCATTCTTTCCAATAAGCTTCTTTTACATTATAGAATTTCTATTAAATATGATTTTTTTTGCCCAAAATTGGATATTAAGAAAGCTTTTGATAGTGTGTCTAGGGCATTTGTGATTGCGAGGATGGATTAGAAAGGATTTCATACCACTTTCATCTTAAAGTCTCCACCCAATCACCATAGATTTTTCTCTGAAAGAATAAACTTGTAATCTTTCCCAAAGACCTCTTCTATTATAAATAAAGCTTCGATAAGCATATCAGAGATGTGCAAAGGTAAGTTCCATCCCTGCCCATCAGAATGAAAGAGATTTGGGCATTAATAGGTAATAAGTTTAGTAATGGTTGTATACTCCTAACCTCATCAATAGTTTTCCTATTATACCAATGATCTTAATATAGAGAAATAGGGCTATATGAGGTTACATGAAAAATAAATTTGTTTTTTGCAGCTATAGCATCCTTGCATAGCTGTTTCCAAAATAGGGTAGCATAGGTGGGAAGCAATTTCTAAGGAGATGTATATCTATTCAAAAACCACTGGAGAGAGAGAGAGAGAGAGAGAGAGAGAGAGAGAGAGAGAGAGAGAGAGAGAGAGAGAGAGAGAGAGAGAGGGAGGGAGGGAGAGAGAGAGAGAGAGAGAGAGAGAGAGAGAGGATGTCCTATTGTAAATTCTACATAAAAGAGCACAGTTATAGTAGAATTGGAGATCTTAAATTTAAGGAAGACCAATGTCGCCCTGATTCTTAGGCATACAGGTTTTAGCCCAATATATTGAATGAAGTTTTCTCGTAGTGGTGTCTCCAAAAAACAAGAATTTTGTTCTCAGTTTTCAAATTTGTTTGATAAACGATATAGGTATGATGGATCCATGAATCTAGTAAGAGATAGTATTACATATAGTGAAACAAAAGTACTGTAGTCTTCTAGCAAATGACAGGGCCTTATCCTTCCAACCATAAAATTTATGTGATTTACTCCAACAGATCGGAGAAATCAACTATCTTGAAATTGTAAGATGAAATAAGGATGCCCAGGTAATAAATTGTTGTAGATGAGTTGGGGATGTTAAGAGTGGAGAAAATCAAGTTTGCATTATGACTGTTAGGGGGAAGAATCAGGAAACTATTTTGTAAATTGGCTTGCAGATCCATGGAGTTATCAAAGATGCTAAGCATTTTATTTAGGGTGACCCAGTTTGGAGCCTCCAGTTTCCCAAAGATAAGAAGATCATCGGCAACATTAGGTGAGATATTGTCATGAATCTATGGTATTCTATAGCTTCAAATTCTCCAACATCACTTTTGTAATATCCTAATTAAGTAATCTGTCAAATCAAATGAAAGTTTTATTGTATTATCAGTAGTAATATTACTGAAAAAAAATTAATTAAATAATGATAATGTTAAGGAATATTATTGTTAAGAAATATTATTTTGAATGTATCTGGATAGATGTTTGTTTATAGTGAAAGGATGTGTGAGAGAGAGCAGCTCTTATCCTCTTATTCACTGATCTTTATCCGATCAGTTTCCCGCAAGCCAAGCAAAAAGAAAGTTAGTTCACGGTTCAGTGAAGAGAAAGGAAATTCATAAGAGGCTTTTAGATGTAAGCAGTTAGAAGTGGGACCCACTTCCCATTGGCTTTATCTGCATTCCCGTGGAGAACCTTTGGAATATTTTTAGAAAGGAATTCAGTGCAGTGAAGTTATTTCACAAGCAATTCTGAAAATCCCTATTTCCACCATTGGCTGTGTAGAGAAACTTAAGGCATTTCAGCGGAAGACTTTTCCTGGGACTGTAGCATTAGGCGGAGAACTGCTTGGCGGAGAGAGATGAAATCTGTGAACTGTAACAATTCGCAAGTCACGGGATAGACAGAAGTTTGCCTATCAACAGTGAGAGTATAACCGATTCTCCTGTTAGCAAAAAGCACAGAAACGATAGTAGAGTACAGGTAACATGAAATTTCTGCATTAGTCATCTAGAATTCAACAAAAGTATTTAAAGAGATTTGATCTTTTGAAAGAATCTTCATTGAGGGCATAAATTGTAAGTAATGTTTCATCATGTGATATAATTTTCTGGTGTAGAAGAAGAAAACCATTAGCAAAATTAAAATGAAGTAATAGAGATTTTGAGTGGTATTCTGGGAAGTTAGAATTGAAGAAGATTTAATCATAGAAGATAGAAAAAGGTAAGAATTATACATTTTCCTTATCTTTTATACTAATTCTATCTAGTAAGGTTCTTATGCAAATTATAATTTAGGGTGATATCGATTATATAGTCTTATGCAAAGAGGAGGCTTTGAAGTGACTTATAATAGAAGAAGAATAAGAAGTGAAGGTATGGAAGAAGTTTGATATGCAAGTATTTAAGTTTTTTTTTTTATGTTTATTTAAAAGTTGAAATCTACTCTTAAGGTTAGTAAAAAAGTTTTAATGTTGATTTACTTTGAATTGTTTTGGATTTCCTTAGTGGCTCTGTACAAAGTCTTTGATGTGATGAAATTTGGGGAATTATTAGATGCTTCCTTTATTATTTCGAATGATATTATATGATCTTTTATTTAGATCTGAAATGAATTCAAAAGAGTTCAGAGATAAATGATGGAAATGTTATGATTATTATTGTTGCACTCTGCAGTAAAGTGTAGTTCTATTGTGGGGTGTTACAAAAGTGGTATCAGAGCAATGTTTTAAGATTCTGGGGATTCAAGTAAGGAAGCATAAGAAAAGGGAATCATCTAAGAGGATGAGATTAGATGTGATTAATTTATTACAGAGCCTAGAATAGTGTAGTAACTCTAAACCATAAAGAGTCTAATTTCATTTATTTATAATTAATTATGTTTAATTTAAATATGACTAATATGTCAGTATATGAAAGTAATGTCTAAATGGGAATTCATGATTATATAAATGCATAACTCTTAATGTAATGTGTTACAAATTTAATGGCTGAAAGAACACCGGAAAGAGAGGAAGGTCAAACATCCCAACCTATTGGGATCTCTGAAGATCCTGAAAGGGTGGCACCAATAGGAGGCAATGCACCTAATGTAAATCCTGCACCGGTAGGAATGGATGCTATGAATGCAATGTCAGGGAATATAATGCAACTGCAGATGATGAATATGATGATGTAGATGATGGAAAAGATGCAGTCTATGGTGGGATCTACAACACCTGGTGTTTAGCCTGTAGTTACACCAGTTACTCCTACCACTCCTGGTAGTAGTACAAATGTGGAAGCGGGTGATCCTGTTAGTGCAGAAGTGGATAAGCATTTAAAAGCTTTTTCCAAAGCCTAAAACCTCCTTTGTTTAAAGGAGTTGATGCTAGAAGTGTTGAGGATTGGATCATCAGAATTGAGAAAGTATTAAATGGAATGAGATGTCCTGAGAATAGAAGAGTATCTCTAGCAATTTTTATGCTAGAGGGTGAAGCAGAAAGATGGTGGAGAGGACAACAACTAGAGAAATTCAAAGGTAGATCAGAAGAACAAATCATGTGGGAAGAATTTGAGCAAGTCTTCAGAGAATGGTATGTTCCTCCATCAGCAAGGCAAGCAATGCAGGAAAGTTTTGTAAACCTGAAGCAAGGATCTAGGACTGTCATTCAATATGAAGCAGAATTTACAGCTCTTTCAAGATATGCACCACAGCTCATCAGTACTTCAGAGAAAAAATGCTATAGATTTTTGAAGGGTTTGAGGGATTCTTTGAGACAACCTTTAATTCCTCTTCGCATAAAAGAATTTTCTGAATTAGTGGAAAGTGCTAGACTTCTAGAGAATCACATTGAAGTGGTTAAGCAGAAATGGGATAATAATGATAGAAAGAGACAAAGTGATCAAATAAGAGGATCATCCAAAAGACAGAAATTCCAACAAAGTCCATATTAAAAGCCACTGAGATTATCTGCAATACCTGTTTGTACAACCTGTGGAAAATCTCACCCAGGAAGATGTCTAATGAGTTCAGGAAAGTGTTATTTGTGTGGAGAATCAGGTCATATTAAGAGGAATTGTCCAAAGAATGTTCAAAGAGGTACAGAGGTTAGAGCCAGTCAGAGGATGGATCAGTTCAGAGGTGTCAAGCCACTGATGCATCAACCTGCCTTGAAGATAAAAGGAGAAACCTGTAGTGATGCCGGCAGATCTGCACCAGCTAGAGTTTTTACTTTATCTGCCCAAGATGCCAAAGACTCTTCTGACGTGGTGATAGGTACTTTAAATATCTCAGATCTATCTGTAAGAGTACTTTTTTATTCTGGTGCGTCGCATTCATTTATATCTGAGATATTTTGTGGAAAAATAAATGTGGAACCTATCTCTTTTACTCCTGGGTTGCATGTTAGATTACCTGTGGGTAATTATTTGAATGCCAGTACAATATGTTCAATAGATTTCTCGATAGCTGGTAGAAAATTTCAAGCAGATCTGATAGTACTTCCATTGGTAGAATTCGATATAATTCTAGGAATGGATTGGTTAATCAAATACTTTGCAACTATTGAATGTTGGAAGAAGAAGGTCAGATTTGATTTGCCAGGAGAAAAAGTATTTTATTTTCAGTGTGAAAGAGGAGTCATTTCATCATTGATTTCTTGTAATCAGATGCATAAAAGTTTAAAATTTGGTGAATTAGTTTTCCTTGCAAAGATAGAAGCAATGAACGAGAAAGTTGATGATATATCTTCTATTCCTATCGTGAATGAATTCATAGATGTGTTCTCTGAGGAATGGAATGAGCTACCTCCGGATAGAGAAGTAGAATTTTCAATTAATTTACAACCTGGCACAACTCCTATTGTCAAGGCACCTTATAGAATGGCAACCAAGGAATTGCAAGAATTGAAAGATCAATTGGCTGAATTAATTGAGAAGGGTTTATCATACCTAGTTCGTCCCCTTGGAGTGCACCAGTATTATTTGTCAAGAAGAAGGATGGTTCTTTGAGACTATATATTGATTACATAGAATTAAACCAGGTGACAGTTAAAAACAAATATCCTCTTCCCAGGATTGATGAACTATTTGATCAGTTGGAAGGTGCTTCTGTTTTCTCCAGAATTGATTTGAGATCGGGTTATCACCAGGTTAGGGTGAAAGAATGTGATGTGGAGAAGACTGCTTTTGGAACCAGATATGGACACTACGAATTTTTAGTTATGTCGTTTGGGGTTAACTAATGCCCCTGCAATATTTATGGATATGATGAATAGAATTTTCAGACCTTATCTAGATCAATTTGTTATTGTATTTATTGATGACATATTGATCTATTCTAAGATAGATAAGGATCATGCAGATCATTTGAAGATTGTTCTAAATTTATTGAGGCAACATAAACTGTTTGCTAAATACTCTAAGTGTGAGTTCTGGTTGAAGAAAATTCCATTTTTGTGACACATTGTTAGTAGAGAAGGAATTTCAGTGGATCCAGAAAAGATTAAAGCAGTAGTGGATTGGCCAAGACCAACGAATGTAGCAGAGGTCAGAAGTTTCTTGGGATTGGCAGGTTACTATAGAAGATTTGTTAAGGGTTTTTCTCAGATTGCTTTGCCTTTATCCAAGTTAACCCAGAAGGATATTAAGTTTGAGTGGACAGATGATTGTGAGCAGAGTTTTCATGAATTGAAACAGTGTTTAACTACTGCACCTGTGTTGACAATTCCTTCAGTAACTGAGGGATTTCAGTTGTTCAGTGATGCTTCTCTTAAAGGGCTGGGGTGTGTGTTGATGCAAAATAAAAAAGTTATTGCCTATGCTTCCAAACAGCTTAAGCCTCATGAAAAGAATTATCCAACTCATGATCTAGAATTGGCTTCAGTCGTATTTGCATTGAAAATTTGGAGAACTACTTGTATGGGATTAGATGTGAGGTATTTACAAATCATAAGAGCTTGAAATATATTTTCACTCAGAAGGAATTAAATTTGAGGTAGAGAAGATGGCTAGAATTAATTAAAGATTATGATCTTGACATTCAGTATTGTCCGGGCAAAGCTAATGTTGTAGCTGATGCATTGAGCAGAAAAAACCCAAACTCTGTTAAATATGTTAACTAATGAAGAAAGATTGATTAAAGAAATGGAAGCCTTAGAAATAGAAGTCAGAATGCAAGGAGATCAAAATACACTAAGCATTAATCAGATGACAGTTCAACTGTCATTGGAGGAAAGAATTAAGGAAGCTCAGAAGAAAAGCAATGAATATCAGAAGTTTTTGGATCAAGTGCAAGAAAAATTAAAGAAGGAATTCAATATTGATGAACAAGGAACAATCAGGTATAATATTCGGTTGTGGTTACCAAAGGAGTCAGATTTGATTCAAGACATCTTGTTTGAAGCACATAATACGAGTTACTCCATTCACCCTGGAAGCACAAAGATGTATAAGGATTTGAAAACTTCATTTTGGTGGCCAGGAATGAAAAGAGATGTGGCAAATTATGTGGCTAAATGTGAGAAATGTCAAGTTGTTAAAGCTGAGCATCAGAAACCCAGTGGGATGTTACAATCTCTACCAATTCCAGAATGGAAATGGGAGGAAATAGCTATGGATTTTGTTATAGGATTTCTCAGGTCAAGACAAGGACATGATAACATATGGTGGTAGTTGACAGACTCACCAAGTCAGCCCATTTTCTACCTATCCGTCAAAATGATTCAGTGGAGAAATTGGCCAAATTATTCGTGAAGGAAATTATCAGATTACATGGAATTCCTAAGGCTATTGTATCAGATAGAGATGGGCGTTTCACATCTAAGTTATGGAAGAGTACAAATGAAAGTTTAGGCACAAAATTGAAACTCAGTACTGCATTTTATCCACAGTCAGATGGTCAATCAGAAAGGTTGATTCAAGTGTTGGAAGATTTATTAAGATTATGTATATTGGATTTTGGAGGTCACTGGGAAGATCATGTTCCATTGATCGAGTTCACTTATAATAATAGCTACCAGTCCAGCATCAAAATGGCTCCATATGAAGCTTTATATGGCAGAAGATGCATAACTCCCTTGAGTTTGTTTGAAGTTGGTGAAAGACAATATTTGGGTTCACAGTTAGTGGATTAACCTACTGAAAAAGTAAGACTGATCAGAGACAGATTAAAAGCAGCTCAAGACCGCCAACAAAAATATTATGATCCCAAGCATAAAATGATAGAATTTGATGTAGGAGATTTTGTATTCTTGAAGGTGAGGCCAATGAAAGGTATTTCTAGATTTGGTCAAAGTGGAAAACTCAGTCCTAGATTTATTGGTCCATTTGAAATTGTTGAAAGAGTGGGACAAGTAGCTTACAAGTTGGATCTACCTTCCGATATGTCCGAGATACATAATGTTTTTCATGTATCAATGCTCAGAAAGTGGGTTACAGATGAGGATCAAAAAGTTCTTAAGAAAGATATTAAACTTCAGAAAGATTTGACATATGTTGAAGAACCTGAAATGATATTGGATAGAGATGTTCATAAACTGAGAACCAGAATGATTCCTTTCGTAAAGGTGAAATGGAAACATAGATCAATAAAGCATGCTACTTGGGAAAGGGAAGCAGAATTGAAACAGAGGTTTCCTCACTTGTTTGAAGAAGCATGAAATGTCGAATTTCGGGGACGAAATTTTTATTAAGGAGGGAAGATTTGTAATATCCTAATTAAGGTAAGTAATCCGTCAATTCAAATGAAAGTTTTATTGTATTATCAGTAGTAATATTACTGAAAAAAAAATTAAATAATGATAAAGTTAAGGAATATTATTGTTAAGAAATATTATTTTGAATGTATCTGGATAGATGCTTGTTTATAGTGAAAGGATGTGAGAGAGAGCAGCTCTTATCCTCTTATTCACTGATCTTTATCCGATCAGTTTCCCGCATGCCAAGCAAAAAGAAAGTCAGTTCACGGTTCAGTGAAGAGAAAGGAAATTCAGAAGAGGCTTTTGGATGTAAGCAGTTAGAAGTGGGACCCACTTCCCATTGGCTTTATCTGCATTCCCGTGGAGAACCTTTGGAATATTTTTAGAAAGGAATTCAGTGCAGTGAAGTTATTTCACAAGCAATTCTGAAAATCCCTATTTCCACCATTGGCTGTGTAGAGAAACTGAAGGCATTTCAGCGGAAGACTTTTCCCGGGACTGTAGCATTAGGCGGAGAACTGCTTGGCGGAGAGAGATGCCATCTGTGAACTGTAACAATTCGCAAGTCACGGGATAGACAGAAGTTTGCCTATCAACAGTGAGAGTATAACCAATTCTCCTGTCAGCAAAAAGCACAGAAATGATAGTAGAGTACAGGTAACATGAAATTTCTGCATTAGTCATCTAGAATTCAGCAAAAGTATTTAAAGAGATTTGATCTTTTGAAAGAATCTTCATTGAGGGCATAAATTGTAAGTAATGTTTCATCGTGTAATATAATTTTCTGGTGTAGAAGAAGAAAACCAGTAGCAAAATTAAAATGAAGTAATAGAGATTTTGAGTGGTATTCTGGGAAGTTAGAATTGAAGAAGACTAAATCATAGAAGATAGAAAAAGGTAAGAATTATACATTTTCCTTATCTTTTATACTAATTCTATCTAGTAAGGTTTTTATGCAAATTATAATTTAGGGAGATATCGATTATATAGTCTTATGCAAAGAGGGGGCTTTGAAGTGACTTATAATAGAAGAAGAATAAGAAGTGAAGGTATGGAAGAAGTTTGATACGCAAGTATTTAAGTTTTTTTTTATGTTCATTTAAAAGTTGAAATCTACTCTTAAGGTTAGTAAAGAAGTTTTAATGTTGATTTACTTTGAATTGTTTTGGATTTCCTTAGTGGCTCTGTACAAAGTCTTTGATGTGATGAAATTTGGGGAATTATTAGATGCTTCCTTTATTATTCCGAATGATATTATATGATCTTTTATTTAGATCTGAAATGAATTCAAAAGAGTTCAGAGATAAATGATGGAAATGTTATGATTATTATTGTTGCACTATGCAGTAAAGTGTAGTTCTATTGTGGGGTGTTACAACTTTGGCTATCTATGAGACAAGATCGATAAAGCTTCCATTACTATGAAAAATAAATAGGGATTCAGCGGGCATCCTTGCCTAAGTCCAACAGCTGAAGGAAAAAATCTTTCTAATGACCCATCAATACAAATAGAATACCATACATCAAATATACAAGCTTTCAACACTTATGTGGGAAATCTCATGCTATTGGTTGTAGGCATGTCATTGCATTATTCACTTATCATTTGCTTGCAAATATGAATCATTCAAATACTTGAGTTTCATCATCCCTTGTATGTAAGTCACCTTGCATATGAGCTAAAATTGTGCCATCTGCATATATAAGAATCCTATCATGCTATTGGTCCCTAATAAAGTGATGCCTTATGTCAATTTATTTGGTCCTTGAATGTTGGATGGTTGAAGCAATAAATTCTAAAATTAGGATGACCTATAGGCACAATTTTAATCTTTTATGACAACATTAGTGCCATCTGCAAGGTGAAGGGAATTTTACCTTGTATAAGGCTTTTTTACTACAATAGTGAGAATCAAGCCCCTTGGTATAAATTTATATGGCATAAGCATTACGTGCTCCGTTTCTCCTCCTATAGCTGGATGGACTTGGTTGGAGGCTTAAAAACAGCATATTCTCTTTTTAGAAGAGGGATTTCTATGGATGCTATTTTCTCATTATGCCACTTTAATCAAGAAAGTACTACACATCTATTCTTTGAATGCAATTTTTCCTTCTCTATAATTGATCTTATTCCGGGGATAAAAGATTTTTTGTATAGACCGAGTATTCTTCAGATATTTGGTTCTATAGAGGACTTACATACTACACCCAAGAATGCTAAGAATTTTTTACATCTCATTACCTGCATACTACACGATATACTACATTTGGAGAGAAAGAATTTGTAGGAAATCTGGAAATGCATACTCTTCCTCATCTACTATTTTTAACAAAGTAAAAAATGTTGTCTTTATTAAAGTGACAAAATGGAAGAATGGTTTTGAGCTTTTGTATATGTTGTAAAGCTAAAAGTCTTCACTATTTGGGCCTTCTAGATGGCCTGCGGGCAACCAGAAGAAGTTCATACTCTCTGGGAGCTTCATTATTCTATAATTTGTTCTCTCTGATTTTAAGATCTTTTTTACTATTTTAATTTGGCTAAGTGGTACAGAGATTGATATCTTTGGATGGTAAGGATGAATGGAATGCATCCTATATTCCCCTTTGGACGGCGGATCTATGAAACATTTCTAATGAAGGCAGCCTTCACAACTAGAGGGAGAAGCCTTATTTTTGAAATCTTTCGGTCTTCTGCTCTTTTGATATTTTGTTTTTTTCCTGTGTAGCTGTCACACAATTTTTTTGTGTGAGTTTTTGCTCAGTTTCTCTCAGGTTTTCCTTTACTTTTTCGCTTTTTATTGTTTATTATACTATCACTAACACGTAAATAATATCTTAAAATGAAAATTGCGCTATGCCCTTAATACTTCCACAAAAAAAAAAAAAAAAATCCTCATCCTCAGCAGGATAAAATTCAAAATGTTACATTAATTATAAAAAAAATGAGACACAGACAACATTTTAATATTTTTCCTTCGTAAACTGAGCCATTCACAGTAAAAGACATGAAAGAAAAAATTCCTCTGTGGGTCAGTCGAATCACTTGCTCGGGAACTGTGCTTCGGTGGAAACTTTTATGCCAGGCCAAAAATAACACAAAAGAGTGCCCTCCCCTACGGTGAACTTCATTTATTCAAAAATACAGAAAGAACAAGCTCAGACGTTCTTTATTTAAGCAAACTACCTACATAATTAATGATGCAACAAATCCTAAGCTGTGGCAGATATCATTCAACATCATTGGTGAGTCTTATTGCCTTATGAACTTTCCCTTTCAGTGTGGTTGTTGCAAGAGGGCAAAACAGATGTGGGAGCTGCTCGTTTGGCTGGTTGTTTGGGCCAAGAGAAATGCCATAGCTGGCCAATGTGGCTACATATTGGTCCCGGATTCTGTGACCCACTCTTGGGAACAAAATGGATGGTTGCTTCTTACTACTAGATCTATGAATATCATACTATTTGCAAGTCAAAAATCACATGAACCTACGTAACTAAGAGTTTCTTTGGAAAGACTATAGTTTTTTATAATATTGGTTTGAAAGTTGCGGTGGGGAAAATAATTTATGCATTTTGATTGTAAAAAGCAGCTTTCAACTACAAAATATTTTGAGAAGCCGTAAAATAACAGTAAAAAATAATAACGAAAACAAATTATGGTTGTTGTACGGAAAATAAAATAGTGAAAAAATTGTTCCAAACAAATCCTAAGAATTAGAGAAGTATCATTCATCTCTTTTGAGATTTAGCTAACGATTACAAAATGAGACTTGTCTACTTATTAAATGTCTACTTTATGTTAACTTTTACATTTAATTTCCATTAGTTTGAAGAGTATATATGTTGGTTATTTAAGATTTGAAAATATTTTAACTCAATTTATTTAATTGCTTAAAATTAAAATTTATTATATTATGTAGGATAGTTGTAATAACTCAAAGATATACAAAATATTTTAAAATAAAAATATGATAAACTGAAATTTTTGTATGAAGTGAAGCACAACGGCGTTGTGCTAGGTAGCGTGACGACGCTGTGCATGAAAGCATAGTGACACCAGCAAAAATCGATGTGGCGCTTTAGTCTATGTTCTACAGTAATTCTGAATTTATCATGCAATGTTGTGATACAAAATCCGAGCATTGCGGCATTGGGACATTAATAACATTTTTAATATATTAAAAATATAAAATTAATCCCTATGCACTCACCCTTACCCGTCACTCACACTTGTCACGGAAGGAAATTGAAGGGAGAGTGGAAGAAATGAACAAAGAGGAAGTTGATCAGAGCATTTTAGTCTGTCATTTATGTTCATGCAAACATTCATTTTAATCATTATAAGTAGCCCAAATCTCATTTTGGTTTCCAATTATTTTGAATTTGACAGTTTTATTCTCTCATAAATTAATAAAAATATATTATCTCTTGATTTACCACACTTTTATCATGTAACTTTTTTTATATAATATATATGAATATTATGAACAAGTTTACTGTAATACTATCAAATTCGATTAAGTGAAATAGAAGTTGTGATTTTTTGAAGTTAAAAAATATATTATATAGAATTTCTTGTATTTTCTAGATTTGTGCTTTTTGTTGTATTTCATACATAATATTGCTTTATATAGTAATAATGATATGATTGATATAAATTAAGTGGGGCATTTGCCTAAGCAAGGAAGGCTGGCTGCTAACATCTATTTAATGTTGATGTTACAGAGGCATTTCACAAGGGGTGTGTTTGTTGGGGTAAAGAGATCATCATGTGGTAACATCTGTATGGAGATCCTCTTCCTTCTAGAAATGAGTTAGCTTGAAAATATTTGCTAACATGTAATAAGTGTTTTGACGGCAAGGAATTATTTTTTAAGTATATATATTAAAATAGTCGGAACACCTTTCGAATATTTGGAGTAGTTACATGAGCTAATGGGCTAAGCTAATCACAATTGTAGTAGCTTTAATAAGGATTTGAAGTATTGCTTCTTATGGCTTAAAATTTTACTAATATCAATTGAATCACAAACACTATCACTCAACCTTTGATTTCTTAGAGTGATAAATGAATTTCTAATTTCTTTCTGCATGTTCATATATTCATTGTTTGGTTTTTTAACTATCTTTTGCATGTTATGATACAATTATGAAATCATTTACTAAAGAAGAATTATCTCAAAAGTGATAGATAAAATATGATTAAAAAAAATTATAAGGATTAGGTGAAAGTTTCAATTGGTTAAATTAAAAAATTTCAATCCAATAATAATAAAAAAATTTGCAAAATATTTCCTTATTACCAGTCTTTAAATTTGTGTCATCCATGCCATTCCAATAAATTATCTTCCTCTCCTCCCAAGGTTTTTATGAAGCCTCATATTTAAATATTCCAAAGCTTATGCTTGTAGTAGAGATGTCTAGATATATGTTAGGAATCTTAAGATTGTATTTGGTACCATATAAGATTGAGGGTGGAGGTGTTAGGTTTGGCCAACCAATGTCAGGCTATATTAGGCCAATGTCATAATGATGGCCTTAATAAAATCATATTTTTTAAATGAAGAATCTCTAAAACATGAAAAACATGAAAACGGTGTAAGAAAGTTTTCAGTTATTTTATGGAGTTTATGGGATTTCTAAAGTTATTTAATGATGACAATTAGAAAGAAAATTAAGAGATCATTTTGGATCTTGTTTGGCCAAATTGATATCAAGCATAATTTCTTTTGATTTTTTTTAATGGATGGCCGAAAAAACTTAGGAATGGTGTGGGGGAGTCTTAAGATTTGATCTAGAGTTCATGAGAATCTTTCAAGTATATTAAGATTATGGAAATAGAGTAAAGTCAAGTCTAGTCCATAAATATTATAGTCCACTCAACTTGTTGCACATCCATATTCCCATAAATTTTTCTTTCAAATGAAGTGGATGGAATATTTTAGCTAATGGTAGTGAAGCTAGATGTCAAAGTAATAAAAAGAAGTAATTTTTACTTAAACTACACACAACAACAAAAATTCATAAGGTAACCTTCACCAAAGAGAGCATGCTATCAAGCACTAATCTAAAAAAAAAAAGATAATGATAGAAATATTCCATATTTAATTCCAAATTCACATGTTTCAATATAATATAGAAAAATTCATAGTTAAATTAAAATCATTCATATTTGTTAAAAAAATATTCCATAAAGCTAAGGAGTACCTTGAAGATACCATGAGGTGGTTAGATTTTCTATGAAGAAGATCAAGGCTAGCCACTTGTTTCAAGAGTATTGAATGAGGTGGCACTTTTAGTTAACTTGGAATTAATTAGGCACCCTCCTAGGTCCTCCCCCAGTTAAAAAAATTTGTATGCCTTCCTTTAATTTTCCACATAATTTTCCACATAAACTGGAAAAAGATTAAACCCTATCTTACTATTTGGTCTCTTAGGAAAATGGTAAAATGATATTACTAGCAAAAGACTTCAACATCATTAACATTAATGATACCAAGCATAATTGCACTATGATTTTGGCTACCTCTAGAAATAAAAAAGTAAAATGCTATATGGAATTGGTAATGGTGAAATTTTAGCTTATCATCCTTTCAAAAGTTTAGGAAATGGCCAACCCTAAGAGCTTAGGCTAGAAGATTATTGATCAACACAAACTCTCTGTGCAATGACTTGAAATTATATATGGTTATAAGTGATGAAAATTTGCAATCCTCTTTGGCGATGTAATTATTTATAAAGTTAAAGAGAGACATCTCGATTATGGAGAATCAATGGAGAGGTAAGTGAAGGCATTGTATAGTAATTAAAGAAAGGGAGTATAAAGTAGTAAATGGAGAATTTATGATAAGATTCTATAAAAATCTTAAAAATCATATTGTTGTGAAATCATGTCCAAGGCAATGTTGTCTCAATTCTTTCAAAGTATCACACAAAAAAATCACACTTTATTACATGAAGATTTGAAACACATTCATGAATGAAACTTGAGTAATTTTTCAAATTCAAATCATCAAAGTACAAATTATAATATAATGATCATAAGAAAAATAGAATATTAAAAAAACTTATTTCTAAAATAGGTATTTTCATTAATCACAACTTCAAAAATATAATACATGGTAAAAGGGAATAATGAATCAATTTATATCTTCCCAATAAAAGTTCTTTATTATTTTCAAAAAAATTATTAACATGATTGAGGATGAAATGAAATATCAATAAGCCCTTAAACTTTGAAAAAAATGATGATATAGATCATCTCAATTATGCTTGTAATAGAGGATCAATAATAATAATATTGGAGAAAAAATCAATGACAAATAAGATTATAAAGTGAGAGCTCAACTCCTTTAGTGAATATAGTCATTTGAGGATACATAATAAGATAAGTTCAACCCTCAATTAATCCAGCTTTCACCTAACATCTCTAGCAAGTTGACTTGAAATATCAAGGCAACTAGAGAAAAAAAAAAATTTTCTCCATCATGTTGCTCAAGTATATTTTTTCCTAGCTTCTTAAAAGTTTTGAAGCTCAATGACTCTCTCAAATGTTATTTATTTATAAAGCTCGTGGTTAGCTTGTAAGGTAAGAACTATTATTTTCGTTAATTCAAAATCTTTGAGTAAACTACTAAACTTACTTACTTGGTGGAATTGAAGAATTTGTTACATAGTCTAGGTCTTTGAAGTCTACATTACATTGGTACTTCCAATCTCAACTTTATCTTCATGATTAGCCTCCTTTTGTTCTCCTTTGAAAAAGAGGGTTAACATTAATATGGTTGTTCCTTTTTATGCATAACCACTTCAAAAAGTTAGTGACTTGCTCATTCCTAACAAATGATAATTTGTTTAGCACAATTGTTGTATCATCAAAAAGTATCTCTATTATCCCCAATTAAGATTCTTCAAGCAAAGAGTACGTAGTCAACTATTATCTTTCTCATTATGGCATAACTTAATAACAACTTCATTCTTCTCATTTTATTAGTCACCTTGGTTTTTTCCTCTTTATTTTTTTTTTTAATGCAGGCATAGAAAAAGATTCACTGATACCATTGTGTTCCTTGTGCTCCTTATAACTATCTCATAACATTTCAAAGAATTCATTACTGCCTTATCTCTAAAGTTAGAAAGTTAAGGCAAGACTTTTAACAAGAATTTATGGTGTATTTATTGACTACATATTTTGTTGACATGTATGAAAAATCTATTAACTTTACCTTACTATTGATAATCAAAATGCTCTCTTAATTAGATATAATTTTTTATTCTCTAATATGTAGTCAATAATGTTCTTCAACAAGATAGTAGAATTACAATTTAAATATACACCTAAATAATGTTTAAGATGATTTCATTGCAAGTTAGACCATCTTAGTAAAACTAGTTTAAATCGAGAATGTCAGTGGATTAATTCTCCACAAAAAAGAAGTTGCCAAGGATAATGTTTATCAACATAGTCATCTTAGAGAGTAAATACTATCACTCAAGCTATCATGTCTATTCACCCAAGTTGCCTGCGCTATTAATCACCCAAACCACCTAATATGTTTGGCCAAAATCCAAAGCATCTCATCATAAATCTCCACAACTCAACAAGCATTTACAAGTTGACATGCAACTTCACATTAACTCTTCCCTTATAAATTAACATGTATATTTAAATAACTACTTATTATCTTAGTTCATTTTACAACAAAACATTTATTAAATCCTATTTATACCATTTCACGTGTATTATTACACCAATATTCTCCTCTAATATTATGTCTAGACTAAGCCTATAAATCGGTTGTTCAACAAGAATTAGCAAAGCAAATCCAATATTGCATAGCAAATGTATATTTTTTTATAATCTGGAAAAATCTAGTGCTCTCACTTTAGATAATCTTTTTTGTCAATTTATAACGATTTAGCAATAAATTTTAAAAGAATAAATAAATTATTTTAAAACTTTGATGCTAGTAATTTCAAATAAAAATTGATGATATTGAAGGATCTAAATTGACTATGGAAAACATCTAACCTTGCTAAAGATCCGAGTGAAATTGATAATGAAGCGAGTGACCTGGGGGCCATGGGGGGGATGCACCACTTGCATTGGAATTTCCCCCCCTCCCACCCCCCCCCCCCCCCCCCCTCCCCCCCCCCCCCCCCCCCCCCCCCCCCCCCCACCCCCTGTGAGAACCGCTAAAACCTATACCAAAAACTAAACCAAAAAAGCTCATTCTCTTAATTAATTAAAAAACACATAAAGACTCACAATCATACAATAAAACATACATATATCAATCCTGCAGAAAAAGTGGGGCAGTTCAAGCAGTGAATAAAATAAGTAATGCTAAAATAATAAGACATTTGAATCACAAGAAAATATTATGCAATTACCAAGTAGTTTTAAAATAAACATCAGTGTTTGTCATATAATTTTAACATGTTAAATTATGGTGTACACTACAGGAAAAACGCCAAAAAACCGGCTGTTTTTTTCCGGCGGTTAATATGGTTTAACCAGCGGTTTTATTATTTACCGGCGGATTTGCGGCGGCATTAACGCAGCCGGTAAAAATCGCGTAGGAAACACTTACTAGCGGTCTTTACCGACGGTTTATTTCGGCGGTGGTTTTCCGGCGGCGTATACCGCTAGTGACAACCGGAGTTGCAACCGGCGATTTTTCGGTCGTTTAGGCGCCTGTTAGTTAACCGACGGCTAACCGGCAGTCATATTACTGACGGTCTTCCGACGGTTAAAGCGGGTGTCGTGTGTTCGCTAAACCGCAGGAAACTTCCGGTAGACCCGCCGGTTCTATTACCGGAGATACCCGGCGGTTTAAAGCCGACGGTATTACCGACGGTGTACACTGCCGGTGGCCGTCGGTGTACACCGTCGGTGGCCGTCGGTAACCGCCGGTTTAATACCGGCGGGTTTAAATGACGTTACGAGTGTGTGTGTGTGTGTCATTGGCCGTTTAGGTGGATGAGTGTATCAAGGATGTTAGGTGGTTGACGTGGATATTTACTTTTCACATATTTTTCATTTGCACTCTCCCTCTTTTCTTTTCCATATCTCTACCTTTTCACTCACTCTCTCTCTCTCTCTATACCCTCTCCTCTCGCTTTCGTCTCTCCTCAACTCTCCTCTCTGTCCAGTCTCTGTCTTGCTTTCTCTTTATCTATCGCTCCTCTCACTCTTGTTCTCTCTCTTAATCTTCCCTCTCACTCTCTTTTCACTCTTCCCTCTTTTGTCTCTCTCCAACTCTACCCTCTCTTTTTCTCTCTCCCCCGTCTCGATCTCTCGCTCCTCTCTAACACTTGCGATCTATCTTGTGTGTTCTTGTTGTTTTCCTCTTCTCGCTCTCTCCTCTCCTCATCTCAATGCTTGCTGTCTTGTTCTCTCTCCCTCCCTCCCCTTACTGTCTGTTCTCTCTCTTCTCTCTCTCTCTCTCCTGTCTATCAACTCTCTGTGTGTGTGTGTCACTACCTAATATTATCTCTCTCCCTCTCCCTCTCTTTTCTCTCCCTCAATACCTCAATCTCTCTCTTCCTATCTTGCTCTAACCCAAAGTCACAATCAACAAATTAGATCTACCCTAAACTAAAATAACACATAATAAAAAAAAATTTAGATCTACCCAAATGATTACAACGTTACATTACCTCTTGCATTACTACCAAAATCATTCCAAAATAACTCTAACACTTGCAAATGTCTAGTGAGAACAAATAATCAAAGAAAAAATGATAAAAAAATTACCTTAAAATAGAAATCTAGGGTTGAAAAAATGGAAGTCAGTAGTCAGTTTGGGGTCGGATTGGGTCTGCGGTCGGAGGTCAAGAGATTAACCGTCGGCGGTCGGATTGGGGTTGGCGCTCGGAGAAGCTTCGTCGGCGGCGACAAACGGAAGTCGATCCGAGCGGAGGCGAACGGAGGCGACGGCAGAGCGACCGAAACGAGAGAGAGAAGGAAATAGTAAAAATGAAATGCGAGGTTCGGGTCTGTTCGTATTAGGGCATTTACCGTCAGTTTTCCGGAGGTCCGGACCGCCGGTACAAAATAACTTATCAACGGCGGTCTCGGTCGCCGTTAAACCGCCAGTTCATATTGATGTCCGGCGGTTTGCCGGCGGTTTATGGACCTTCACTAGTACCGACGGCTTAACGTACCAAACCCATCGGTAGGCCGCCGGTAAAAATTGGCGGTCAAACCGCCGGCTACACCGCCGGTAATAGGCATTTTTCCTGTAGTGTAAAAAAGGAACATAAAATCTATAAACATATTGTAATAACATGTCCAATAGTAGCAAATAGTCTAATCATAATCTATTTCATCATTCTCCTTCTTTCTACTTTCCACCCACTGCTTGTGATGAAGTGCAGTAGTCAGAATAATTTACAGATCCCCCAAAGGAACCCTCACATGCTCTAGCCTAGCTCTCTCAAAGTCGTGTATATATATATATATATATATATATATATATATATATATATTATATTATATATAATTATGTATATATATATATATATATCTTTATATAATGCTTTGCACAAAAGTTAATGTAAGATTAATTAATTTTACACATAACACTTAAAATTTTAAACTTATATACTCACGTAGGCTCTTCCTATACTCACTTATCCAACAATACTGATCCTTTTGACGCTTGTGGGTATGACTATACAACTCAACAGTGGATGGTTCTCTAGTCAGCAGCTCTTTCTGCAATATACTTATATTATCATTAATAACTAAATAAATTATATGTTAAAATTTATTGAAATTGTTACCAAACATCTCATGTGCTCAATGAGTGGAATTGTGCCCCAGGTCTAGATGAAAATATTGATGCCCCCAATGTTAGAAGCTCAGTTATGTCTATATGGTCCCTCCTCTTAGTATAATTGGGCTGCCCTAAGCACTGGTCAGCTCGGCCCATACCCTCTCACCAATTTATAGGGGTCACTCTCGTGACTTCTTAATGTCAGTAAACATGACTCACAGGCAAGTTGACCCTCACTTCTCAATTTTTTTATCTTATCATTATGCTCGAGCAATCAGTAAAAATGTTTTTCTATATAAAAAAATATAATATATAATATTTTTGTTAGCTTAATTAAAAATATATAATATAGAATATTTTTTCTAATAACCAATCTCAAACTCCTTGAACACATATTGTGCACTTCCATTGGAATATTCTTCTAAGAAATATAAGGAGTGTCATGCTTGCTCCATATGATGACCCATATCTTATGCATGGGCTACTTTGATGGATAAAACCTACACAAAATGTGTTAGGTGAGAAAATATTTCTCAAATTATCTTAGTAGCATTAAGAATGTAGTAAGCACATACGTATCACCCTCACGTGAAATCAACATGTTCCCATCTAACATCTACTCTATTGCAACCGGGGTGGAATTAAGGTCCACCTACAAAGGGCTTAGGGGATGGTGGGTTATAGAATGGATGGAAATATATTGGATATGGATAAGTGGGAGGGATTCAATGAGAAGGTGGTGGGCGTAGAAAGAAAGGATATAAGGGAGAATTATGCGTGAAGTCTAATACAGGAAAGTAGGGGTTGGTGAAGGAAAGTGGGAGTCTGAAGAGTAAAACTGAGGACTATCAGCTAGAAGAGTATGTAAAGGCAGGCTTGGCTAAGTTTGAGTGGTATGCTGAGAATAAGAGCTCTCCTAAGTAAGATAGGCCTACCAGATGAGCCACTAGTTACATTCTTTTGCACCATACCAAAAGTATTTTTTTCATCGATCATCACAGGGGGATCATCACTAGAAGCTGTCTATAAAAAAATATTAAAAAAACTGTCAAATCTAGCTAATATTAGCAACATGCACTTAATAAAATTTATAAGTAATTGCTAAGAAATGAAAACAAATTAGAGAAAACAACAAACAAGCTGATATTAACTAACTCTTATGCTATTAAAGGGAAATTTATGCGCATCATAAAAATTGAAGTATTACTAAGATTATTACAGGAAAATCGTCCATTACAGGCGAACTTTCTAGCAGAATACTATTTTTCGGTGGCTTTCTAACTGAAAAAGATGAAATATTTCTGACAGATTTTTAGGAAGATTTTTCTATCATATTTCTAGCTAATTTATTTTCTGACAAGATGGGCCGGTTGGAGCTACGGGTGCGGGCCCACATGGGGGCACCACGGGTAGGATGGGGCTCGGGTTCCGTGGGCAGGGTGTGGGTTCGTAGGCAAGCTGGGCATGTGGGTGGGCGCTAGCGCACCGTGGGTGAGTGCTGCATGCGAGGGCTGGGTGTGGGCGGTGGCAGTGCTCCTGCAAGTTAGCGTGATTATAGGCTAAGGAATGAATTATTTTTAAAATCATTTTTAGTTATTCTGGCAAAGTTTTTCTGCCAGACAGCCGCTATAAAACTTTTTCGATGAAATAATTCTATCAAAATTTTTGGCTCTTTTTTTCATCGAAAGTTATCTAATGCTTGATTTATCATCGAAATCATTTTCATCAGAAATTTGGTGGAAAAATTCAAAATGTGCAAGAAAATTCATAATTTTCTGCTGAAAAATCCATCGGAAATATGCAATTTTAATGTAGTTGATGTAAAAATAAAATAGAGCAATAATAAACAAAATGAAGTAACTACTACTATGTTGTTTAAAAGAAATCATGCACTAGATAGAAATTATAAGTACTACTAAGATGTGAAAACAAAGTAAAGCAATGACAAATAAACTGAAGTAACTACTGCTATGCTGCTAAAAAATAAATTAGCTTGTGCATACATTAAATGTATTTACCTTCTATTTACTATTTATTTGTTAGATCACTTCCATACAATGACAGTTCATCTTCACCACTAATATATTCCTTGTAGTATTTCTCAATGTTTAAATCTACTAGCTTTCTCTAATAGCAACTCACTCTCATTAGTTAGAATTTGATCATCGACATCATTAGCAAGATCTTTTAAGTTTAATATAAGCTCTTCTTTATGAGCTGGTAGTATTGATGTGGTTTTCTCAATGACTCCCCAAGGTTTGTTTGGTCTTAATGACTACGAGGCAATCTTATTTGCTTAATAATTAACCCAGATAGTTAGTAAAGTAACTTGGCTTGTCTGATTAGCTATGATAAATGGCTTAAACTTTACATATGTCCCACCCCACTTTACTTATGTTATACCGTATAGTGGATGTACTCTTGTACCTTTGTTATGCATTGGATCAAACTAATCACAATTAAAAAGATACATATAGTTTTCATCACCTAGATATTCTAACTTTACTACTTCTTGTAATACCCCATAATACTAAAAATCATCACTTATAGGGTATTCCCTCTTATACAAACACCATGATTTTCTATCTTCATATCTTCACAACTAGATTTGGTTTGAAATTTGTATCCATTTACTAAAAAAATTGGCCAATATTTTACTAATATATTTGGTACTCAAACTAGATCCAATGGTCCTTAATTTTACAAATCACTACCTTGAGTATGAACTTAATTGATTGATCAAATGTAGGTATGTTATTGGCAAGTTTGTTATGTTAACTCATTAAGACAAATACGTAGTTAGAACATACACCTTATTTTTAACCAATTTAGAAATTCTTTTTGAACTATCTTTCTAACTTCTACTGATATTTATGTACTCAAACTATTAATGAAACTCTTACAAATTTGAAATAGTTATAATTTATGAGTTACAAATGTAATGGAATTTAACTCATTCTTACTCGAGATATGACTTAACATTTTTATAGTTTAGTAAGGCGTACAATATGATAGCTCTCATCTTATCACTAAAATAACATATGATGCTAGTGCCTATGGGTTCACCACATTTGTTGCATATAAATATAGTTGAAGATCTACACAAATTTGGATGACCCAAATTTTGGGGTATAGTAGTCCTTGTTGATTGTAACATTGGATAAAAGTAATAAGAGTAGGTTGTCTTGTATGTTAGATATGCTTCACAAATTGATCTTTCATGATATGCTTTATTCTTAGTAGTCTTCTTATGTTTATTTAAATAGCTCTAAAAAAGATATATTCATGTATTGAACAGGTCCACAACCAATAGCATCATATGGTAAATACATGGTAGATGCTCCATGGAGTCAAAAAATACTAGAGAAAATATCTTTCAAGTTTACAAAGAATAAAATAAATATTATGCTCCATATGAATCAAGTGTTATGTATTCAATTTTGAGGAGCATAAATCCTTAAAGAAGTTACTTAGCATGATCAAGAGCTTTAAAATTAAATCTGAAAAAAAAAAAATGCAGCGGGTAATAAACATTGTATGAAGATATGCCAGTCATGACATTTCAATCCTTTAATGAGGAAGAAAGCCACAATAACTTTCATTGCTCACAATCTATAAGAATTTGGTTGAAATGTTCTCCTCATACAATATATTTCAATCTCGCTTTCATTTATTCTCAACTAATATTGGGTATGGTGGTATTTGGCTCCAATCCCCCTTTTATTATTTCTGTTGTCTATGCTTCTAACATTCATGAGGAAAGAAAAATCTTATGGGAATACCTCAGGTCAGTGGCCCTTAATACTACTATCCCTTAGATTATTATGGCTGATTTTAATTATTGTATATTCCTTTCTAAAAAACTTGGTGGGAATGATATTCATCAAAGCAGGCTTCATGATTTTAATTCTTTGATATTTGATACTAACATAAAGGATTTGGCTTATGTATGCCATACTTACACCTGATACAATCAATTAAAGAACATATCACCCCATTTACATTAAACTAGATCATGCATTTGTTAATGATGCTCGGTTGGAAACCTACCCATCCTCCCATTATGTTATCAAAAATCCATCATGTTCTGATTACAGCTCCATTGCTCTGCAATCTGGAGCTCAAATTACTTCACTACGTAGATTCCAATTCAAAAACTACTTGACTAAGCTTGGTAATTTATGGATGCTCCTCATTCCCATTTTCTCAACTCCATGTACTGGGAATCTTCTTATTGATAAGTGCAAAAAGCTTAAATTTCTTAAAATGGAGATTAAAGCTAAGGAATGGGCTAATTCCAATTTGGTTTTTGCTTACTTTTCTACTCTTCAACATAAGCAAGGGGAATGCCTAAAGTCCCTCAGCTTTGACCCCTCAAATGTCACAATCACATATGCTCTTAAGGAAACAAATAAACTCAGTGCTAAATTTTTTTCCCTTGGGCCTTGTGGATTATGCAAAGGGATAAAGCAAATTTCTTATAACATGGTGAAGATGATCTTCATTTTTTGTGTTCCAAAACAAATATGGGAATGAATTACATTACCTTAGCTATGAATAGCTCTTCTTCCACTTACTTTGAAGCTATATAATAACCTATAAATCATTTTCAAAGAATCTTCATCCCAATACATCAACCCACTATAGATGTGAATAATTTTCTTTTGGGAATGTCCCCTTGGACCACCTAGCAACTTCTCTAATAATGACTTTTTTTGAATTAGAGATTAAAAATGTTGTCTTCTCTAGCTCCTCTATTTTAGCCCCAAGGCCTGATGGGTATAATTTCAAAATTTACAAATCCACTTGGTTGTTTATAGGGCCTAGTGTATTGAAAGCAATTAGATCTTTTTGCAATAAGGATACATTCCAAGAGCTATTAAATCAACTGCCCTTGCTCTTTTTCTGAAAACCAATCATGCTTTCGCGATTATTGATGTTAGACCCATCTCCCTCTGCAATACCATTTATAATATTATTGTAAAAATCTTGGCAGCTCAATTAAAATTAATTATGTCTTTCATAATTAAAGAGAAATCAACCGGGTTTCATTTATAAGAGGTTATTTACTGATAACGTCATTCTTTCCAATAAGCTTCTTTTACATTATAGAATTTCTATTAAATATGAATTTTTTTGCCCAAAATTGGATATTAAGAAAGCTTTTGATAGTGTGTCTAGGGCATTTGTGATTGCGAGGATGGATTAGAAAGGATTTCATACCACTTTCATCTTAAAGTCTCCACCAATCACCATAGATTTTTCTCTGAAAGAATAAACTTGTAATCTTTCCCAAAGACCTCTTCTATTATAAATAAAGCTTCGATAAGCATATCAGAGATGTGCAAAGGTAAGTTCCATCCCTGCCCACTCAGAATGAAAGAGATTTGGGCATTAATAGGTAATAAGTTTAGTAATGGTTGTATACTCCTAACCTCATCAATAGTTTTCCTATTATACCAATGATCTTAATATAGAGAAATAGGGCTATATGAGGTTACATGAAAAATAAATTTGTTTTTTGCAGCTATAGCATCCTTGCATAGCTGTTTCCAAAATAGGGTAGCATAGGTGGGAAGCAATTTCTAAGGAGATGTATATCTATTCAAAAACCACTGGAGAGAGAGAGAGAGAGAGAGAGAGAGAGAGAGAGAGAGAGAGAGAGAGAGAGAGAGAGAGAGAGAGAGAGAGAGAGAGAGAGAGAGAGAGAGAGAGAGAGAGAGAGAGAGAGAGAGAGGATGTCCTATTGTAAATTCTACATAAAAGAGCACAGTTATAGTAGAATTGGAGATCTTAAATTTAAGGAAGACCAATGTCGCCCTGATTCTTAGGCATACAGGTTTTAGCCCAATATATTGAATGAAGTTTTCTCGTAGTGGTGTCTCCAAAAAACAAGAATTTTGTTCTCAGTTTTCAAATTTGTTTGATAAACGATATAGGTATGATGGATCCATGAATCCAGTAAGAGATAGTATTACATATAGTGAAACAAAAGTACTGTAGTCTTCTAGCAAATGACAGGGCCTTATCCTTCCAACCATAAAATTTATGTGATTTACTCCAACAGATCGGAGAAATCAACTATCTTGAAATTGTAAGATGAAATAAGGATGCCTAGGTAATAAATTGTTGTAGATGAGTTGGGGATGTTAAGAGTGGAGAAAATCAAGTTTGCATTATGACTGTTAGGGGGAAGAATCAGGAAACTATTTTGTAAATTGGCTTGCAGATCCATGGAGTTATCAAAGATGCTAAGCATTTTATTTAGGGTGACCCAGTTTGGAGCCTCCAGTTTCCCAAAGATAAGAAGATCATCGGCAACATTAGGTGAGATATTGTCATAAATCTATGGTATTCTATAGCTTCAAATTCTCCAACATCACTTTTGTAATATCCTAATTAAGTAATCCGTCAAATCAAATGAAAGTTTTATTGTATTATCAGAAGTAATATTACTGAAAAAAAAATTAATTAAATAATGATAATGTTAAGGAATATTATTGTTAAGAAATATTATTTTGAATGTATCTGGATAGATGTTTGATTATAGTGAAAGGATGTGAGAGAGAGCAGCTCTTATCCTCTTATTCACTGATCTTTATCCGATCAGTTTCCCGCAAGCCATGCAAAAAGAAAGTCAGTTCACGGTTCAATGAAGAGAAAGGAAATTCAGAAGAGGCTTTTGGATGTAAGCAGTTAGAAGTGGGACCCACTTCCCATTGGCTTTATCTGCATTCCCGTGGAGAACCTTTGGAATATTTTTAGAAAGGAATTCAGTGCAGTGAAGTTATTTCACAAGCAATTCTGAAAATCCCTATTTCCACCATTGGCTGTGTAGAGAAACTTAAGGCATTTCAGCGGAAGACTTTTCCCGGGACTGTAGCATTAGGCGGAGAACTGCTTGGCGGAGAGAGATGAAATCTGCGAACTGTAACAATTCGCAAGTCACGGGATAGACAGAAGTTTGCCTATCAACAGTGAGAGTATAACCAATTCTCCTATTAGCAAAAAGCACAAAAACGATAGTAGAGTACAGGTAACATGAAATTTCTGCATTAGTCATCTAGAATTCAGCAAAAGTATTTAAAGAGATTTGATCTTTTGAAAGAATCTTCATTGAGGGCATAAATTGTAAGTAATGTTTCATCATGTGATATAATTTTCTGGTGTAGAAGAAGAAAACCAGTAGCAAAATTAAAATGAAGTAATAGAGATTTTGAGTGGTATTCTGGGAAGTTAGAATTGAAGAAGATTTAATCATAGAAGATAGAAAAAGGTAAGAATTATACATTTTCCTTATCTTTTATACTAATTCTATCTAGTAAGGTTCTTATGCAAATTATAATTTTAGGGTGATATCGATTATATAGTCTTATGCAAAGAGGAGGCTTTGAAGTGACTTATAATAGAAGAAGAATAAGAAGTGAAGGTATGGAAGAAGTTTGATATGCAAGTATTTAAGTTTTTTTTTTTATGTTTATTTAAAAAGTTGAAATCTACTCTTAAGGTTAGTAAAAAAGTTTTAATGTTGATTTACTTTGAATTGTTTTGGATTTCCTTAGTGGCTCTGTACAAAGTCTTTTGATGTGATGAAATTTGGGGAATTATTAGATGCTTCCTTTATTATTTCGAATGATATTATATGATCTTTTATTTAGATCTGAAATGAATTCAAAAGAGTTCAGAGATAAATGATGGAAATGTTATGATTATTATTGTTGCACTCTGCAGTAAAGTGTAGTTCTATTGTGGGGTGTTACAAAAGTGGTATCAGAGCAATGTTTTAAGATTCTGGGGATTCAAGTAAGGAAGCATAAGAAAAGGGAATCATCTAAGAGGATGAGATTAGATGTGATTAATTTATTACAGAGCCTAGAATAGTGTAGTAACTCTAAACCATAAAGAGTCTAATTTCATTTATTTATAATTAATTATGTTTAATTTAAATATGACTAATATGTCAGTATATGAAAGTAATGTCTAAATGGGAATTCATGATTATATAAATGCATAACTCTTAATGTAATGTGTTACAAATTTAATGGCTGAAAGAACACCGGAAAGAGAGGAAGGTCAAACATCCCAACCTATTGGGATCTCTGAAGATCCTGAAAGGGTGGCACCAATAGGAGGCAATGCACCTAATGTAAATCCTGCACCGGTAGGAATGGATGCTATGAATGCAATGTCAGGGAATATAATGCAACTGCAGATGATGAATATGATGATGCAGATGATGGAAAAAGATGCAGTCTATGGTGGGATCTACAACACCTGGTGTTTAGCCTGTAGTTACACCAGTTACTCCCTACCACTCCTGGTAGTAGTACAAATGTGGAAGCGGGTGATCCTGTTAGTGCAGAAAGTGGATAAGCATTTAAAGCTTTTCCAAAGCCTAAAACCTCCTTTGTTTAAAGGAGTTGATGCTAGAAGTGTTGAGGATTGGATCATCAGAATTGAGAAAGTATTAAATGGAATGAGATGTCCTGAGAATAGAAGAGTATCTCTAGCAATCTTTATGCTAGAGGGTGAAGCAGAAAGATGGTGGAGAGGACAACAACTAGAGAAATTCAAAGGTAGATCAGAAGAACAAATCATGTGGGAAGAATTTGAGCAAGTCTTCAGAGAATGGTATGTTCCTCCATCAGCAAGGCAAGCAATGCAGGAAAGTTTTGTAAACCTGAAGCAAGGATCTAGGACTGTCATTCAATATGAAGCAGAATTTACAGCTCTTTCAAGATATGCACCACAGCTCATCAGTACTTCAGAGAAAAAATGCTACAGATTTTTGAAGGGTTTGAGGGATTCTTTAAGACACAACCTTTAATTCCTCTTCGCATAAAAGAATTTTCTGAATTAGTGGAAAGTGCTAGACTTCTAGAGAATGACATTGAAGTGGTTAAAGCAGAAATGGGATAATAATGATAGAAAGAGACAAAGTGATCAAATAAGCGGATCATGCAAAAGACAGAAATTCCAACAAAGTCCATATTAAAAGCCACTGAGATTATCTGCAATACCTGTTTGTACAACCTGTGGAAAATCTCACCCAGGAAGATGTCTAATGAATTCAGGAAAGTGTTATTTGTGTGGAGAATCAGGTCATATTAAGAGGAATTGTCCAAAGAATGTTCAAAGAGGTACAGAGGTTAGAGCCAGTCAGAGGATGGATCAGTTCAGAGGTGTCAAGCCACAGATGCATCAACCTGCCTTGAAGATAAAAGGAGAAACCTCTAGTGATGCCGGCAGATCTGCACCAGCTAGAGTTTTTACTTTATCTGCCCAAGATGCCAAAGACTCTTCTGACGTGGTGACAGGTACTTTAAATATCTCAGATCTATCTGTAAGAGTACTTTTTTATTCTGGTGCGTCGCATTCATTTATATCTGAGATATTTTGTGGAAAAATAAATGTGGAACCTATCTCTTTTACTCCTGGGTTGCATGTTAAATTACCTCTGGGTAATTATTTGAATGCCAGTACAATATGTTCAATAGATTTCTCGATAGCTGGTAGAAAATTTCAAGCAGATCTGATAGTACTTCCATTGGTAGAATTCGATATAATTCTAGGAATGGATTGGTTAATCAAATACTTTGCAACTATTGAATGTTGGAAGAAGAAGGTCAGATTTGATTTGCCAGGAGAAAGAAGTATTTTATTTTCAGTGTGAAAGAGGAGTCATTTCATCATTGATTTCTTGTAATCAGATGCATAAAAGTTTAAAATTTGGTGAATTAGTTTTCCTTGCAAAGATAGAAGCAATGAACGAGAAAGTTGATGATATATCTTCTATTCCTATCGTGAATGAATTCATAGATGTGTTCTCTGAGGAATGGAATGAGCTACCTCCGGATAGAGAAGTAGAATTTTCAATTAATTTACAACCTGGCACAACTCCTATTGTCAAGGCACCTTATAGAATGGCAACCAAGGAATTGCAAGAATTGAAAGATCAATTGGATGAATTAATTGAGAAGGGTTTTATCATACCTAGTTCGTCCCCTTGGAGTGCACCAGTATTATTTGTCAAGAAGAAGGATGGTTCTTTGAGACTATATATTGATTACAGAGAATTAAACCAGGTGACAGTTAAAAACAAATATCCTCTTCCCAGGATTGATGAACTATTTGATCAGTTGGCAGGTGCTTCTGTTTTCTCCTGAATTGATTTGAGATTGGGTTATCACCAGGTTAGGGTGAAAGAATGTGATGTGGAGAAGACTGCTTTTGGAACCAGATATGGACACTACGAATTTTTAGTTATGTCGTTTGGGTTAACTAATGCCCCTGCAATATTTATGGATATGATGAATAGAATTTTCAGACCTTATCTAGATCAATTTGTTATTGTATTTATTGATGACATATTGATCTATTCTAAGATAGATAAGGATCATGCAGATCATTTGAAGATTGTTCTAAATTTATTGAGGCAACATAAACTGTTTGCTAAATACTCTAAGTGTGAGTTCTGGTTGAAGAAAATTCCATTTTTGTTGTTTGTTAGTAGAGAAGGAATTTCAGTGGATCCAGAAAAGATTAAAGCAGTAGTGGATTGGCCAAGACCAACGAATGTAGCAGAGGTCAGAAGTTTCTTGGGATTGGCAGGTTACTATAGAAGATTTGTTAAGGGTTTTTCTCAGATTGCTTTGCCTTTATCCAAGTTAACCCAGAAGGATATTAAGTTTGAGTGGACAGATGATTGTGAGCAGAGAGTTTTCATGAATTGAAACAGTGTTTAACTACTGCACCTGTGTTGACAATTCCTTCAGTAACTGAGGGATTTCAGTTGTTCAGTGATGCTTCTCTTAAAGGGCTGGGGTGTGTGTTGATGCAAAATAAAAAAAGTTATTGCCTATGCTTCCAAACAGCTTAAGCCTCATGAAAAGAATTATCCAACTCATGATCTAGAATTGGCTTCAGTCGTATTTGCATTGAAAATTTGGAGAACTACTTGTATGGGATTAGATGTGAGGTATTTACAAATCATAAGAGCTTGAAATATATTTTCACTCAGAAGGAATTAAATTTGAGGTAGAGAAGATGGCTAGAATTAATTAAAGATTATGATCTTGACATTCAGTATTGTCCGGGCAAAGCTAATGTTGTAGCTGATGCATTGAGCAGAAAAACCCAAACTCTGTTAAATATGTTAACTAATGAAGAAAGATTGATTAAAGAAATGGAAGCCTTAGAAATAGAAGTCAGAATGCAAGGAGATCAAAATACACTAAGCATTAATCAGATGACAGTTCAACTGTCATTGGAGGAAAGAATTAAGGAAGCTCAGAAGAAAAGCAATGAATATCAGAAGTTTTTGGATCAAGTGCAAGAAAAATTAAAGAAGGAATTCAATATTGATGAACAAGGAACAATCAGGTATAATATTCGGTTGTGGTTACCAAAGGAGTCAGATTTGATTCAAGACATCTTGTTTGAAGCACATAATACGAGTTACTCCATTCACCCTGGAAGCACAAAGATGTATAAGGATTTGAAAACTTCATTTTGGTGGCCAGGAATGAAAAGAGATGTGGCAAATTATGTGGCTAAATGTGAGAAATGTCAAGTTGTTAAAGCTGAGCATCAGAAACCCAGTGGGATGTTACAATCTCTACCAATTCCAGAATGGAAATGGGAGGAAATAGCTATGGATTTTGTTATAGGATTTCTCAGGTCAAGACAAGGACATGATAACATATGGTGGTAGTTGACAGACTCACCAAGTCAGCCCATTTTCTACCTATCCGTCAAAATGATTCAGTGGAGAAATTGGCCAAATTATTCGTGAAGGAAATTATCAGATTACATGGAATTCCTAAGGCTATTGTATCAGATAGAGATGGGTGTTTCACATCTAAGTTATGGAAGAGTACAAATGAAAGTTTAGGCACAAAATTGAAACTCAGTACTGCATTTCATCCACAGTCAGATGGTCAATCAGAAAGGCTGATTCAAGTGTTGGAAGATTTATTAAGATTATGTATATTGGATTTTGGAGGTCACTGGGAAGATCATGTTCCATTGATCGAGTTCACTTATAATAATAGCTACCAGTCCAGCATCAAAATGGCTCCATATGAAGCTTTATATGGCAGAAGATGCATAACTCCCTTGAGTTGGTTTGAAGTTGGTGAAAGACAATTGTTGGGTTCACAGTTAGTGGATCAACCTACTGAAAAAGTAAGACTGATCAGAGACAGATTAAAAGCAGCTCAAGACCGCCAACAAAAATATTATGATCCCAAGCATAAAATGATGAGAATTTGATGTAGGAGATTTTGTATTCTTGAAGGTGAGGCCAATGAAAGGTATTTCTAGATTTGGTCAAAGTGGAAAACTCAGTCCTAGATTTATTGGTCCATTTGAAATTGTTGAAAGAGTGGGACAAGTAGCTTACAAGTTGGATCTACCTTCAGATATGTCCGAGATACATAATGTTTTTCATGTATCAATGCTCAGAAAGTGGGTTACAGATGAGGATCAAAAAGTTCTTAAGAAAGATATTAAACTTCAGAAAGATTTGACATATGTTGAAGAACCTGAAATGATATTGGATAGAGATGTTCATAAACTGAGAACCAGAATGATTCCTTTCGTAAAGGTGAAATGGAAACATAGATCAATAAAGCATGCTACTTGGGAAAGGGAAGCAGAATTGAAACAGAGGTTTCCTCACTTGTTTGAAGAAGCATGAAATGTCAAATTTCGGGGACGAAATTTTTATTAAGGAGGGAAGATTTGTAATATCCTAATTAAGGTAAGTAATCCGTCAATTCAAATGAAAGTTTTATTGTATTATCAGTAGTAATATTACTGAAAAAAAAATAATTAAATAATGATAATGTTAAGGAATATTATTGTTAAGAAATATTATTTTTGAATGTATCTGGATAGATGCTTGTTTATAGTGAAAGGATGTGAGAGAGAGCAGCTCTTATCCTCTTATTCACTGATCTTTATCCGATCAGTTTCCCGCATGCCAAGCAAAAAGAAAGTCAGTTCACGGTTCAGTGAAGAGAAAGGAAATTCAGAAGAGGCTTTTGGATGTAAGCAGTTAGAAGTGGGACCCACTTCCCATTGGCTTTATCTGCATTCCCGTGGAGAACCTTTGGAATATTTTTAGAAAGGAATTCAGTGCAGTGAAGTTATTTCACAAGCAATTCTGAAAATCCCTATTTCCACCATTGGCTGTGTAGAGAAACTGAAGGCATTTCAGCGGAAGACTTTTCCCGGGACTGTATAGCATTAGGCGGAGAACTGCTTGGCGGAGAGAGATGCCATCTGTGAACTGTAACAATTCGCAAGTCACGGGATAGACAGAAGTTTGCCTATCAACAACAGTGAGAGTATAACCAATTCTCCTGTCAGCAAAAAGCACAGAAATGATAGTAGAGTACAGGTAACATGAAATTTCTGCATTAGTCATCTAGAATTCAGCAAAAGTATTTAAAGAGATTTGATCTTTTGAAAGAATCTTCATTGAGGGCATAAATTGTAAGTAATGTTTCATCGTGTAATATAATTTTCTGGTGTAGAAGAAGAAAACCAGTAGCAAAATTAAAATGAAGTAATAGAGATTTTGAGTGGTATTCTGGGAAGTTAGAATTGAAGAAGACTAAATCATAGAAGATAGAAAAAGGTAAGAATTATACATTTTCCTTATCTTTTATACTAATTCTATCTAGTAAGGTTTTTTATGCAAATTATAATTTAGGGAGATATCGATTATATAGTCTTATGCAAAGAGGGGGGCTTTGAAGTGACTTATAATAGAAGAAGAATAAGAAGTGAAGGTATGGAAGAAGTTTGATACGCAAGTATTTAAGTTTTTTTTTTATGTTCATTTAAAAGTTGAAATCTACTCTTAAGGTTAGTAAAGAAGTTTTAAATGTTGATTTACTTTGAATTGTTTTGGATTTCCTTAGTGGCTCTGTACAAAGTCTTTGATGTGATGAAATTTGGGGAATTATTAGATGCTTCCTTTATTATTCCGAATGATATTATATGATCTTTTATTTAGATCTGAAATGAATTCAAAAGAGTTCAGAGATAAATGATGGAAATGTTATGATTATTATTGTTGCACTATGCAGTAAAGTGTAGTTCTATTGTGGGGTGTTACAACTTTGGCTATCTATGAGACAAGATCGATAAAGCTTCCATTACTATGAAAAATAAATAGGGATTCAGCGGGCATCCTTGCCTAAGTCCAACAGCTGAAGGAAAAAATCTTTCTAATGACCCATCAATACAAATAGAATACCATACATCAAATATACAAGCTTTCAACACCTTATGTGGGAGATCTCATGCTATTGGTTGTAGGCATGTCATTGCATTATTCACTTATCATTTTCTTGCAAATATGAATCATTCAAATACTTGAGTTTCATCATCCCTTGTATGTAAGTCACCTTGCATATGAGCTAAAATTGTGCCATCTGCATATATAAGAATCCTATCATGCTATTGGTCCCTAATAAAGTGATGCCTTATGTCAATTTATTTGGTCCTTGAATGTTGGATGGTTGAAGCAATAAATTCTAAAATTAGGATGACCTATAGGCACAATTTTAATCTTTTATGACAACACTAGTGCCATCTGCAAGGTGAAGGGAATTTTACCTTGTATAAGGCTTTTTTACTACAATAGTGAGAATCAAGCCCCTTGGTATAAATTTATATGGCATAAGCATTACGTGCTCCGTTTCTCCTCCTATAGCTGGATGGACTTGGTTGGAGGCTTAAAAACAGCATATTCTCTTTTTAGAAGAGGGATTTCTATGGATGCTATTTTCTCATTATGCCACTTTAATCAAGAAAGTACTACACATCTATTCTTTGAATGCAATTTTTCCTTCTCTATAATTGATCTTATTCCGGGGATAAAAGATTTTTTGTATAGACCGAGTATTCTTCAGATATTTGGTTCTATAGAGGACTTACATACTACACCCAAGAATGCTAAGAATTTTTTACATCTCATTACCTGCATACTACACGATATACTACATTTGGAGAGAAAGAATTTGTAGGAAATCTGGAAATGCATACTCTTCCTCATCTACTATTTTTAACAAAGTAAAAAAATGTTGTCTTTATTAAAGTGACAAAATGGAAGAATGGTTTTTGAGCTTTTGTATATGTTGTAAAGCTAAAAGTCTTCACTATTTGGGCCTTCTAGATGGCCTGCGGGCAACCAGAAGAAGTTCATACTCTCTGGGAGCTTCATTATTCTATAATTTGTTCTCTCTGATTTTAAGATCTTTTTTACTATTTTAATTTGGCTAAGTGGTACAGAGATTGATATCTTTGGATGGTAAGGATGAATGGAATGCATCCTATATTCCCCTTTGGACGGCGGATCTATGAAACATTTCTAATGAAGGCAGCCTTCACAACTAGAGGGAGAAGCCTTATTTTTGAAATCTTTCGGTCTTCTGCTCTTTTGATATTTTGTTTTTTTCCTGTGTAGCTGTCACACAATTTTTTTGTGAGTTTTTGCTCAGTTTCTCTCAGGTTTTCCTTTACTTTTTCGCTTTTTATTGTTTATTATACTATCACTAACACGTAAATAATATCTTAAAATGAAAATTGCGCTATGCCCTTAATACTTCCACAAAAAAAAAAAAAAAAAAATCCTCATCCTCAGCAGGATAAAATTCAAAATGTTACATTAATTATAAAAAAAATGAGACACAGACAACATTTTAATATTTTTCCTTCGTAAACTGAGCCATTCACAGTAAAAGACATGAAAGAAAAAATTCCTCTGTGGGTCAGTCGAATCACTTGCTCGGGAACTGTGCTTCGGTGGAAACTTTTATGCCAGGCCAAAAATAACACAAAAGAGTGCCCTCCCCTACGGTGAACTTCATTTATTCAAAAATACAGAAAGAACAAGCTCAGACGTTCTTTATTTAAGCAAACTACCTACATAATTAATGATGCAACAAATCCTAAGCTGTGGCAGATATCATTCAACATCATTGGTGAGTCTTATTGCCTTATGAACTTTCCCTTTCAGTGTGGTTGTTGCAAGAGGGCAAAACAGATGTGGGAGCTGCTCGTTTGGCTGGTTGTTTGGGCCAAGAGAAATGCCATAGCTGGCCAATGTGGCTACATATTGGTCCCGGATTCTGTGACCCACTTGGGAACAAAATGGATGGTTGCTTCTTACTACTAGATCTAGGAATATCATACTATTTGCAAGTCAAAAATCACATGAACCTACGTAACTAAGAGTTTCTTTGGAAAGACTATAGTTTTTTATAATATTGGTTTGAAAGTTGCGGTGGGGAAAATAATTTATGCATTTTGATTGTAAAAAGCAGCTTTCAACTACAAAATATTTTGAGAAGCCGTAAAATAACAGTAAAAAATAATAACGAAAACAAATTATGGTTGTTGTACGGAAAATAAAATAGTGAAAAAATTGTTCCAGACAAATCCTAAGAATTAGAGAAGTATCATTCATCTCTTTTGAGATTTAGCTAACGATTACAAAATGAGACTTGTCTACTTATTAAATGTCTACTTTATGTTAACTTTTACATTTAATTTCCATTAGTTTGAAGAGTATATATGTTGGTTATTTAAGATTTGAAAATATTTTAACTAAATTTATTTAATTGCTTAAAATTAAAATTTATTATATTATGTAGGATAGTTGTAATAACTCAAAGATATACAAAATATTTTAAAATAAAAATATGATAAACTGAAATTTTTGTATGAAGTGAAGCACAACGGCGTTGTGCTAGGTAGCGTGACGACGCTGTGCATGAAAGCATAGTGACACCAGCAAAAATCGATGTGGCGCTTTAGTCTATGTTCTACAGTAATTCTGAATTTATCATGCAATGTTGTGATACAAAATCCGAGCATTGCGGCATTGGGACATTAATAACATTTTTAATATATTAAAAATATAAAATTAATCCCTATGCACTCACCCTTACCCGTCACTCACACTTGTCACGGAAGGAAATTGAAGGGAGAGTGGAAGAAATGAACAAAGAGGAAGTTGATCAGAGCATTTTAGTCTGTCATTTATGTTCATGCAAACATTCATTTTAATCATTATAAGTAGCCCAAATCTCATTTTGGTTTCCAATTATTTTGAATTTGACAGTTTTATTCTCTCATAAATTAATAAAAATATATTATCTCTTGATTTACCACACTTTTATCATGTAACTTTTTTTTATATATATATATATGAATATTTATGAACAAGTTTACTGTAATACTATCAAATTCGATTAAGTGAAATAGAAGTTGTGATTTTTTGAAGTTAAAAAATATATTATATAGAATTTCTTGTATTTTCTAGATTTGTGCTTTTTGTTGTATTTCATACATAATATTGCTTTATATAGTAATAATGATATGATTGATATAAATTAAGTGGGGCATTTGCCTAAGCAAGGAAGGCTGGCTGCTAACATCTATTTAATGTTGATGTTACAGAGGCATTTCACAAGGGGTGTGTTTGTTGGGGTAAAGAGATCATCATGTGGTAACATCTGTATGGAGATCCTCTTCCTTCTAGAAATGAGTTAGCTTGAAAATATTTGCTAACATGTAATAAGTGTTTTGACGGCAAGGAATTATTTTTTAAGTATATATATTAAAATAGTCGGAACACCTTTCGAATATTTGGAGTAGTTACATGAGCTAATGGGCTAAGCTAATCACAATTGTAGTAGCTTTAATAAGGATTTGAAGTATTGCTTCTTATGGCTTAAAATTTTACTAATATCAATTGAATCACAAACACTATCACTCAACCTTTGATTTCTTAGAGTGATAAATGAATTTCTAATTTCTTTCTGCATGTTCATATATTCATTGTTTGGTTTTTTAACTATCTTTTGCATGTTATGATACAATTATGAAATCATTTACTAAAGAAGAATTATCTCAAAAGTGATAGATAAAATATGATTAAAAAAAATTATAAGGATTAGGTGAAAGTTTCAATTGGTTAAATTAAAAAATTTCAATCCAATAATAATAAAAAAATTTGCAAAATATTTCCTTATTACCAGTCTTTAAATTTGTGTCATCCATGCCATTCCAATAAATTATCTTCCTCTCCTCCCAAGGTTTTTATGAAGCCTCATATTTAAATATTCCAAAGCTTATGCTTGTAGTAGAGATGTCTAGATATATGTTAGGAATCTTAAGATTGTATTTGGTACCATATAAGATTGAGGGTGGAGGTGTTAGGTTTGGCCAACCAATGTCAGGCTATATTAGGCCAATGTCATAATGATGGCCTTAATAAAATCATATTTTTTAAATGAAGAATCTCTAAAACATGAAAAACATGAAAACAGTGTAAGAAAGTTTTCAGTTATTTTATGGAGTTTATGGGATTTCTAAAGTTATTTAATGATGACAATTAGAAAGAAAATTAAGAGATCATTTTGGATCTTGTTTGGCCAAATTGATATCAAGCATAATTTCTTTTGATTTTTTTTAATGGATGGCCGAAAAAACTTAGGAATGGTGTGGGGGAGTCTTAAGATTTGATCTAGAGTTCATGAGAATCTTTCAAGTATATTAAGATTATGGAAATAGAGTAAAGTCAAGTCTAGTCCATAAATATTATAGTCCACTCAACTTGTTGCACATCCATATTCCCATAAATTTTTCTTTCAAATGAAGTGGATGGAATATTTTAGCTAATGGTAGTGAAGCTAGATGTCAAAGTAATAAAAGAAGTAATTTTTACTTAAACTACACAACAACAAAAATTCATAAGGTAACCTTCACCAAAGAGAGCATGCTATCAAGCACTAATCTAAAAAAAAAAAGATAATGATAGAAATATTCCATATTTAATTCCAAATTCACATGTTTCAATATAATATAGAAAAATTCATAGTTAAATTAAAATCATTCATATTTGTTAAAAAAATATTCCATAAAGCTAAGGAGTACCTTGAAGATACCATGAGGTGGTTAGATTTTCTATGAAGAAGATCAAGGCTAGCCACTTGTTTCAAGAGTATTGAATGAGGTGGCACTTTTAGTTAACTTGGAATTAATTAGGCACCCTCCTAGGTCCTCCCCCCCCAGTTAAAAAAATTTGTATGCCTTCCTTTAATTTTCCCACATAATTTTTCCACATAAACTGGAAAAAGATTAAACCCTATCTTACTATTTGGTCTCTTAGGAAAATGGTAAAATGATATTACTAGCAAAAGACTTCAACATCATTAACATTAATGATACCAAGCATAATTGCACTATGATTTTGGCTACCTCTAGAAATAAAAAAGTAAAATGCTATATGGAATTGGTAATGGTGAAATTTTAGCTTATCATCCTTTCAAAAGTTTAGGAAATGGCCAACCCTAAGAGCTTAGGCTAGAAGATTATTGATCAACACAAACTCTCTGTGCAATGACTTGAAATTATATATGGTTATAAGTGATGAAAATTTGCAATCCTCTTTGGCGATGTAATTATTTATAAAGTTAAAGAGAGACATCTCGATTATGGAGAATCAATGGAGAGGTAAGTGAAGGCATTGTATAGTAATTAAAGAAAGGGAGTATAAAGTAGTAAATGGAGAATTTATGATAAGATTCTATAAAAAATCTTAAAAATCATATTGTTGTGAAATCATGTCCAAGGCAATGTTGTCTCAATTCTTTCAAAGTATCACACAAAAAAATCACACTTTATTACATGAAGATTTGAAACACATTCATGAATGAAACTTGAGTAATTTTTCAAATTCAAATCATCAAAGTACAAATTATAATATAATGATCATAAGAAAAATAGAATATTAAAAAAACTTATTTCTAAAATAGGTATTTTCATTAATCACAACTTCAAAAATATAATACATGGTAAAAGGGAATAATGAATCAATTTATATCTTCCCAATAAAAGTTTCTTTATTATTTTCAAAAAAAATTATTAACATGATTGAGGATGAAATGAAATATCAATAAGCCCTTAAACTTTGAAAAAAAATGATGATATAGATCATCTCAATTATGCTTGTAATAGAGGATCAATAATAATAATATTGGAGAAAAAATCAATGACAAATAAGATTATAAAGTGAGAGCTCAACTCCTTTAGTGAATATAGTCATTTGAGGATACATAATAAGATAAGTTCAACCCTCAATTAATCCAGCTTTCACTTAACATCTCTAGCAAGTTGACTTGAAATATCAAGGCAACTAGAGAAAAAAAAAAAAATTCTCCATCATGTTGCTCAAGTATATTTTCCTAGCTTCTTAAAAGTTTTGAAGCTCAATGACTCTCTCAAATGTTATTTATTTATAAAGCTCGTGGTTAGCTTGTAAGGTAAGAACTATTATTTTCGTTAATTCAAAATCTTTGAGTAAACTACTAAACTTACTTGGTGGAATTGAAGAATTTGTTACATAGTCTAGGTCTTTGAAGTCTACATTACATTGGTACTTCCAATCTCAACTTTATCTTCATGATTAGCCTCCTTTTGTTCTCCTTTGAAAAAGAGGGTTAACATTAATATGGTTGTTCCTTTTTATGCATAACCACTTCAAAAAGTTAGTGACTTGCTCATTCCTAACAAATGATAATTTGTTTAGCACAATTGTTGTATCATCAAAAAGTATCTCTATTATCCCCAATTAAGATTCTTCAAGCAAAGAGTACGTAGTCAACTATTATCTTTCTCATTATGGCATAACTTAATAACAACTTCATTCTTCTCATTTTATTAGTCACCTTGGTTTTTTCCTCTTTATTATTTTTTTAATGCAGGCATAGAAAAAGATTCACTGATACCATTGTGTTCCTTGTGCTCCTTATAACTATCTCATAACATTTCAAAGAATTCATTACTGCCTTATCTCTAAAGTTAGAAAGTTAAGGCAAGACTTTTAACAAGAATTTATGGTGTATTTATTGACTACATATTTTGTTGACATGTATGAAAAATCTATTAACTTTACCTTACTATTGATAATCAAAATGCTCTCTTAATTAGATATAATTTTTTATTCTCTAATATGTAGTCAATAATGTTCTTCAACAAGATAGTAGAATTACAATTTAAATATACACCTAAATAATGTTTAAGATGATTTCATTGCAAGTTAGACCATCTTAGTAAAAACTAGTTTAAATCGAGAATGTCAGTGGATTAATTCTCCACAAAAAAGAAGTTGCCAAGGATAATGTTTATCAACATAGTCATCTTAGAGAGTAAATACTATCACTCAAGCTATCATGTCTATTCACCCAAGTTGCCTGCGCTATTAATCACCCAAACCACCTAATATGTTTGGCCAAAATCCAAAGCATCTCATCATAAATCTCCACAACTCAACAAGCATTTACAAGTTGACATGCAACTTCACATTAACTCTTCCCTTTATAAATTAACATGTATATTTAAATAACTACTTATTATCTTAGTTCATTTTACAACAAAACATTTATTAAATCCTATTTATACCATTTCACTTGTATTATTACACCAATATTCTCTCTAATATTATGTCTAGACCTAAGCCTATAAATAGGTTGTTCAAAGAATTAGCAAGCGAAATCCAATATGCATAGCAAATGTATATTTTTTTATAATCTGATAAAATCTAAGTGCTTCTCACTTTAGATAATCTTTTTCTGTCATTTTATAACTATTTAGCAAATAAATTTTAATAGAATAAATAAATTATTTTAAACTTTGATGCTAGTATTACAAATAAAAAGTTGATGATATTGATGGATCTAAATTTGTCTATGGAAAACATCTAACCTTGCAAATGATCGAGTTGAAATTGAGAATGAGCGAGTGACCTAAGAACCGATGAGAGAATGGAGAGAAGGAGAGAGAGAAAGAGGAAGAGATCAAGGAGGGAGGGAGGGAGAGAGAGAGAGAATTTATAGAATGCTCAAAAAAAATTTAGGCTCAAAACTGGTATAGTTATCATTAAAAAAATCAATATAATATCCCAAAATGTTCCTTATCACCTCTTATTTATAGGATTTTGATGGGTTCATGATATTATAAAAAAAGGATAAAATGTACAACATTATACATAATACCCATTTAATGCTACATGTTATCATAGATACATAGATACATAAATATATATATATATATAATATATATATATATATATATATATATATATATATATATATATATATATATATATATATATATATATATATATATATATATATATATATATATATTGCTCTAGATACATATGATCTCCTAATTAGCTGAAAGAGGGTGACATTGAAAGACTTTTCTGAGTTTCCTTTGGGCGAGCTCAGTGCACCATGTATATGAGAGCGAGTGTGCTCGGGCTAATATGCAAGTGAGCCTTGATACGACGGGGGACAAACTGTTGGAAATATATTTGACGTGGTCAGATACCGGTACAGAAGCTCCAGGATCATGTAAAAAGAGAGGGGTGAGTGAGTTGTGTCCCAAGAAGGGAGAGCTCCATCTCAGATGGTCATGGCATGTTGAATTAGAAGTCCCATGAGTAGGTGCCTTCATGTAGTTAAGTCGGGTGAAAATGGTCACCTTGGATGGCAGCGAGTCACTGAGATGTGGTCTAGGCATATGAGAAGCATCGAGTAGTTGGCTCCAAGATGAATCCTAGATTTTCCTTGTGAAGGGCAAGCTCCTTGGAAGACTCAGACGAGTGTGCTACGGACGAGTTTCTCATGTAAGCCCCTTCTGGGGGCAAGTTCCTTTATCATGATCCGTCAGTTACATACTAAATATCTATAAAGGCATATGCGAGTATACAAATATATACCAAAATCATTTCATAAAAAAGTAAATTCTAATATCAAATGAATAAAATAAATATAATAAAAAGCTTCAATAAACAACATCTTAATCAGTATGACTCATACATACCTTGGGGCTGCATTATACTATTATCAAAATAGTTCTTTTATCACTTGTAACTATTTAGTACAATAAATTAATATTATTCAAACAGCACATATTGTTTGGATCAGTGATGATTTTTAAACTTTTCTCTTTTTAAATCAAGAGAAGAATGTGATCGCCAACAGCTAATTAGCGAGATGAGCTGTATTAGTGGGACTGGGTTACCTTTTCCCATGAGAATCCAACAAGCCAAGGATTTGGCCACTCATTAGAAGACTAAATACTGTTATTTTTTATTTTAGCAATAATTAATTGCTAGAATCTAAGAGTTAGTGCATGAGCATATCTTTGTCGCCTTTATTTTGCTTTACAAATATATATTATTATTAAACTGTATGTGCAATCTTTAGTAAATAAAAATATTAGAGAAATAGAATAAAGAACACGTAAGGGAGAATGATGGCCGCTGGCTGTACTGTAAGCATTATGGATTTACTTTTGTTTGCACTTTCCGAGGAGAAGAACTCATCACTACTCTCTTGACTCCTCTCTCTGCTGAGTGGGTCAAGCCATCGGGCTGTCAAGTCTTTAGGAGCAGATGTAGCAGAGACTCAGAGATGGCGAGGAAAGAGAGTATTAAAAAAAAAAAAGTAAAGGCTGCCAACTCTCACCGAAGAAAGAAATTATTCCGTGTTAAGTTAGGATGGGATGAATCATTCGAATATAAAAGTATATATATTATGTATATTTATAGTCTGGATGATTATTTTCGTCCAGACTAGAAGAGAGAGGATGATGTATGCTTAGCGAGAAATTATTGTGTGCGGACATGGGACAGTCAAGAGGTGAATCAGAGAGCACCACATCACGTGATACACAATGATACACAACCACGGTACACAACAAAGGAGTGTACGTGGCGTTCTCTGATTCGCCTCCGGGCAACGTTAATAATCACACAAAATAATTTCACATGCTTACCATCTTTTTTTTTTTTAATGAATACTAATTGATTAAATTTATGGAAGTTATTGCTATGCATAGCTTAATAGTAATATTAAAAATTACGTTAAATTTTAAAATAGTCCCAACTATTTATGTTTGGTCATTTTAGTTCCCGAGCATAACGTTATTCTAATTTAGTTCCTCAATTGAACTAAATTGATCCAAAATGATCTTTTTTTAGACTAAAATTTTGTAAAGTCAGAGACTTAATTAGAATCAATTTTATATCATAATTATAATATGAGGGACTATTTTAGATCAATTTCATATAGTCGACTAACTAAACTAAGATAATGTGATACTCTGAAATTAAATTAGCTGGCCATACACGAATAGTATAAGGACTATTTTGATATTTTTTCTAATTTTAAAAATTTATTAGATTTTCGAAATATCTCAATAGCATAGCTATCAAAATTCTTGTTTTTTTCTTCGCAATGGTAGAATATCTTAGTAAAATACTCTATGCAGTTTGGTAAAATTGTTTTTTTAATAAGAATCTTTATTTCTCTAAGTTAAATAGCATATTGTTGGAGAGAAATTTCATATTTTTAGTGCAAGAAAATTAGGAGTGGAACTTATTTACTACAAAGTAAAGTATTAGATTTTATTTGGGATAATTTTCTTATTAAAAATTATTTTCAATTTTTTCTTCGTAGTAATTTTAAAATCATTTTTATAAAAAATTACAATAATATCAAACAAATCAATAATATAATCAAAATTCATAATATGATTACATAACTTTTCACACGAGCAATTAATGTAAAATTTTAACCAAATTTACTTAATAATTACAATGTTACTCTATTATAAGTGGGTGATAAAGCCGTGTGGATTTCCTTTTGTTGTTCATGAGGACCACCAGTGGGGTTTTGGTATGGCCAGCTGGGTAGAGTTTGGACATTTCTTGGTCTAAATTTGCATGTTGGTGGACCCTTCTTCAACTGGGTGGATTGCTTTTAAGAGGGATAAGAGTTTGGTCCAATATCCAACGACCCAATACTTTGAGATGTTCTGAGCTTGATTTATTCTCGCAATCTATCATCAAATCATGATAGAAATTGCAGTTTATTTGTTGTGCAACATGATTACAATGAAGTTTTTTGAAACCATGGGCTTGAACTTTTTTAATGTGAGTGTGTAATTGTGTTAATTTTATATAGGTGAAAAGATTGTAGTAGTGTTAGTGAAAGATAAGATTAGGGAGAATCGTCGTAGATGGTTTAGTCACATAAAACGGTGGCCTTCCGATCACTTGGTTAGGAAAGTAGAGGTATTAGATTTGACTTATGTTAAGAAAGATAGAGGTAGACCTAAAAAGTCTTGGTTAGAAAATATTAGAAATGATCTTTATTTATTAGATTTAAACGAGAATTTAACTTTTAACAAGACCTAATGGAGAAAAATGATTCATGTAGCCGACCTCATCTAGTGGGATAAAGATTTGATGTTGTTGTTGTTGTTGTGTAATTGTATGATTTGATGGACTAGTATGTGTTCTCAATGAGTAATACGAGAGAGAATAAAGGAGCAAGTGATAGAAAGAGAGTGAGTGGATGTCATCATTATACTCTATCGACCTAGAGTTCTTAAGATTTTTTGAACTCTTGAGAATTGGTATGTGGAGGTCTACATGAATTTTGTAAGATATATGAAAGATGAAGTATTTCATATAACTTGATGTGTTGCACTAGTATAATAAAATTTGATTTTTTGTGTTGATTTGTTTGGGTAGTAGGATTTTTCAACACAAATTGATCTATAGTTGACACATACATATATATGGTGCACCTTCTTTTAGATTCTAAAACAAGCCATGTCACTTTACAACACGAGAAAAAAAGGTAATCGAGTGATTGAATGACTTGTGTGTACCACTCCCTCACACCAATCTCTAAGACACCCTTCCAAGAGATCCACCGCATTCTCTCCAATCTCTCACATTCTCCATCACACTACAAGAGATTCGTCCATTATTGACAGATTTTCGGAGGATTTTTATGAAATATTTATGTCAGATTTTTAGTCAGATTTTCCGATGGATTTTCGATATAATTTTTAATGGATTTTAATACTGATTTTATTATTTAAATATAACATATAAATTTTTTTAACATATTTTTCTCCACAGCAAAGTTGTTACAGGTTCTGACTTCGAATCCCATGGGAGTCACCATGCGGGCAGGCAGGCAACACCCGAGTAAGCGAGCGGGCAATGCACGATAGAAATGGGTAGCTTGCGAGCAGGTGGGTGGGCAGTGCGAAAAATAGGTAAGCAGCGCGCACAGGCAGCAGGCAGGCAAGCGGGCCGTAATAGCCCGTATTTTAACTTTGCCAAATTTTTTTGGATTCATTATAACTCCAAATTGCAAATCATCTTTTTCATATTATTTTGATTGTAATATTTTACTTGCATAAATTTTTTCGTAATTTTTGGACATCAATGAAAATCCTTAAGGAATTTATACATATGAGTACAAGTGAAAATTTTGGGACAGTTAGGTGTCCAATTTGTAAACCAATTTCATCGATATTTTTTAAATATTATATTTTTTTTTATGAATATTTTTTTTTATAATTTTTGAAGTCCTAAAATAATTTATTTGAATTTTCTATTAAAAGAAATTGATTAAATTAATTATATAATATTAAATTATTATTTTATTAAAAAAAATATCTAAATCCATTATAAGATTTTATTAAATCTATTTGTTTCAACCAAAGCAATCGTTTACAGAGAAGTATTTTTGTGAAATGAGAGAAATGTAAGGAGAGAGAAAGAAAAAATCTAGATTTGGAGGTTTGGTGCGAGTTTCGTCCGTCGAGATTTACTCATCTTCGCTGTAAGGAATCGATACCCTATTTCTGATTTCAAATATTTTGTGTTTTAGATATTTTTGTGAACAAATTTGTATTTTTGTTATCGAAAATATGAATAACTTTGTATTGACAAAATTTTCACCGCTTAACTTTTTGTATCTTATAGAGATCATGATTATGAGCATTTTGAGTAATTATTTGATATTTTTCACCAGATGATTTTAAAAATTCTATGATTTTTATCCACCCAAAAATTTATTTTGACGTCTAAAAATTATAGTGTATTACAATAAAAATCTTAAAACATCATTTTAAACAATCCCTTATAATTTGTTGATTTTCTCAAAATGTGAAATTTTACCAAATAGGATTTTTTTTATCTCTCGTTATAACTTAATTTTGGGTATTTTTGAAATTAAGCTTAATTATTTTTGTTTGTTGCAATGCATTGAAAATGATTGTGGATATATGATTAAAATTATTGTTATTGTATTGTGATACTACTGTGTGTGTAAAAGACAAGTAAATACTAGTTGACCCGTTGGTTGGAGACTAATTGACCAGTACAAGATGGTGGGCCGACGGGCTTTTCATTAAATATTATGGTTTGGTGTTAACCTCTACTGATTCACATAATACTGATTGGGAGTTATAAATAGATGATTATTATGCCAATAGATAAAGGATGATGACTCTATTTACTAAGCCAACGATTTATTGATATTAATATAATATTGAAAAACATCGTGATAGCCAAGACTTCTTACTTGTTTAATGTGACTAATGAAATACTTATTTTTGACGCATTATTCTTATTATTATAAGAATTCATTGTTATTGTATGAATTTATTATTATTGTATAATTTTACTGCTCCTACCACTAGATTGTTACTGCTACTGATATAGATACTGATACTATTAGATAGTACTAATTTACTATATTGATATTATGCATGTGATATATTGAGTATGTGATATAGATGAACTAGATAGCAAGTGTACACTCTTATATGGTTTTACTACATTGACATGATTTTAACAGTCTTTATTAATATTAGGATTTGATGGTTTATCAGATTTTTGTACGTATATAATGATTTCTTTATAGATTTAACTCCCATACTCGTTTACCAGTTTACTGACTTCTATATCATAGTGTTTTATTATTTACAAATTTTACTGCTATTGCATGTGAGTTTTATTTTTTCTACACTGATTTAATGATCATATAAATGTAACTGTTATATGATATGACTGTTGAAATGCATATTGCTCGTTTTACATACTTTAATTTTAATTGTAGATTTTGATGACATGCTATGCTTTTTAAGCTCATTACATGTGGTTAATTGATTTCAGGTTAGGACAAAGGAGCAGGAGTTTGAGACTGGTCAAGAATCCTCATATTCAGATTCTTTTTTTATATAAGTTATTTTTGTACTCATGATAGAGTAGTTATGATTTGATTGTGTAGATCTTAAGTAGTTTATATGATTTTTGGAATTGAAAATAGCTATGTATAATGATATTTTAGTTTATAGAATTTGTTATATTGTCTATTGCTCATAGAGGATATTAGATAGCTATGGTGTTATTTATTAAAATATTAAAAGAATAATTCTTTTAAATTAGATTCTAGGGCATCACAAAGACAGCTCGCTTGGGCAGTGGGTGGAGCTCGCTCGGGCAGGTGGGCAGGAAGGCGGTCTATTTTTAACTATTCCGGTTGCTTTTTCCGGTGAAAAAAATCTACAGGAAAATTTTTTCGACAGAGGTTTTTCGACGGCAAATTTCACCTGCGCTCGATTTAGCTTTTGAAAAAATTCCTCCGGTTATTTACCAAAAAATTTTAAAATCCACTGAAAACTTCACAATTTTCTACCGAAAAATATACTGGTAATGATCGATTTTTCTGTAGTGTCAACCTTTAGTATAAGGCTTGCAAAAGGCTCTTCTAGAATCTAAGGAATCTCTCTCTCTCTCTCTCTCTCTCTCTCTCTCTCCTCTCTCCTCTCTCTCCCCCCCCCCCCCCCCCCCCCCCCCCCCCCTTTTAGATCTCTCAAGCCTACTCAAGCCTTAACTAAAAGAGACACTAAAAATCCATAGATGCAAGAGGGACATTTTTTGTTCTTAAGATGAGTATTTATATGAGCCCCTTTAATCAAACCCTGAAAATCTTGATATAGTTAATTTCATGGGTTGATCATGCAGTACGATGTAAGGATCATACAATATAATATGTTCAATGATGTCAACTCAAGGAACTAAATTGTCATGTCTAAAGGAGGTTCATCCAAACAAGCTCTCTATTAATTTAGACTATATGATTATGATTGTACATCATAAACTGCACAATCTTGGGGACTCAGAGCAATCGAGCATCTTGTCCAAATAAAAATTATTCTAACAAGCTCTCTATTTATTTGTAATGTACAATTAAGGTCGTACATTATGATATCTACTTTGATTCGACCCCTTGATTTTAGGTTCCATAGTAGATAAATAATAATACAAAGAATTAAGTTTTGTACTGTACGAAAAGCTTCATCCAATATAAATAGTTCATTTTTTTAAAATAAGCTCATTAAGATCAAGGGCAGCCTAGGAGGCAATATGAGGAATGCAAGTATTATGTATAAAAAAGAAGTATTTTATTTTGTTTATTTAAAGGTATTTAAAGAAACGAAGAAATAAATGAAAATTTTTAGATAATGGAACAAAAATCATATCAATATATAATTAAGTAAAGCTTTAGGTTATGGATTACATGAAAATATCTTATGATTTGAGATATACATATAAGAAATCTCATGTTTAAATAGATCTTGAAGGTGCACAGCTAAAGCAAAGAAATTATGGATCTTGATTTTGAGCTGGCTTTGATCACTGCAACAAGCACTTTTTCAATTATCAATTTTAATGGAAGCTTCGCACCACTTGATCTTCACTAGCACAACCTTTAGCCAAAGTTATGAAAACAATTGATTAAGTCATGTTATAGCCTTAAACAGCACTGCCTAAAAATAATCAAATAATTATTTTCTCACTAAAATATGGGTATTAATCTCAACCTCGCTTATGAAAAAAATAGCAAACTTATCACCAAGTTATGTTTGGAAGAAAATAGATTAATTCCAATTATATTATGAAAATAATGCACCTACAACCAAGATTTTCATGGTTGTATATAAGTTTCACAACATTAAGAATTTTAAAAGCCATATAAATACAAAGAGACAAAACTATAAGTAATAATAAAATAATTTATAATATTACTTGCAATATAAGTACTAGTAAATGGTTGTAACTTACTCTTTAATCCTAATTATTCTTTTTCCTTAAAAATTAAAAAAAAAAAAAAAAAAAAAAAAAAAAAAAAAAAAAACTAGGAGAATAAGTTATTTCCTTCTTAGCATAACTTATATGGTTGATATTTATGGTACATATACAAATGATACTAAATTAGGGGCTATCCTAGTCATCTACAATCATCCTCTAACTTTGAGTAGTCCTGCCTTGGTGCCTCTAATTACCCTCTAACTCTTAAATCATTTGATCCCCACCCACATATAATAGAAAGTAATTGGCATTATATAGTACAATGATGTCCATATCAATGTGTCTAAGATATTTCCAGCACCACAATATGTAGCATTCACCATAATTTCAATTTCTTAAGTTGTACTAATGGGTTCTCCAAATTCGAGAATGGGCGATCCACTATACGCTAGATCTAAAACTAATGAAATATAATTCAAATCTTTCAAGCCATGAAATTTTCCCTTATCATGTAATAAGTGTTTGTAGCTCATATGTGTGAGATCTTTATTTGAAGCTTGAACATTAACTTTTTCTCTATCATTGAAATATTCCAACATGTACTAACAATAATTGCCTTGAAATTATTGAATGACGGCATTTGAAAAAGTTATTTAGTTAGTTGGTATTCTTAAAGGAGATTATGTCTGATTGATTGATTCGTATACATTTGAATAGAGCTAAACATACAACAAAAATATCATAATCAAGCCTTTGTCCCAATACGTGGGATCGGCAACAAGAATCCTTTTACTCCGTTGCGTTCTGTTAAAAGTCAAATTCTCGTTTAAATCTAATAAAAAATATCATTTCTAATATTTTCTAACCAAGTCTTTTTAGGTCTATCTCTACCTATCTTAACTTAAGTCAAATCTAATACTTCTACTTTCCTAATCTGGTCATCGGAAGGCTGCCGTTTTATGTGACCAAACCATTTAAGGCAACTCTCTCTAATCATATCTTCCAACGGAGCTACTCCAATCATAAATAGAGCTAAACATAATAATATTAAAATCAAATCGAGCCAAAATTAGTTGAACTCAACATGCTATCAGCCTTCAGCATGATTGAAGTTGTCCTTCTAGGAAACATTACACAAAAATTAAATTTTGATCTTGGCATTTGGCCGAATAAAATTATGAGAAAATGCAATGCATAGCTATTTATGAATATAATTAGGCAATTTAAATAAAATGGGCCCAAATTTATTTTTATTATTGATTTCTTTTAGTAAAGCTTTGCTCATAAAACAAAATACAAACCTCAATATCTTCATTGACTTAGGTTTCATTTGGTATGGCTTTCTTACTGCTTCTTAAATCAGCTTTTTATTACAAAATTTAACTTTTGTAATAAAAAGCTCTATTAAGAAGCAATAAAAAAGGCGTCTCTAATGAAGCCTTAATATCTGGCTAAATTAAAATCAACTTTGAGTTAACATAAAATCATTAAAGATAAAAAAAATTGAGGGAGGTACTGAACTTGAACTTCTATTATTTACTACAAAATATAAAATAAATTGACTAATATAGAGAGAAAGAAATAGCTAAAACTTTATTACAAGTGAAAGAAAAATTCATTAATGATTTTTCCCCCCTTAAATTTTAGATTTATTACACACTCATAAGTTAACTGTAACATCAACCAGATTTTTTTTAGGATATAATATTGAGAAAATAAAAAAATAAATGTAAAATAGGCTGAAAATTTATTACATGTCAAGAAACAGCTCCTTAATTTTTTTTTAAATTAATATATCATATTTATTCACACACTCATAAGTGACTTGTAACATGGATTAAAATTAAATATTTCCTTACGGCAAAATCAAAAGGATTTCTCAGTATTTTATGTAGTTCTTATTTCTAGTGCCAAAATCTAGTGGAAGGCATATTTGCCATCTCACGCTCCTCCTTTCTCCTTACACTTTACATACATATGGGCAGCAAGACAGCGCAGTCTGGGGGTTATTGTCAGGGCTCAGAGGTATGAGGATGACTGAGCGCAAGCGCCCATCCAATCCACAGAATTGAAGGGAAGTGAGAAAGGAGATAAATGCTCACCAGACTCCATTAAATAGTGTTTTTAAGCTCCAAAGAACATTAAAGAGTCTTTGTAGCTGCTTATAAGGTTGTAAGCTTATGGAAGTTAGGAAGGAAAAAGATGGGGTCCTTTTCTTTTTGTTGGTCTTCTTGTGGTCTTCGGTGTCTGCAGTTGCTCTTCTCTCCCCTAAAGGAATCAACTTTGAAGGTATAATCTAATGAGAACAACGAGTTTCATACAAGTGATTTTCTTAATACATTTCTTCTCTGTTTCAGTTCAAGCTTTGATGGGCATAAAGGCTTCTTTGAAAGATCCTCATGGTGTTCTTCAAAATTGGGATAAGGATTCAGTTGATCCATGTAGCTGGACAATGGTCACTTGTTCGTCTGAGAATCTTGTCATTGGCCTGTATGTTCTATCAAAGACTAAAGATTTCCTATCATCTTATCCATTTCTTTCTAAATTTTGTTAGAATTAGCTCTTCTTGTCTTGACAACTTTTGCAGAGGAACTCCAAGTCAGAATCTTTCTGGTTCACTCTCTTCAAGCATAGGGAACTTGACTAATCTTGAGATAGTGTAAGTGCTCATCTTCAGAAAAATTGGTTAATCAGACAAGAATTCAGGTTAGAAATGTTTCTTTCAGGCTGTTGCAGAACAATGAGATCTCTGGATTCATTCCTGAGGAGATTGGGAAGCTGGCTAAGCTTCGCACCTTGGATCTCTCCTGCAATAAGCTTTCTGGTGAAATCCCAGCATCACTAGGAGAACTAAGAAGACTTCAATACCTGTAAGTTTGCTATCAGAAATCTTGTTCTCAAACATTCCTATTCCTGCACTTTCTAAAACTCAATTAATGTTCTTTTGGTTTCTACCCATATATTGAAATGTTTTAAGGAGGCTTAACAACAACAGTCTTTACGGGCCATTTCCTCGGAATTTAGTTAACATCACAGAGCTGTCCTTCCTGTAAGTCATGTTGCTTTTCCTTTTCAGAATCCTTTGAATAGCAGTATAATACTGTAGCATTGACAGTTCTTTATGATTTCAGAGACTTGTCATATAACAATTTGAGTGGGCCAATACCAAAGTTCCCTGCAAGGACATTCAAGTAAGTTTTCATTCAGAATCCAAAGAATCATCATTTAAATTTACACGCAAAAGTAAGAATTTACATTCACAATGAGTTAATATAAGATTCCTTGCAAGCCATAACTTTATGTTCTATCTCAGCTATAGAAAAAATAGACAACAAAGCTTATCCTCACTTTATGTTTCTCTTTTTTTGCTTCAGCATTGTGGGGAATCCTCTGATCTGTGCAGCTGGTTCAGAGAAAGAATGCTACGGAACCATTTCCACCCCAACTTTCTTTAACCTCAATAATTCACAAAGTACTTAATTATATCTTTTCTCACATGATTATTATTATTGTTTTTGCATGTTCATCTTCATTTTGCTCCTTATATCAATAGATACTTGAAAGCAAATTCTGTATGGGATCATGATTATGAACTGTTCTCCCACCTTTCTCTGTTTTGGGAGTTTTTTACTAACATTATAGGAGTACATTTTCAGTAATAAATTTCCTCGGAAGTTCTTAGTAGGAGGAAGCTCTTGCTACGGTAGAGAAGGCTTAAATCTTTATTAATTATTAATCATGATTAGACTATAAATAAATTGTAATATTCTCTTTTGGATTCTACATGGCTTCAACTCATTGTTATTGTGTAGAACCCTTCAAGTAGTCTGTCTTAAAAATTGTGAGAGAATTTTTTTTTTCTTTTTTGTTCTTTAAAAATTAAAGAAATGTTCTTATTCTGATAGCTGACATCTACAATTTTTATTTTTATAGTTTCTTCAACACCAGGAAGGTCTAAAAGTCACAAAGTTGTTCTTGTATGTGGGCTTAGCATTGGTTTAATATCTTTGATTATTCTAGCATCAGGACTTTTTCTATGGTGGAGGAATAAATGCCAACAACAAATATTCTTTGATGTGAATGGTAAGCATAGATTCAAAGAAATTTAGGCTTCATTTGGGACGGTTTTTTTATTGCTTCTTAAAACAGCTTTTTAATTTAAAAATTAAAATTTTTATACTCGAAAGATGTTTTAAGAAGCAGTAAGAAAGCCGTCTCAAACGAAACTGTAATCTAATAAACTTGCACTCCAAACACTTTACATAATACCCAAATCATCATTTATTTGCTTAAACTTAGAGGAATTCCTTTGAATAAATTCATACAGATCAAAGAACCGAGCGAAAGGAAGAGGTCTGCCTTGGAAATTTGAAAATGTTTCAATTTAGAGAGCTTCAGATTGCTACAAATAACTTTAGCAGCAAGAACATATTAGGAAAAGGTGGCTTTGGAAATGTCTATAGAGGTCAGCTCCAAGATGGAACTGTGGTTGCTGTGAAGAGGTTAAAAGATAGAAATGCTACAGGTGGAGAGCTTCAGTTTCAGACTGAGGTTGAGATGATAAGCTTAGCAGTTCATAGGAATCTATTAAGGTTGTATGGTTTTTGCATGACTTCCACTGAAAGGCTTCTGGTTTACCCCTACATGTCCAATGGAAGTGTAGCTTCAAGACTGAAAGGTAATTTGCTACTTCAAAATTTTCAATACCATCATATTCTTAAGACCTGTTTGGGATCACTTTGGCTTTTTCTTTTTATTTTCATACTGATTGACTAAACTCACAGCAAAACCAGCACTGAACTGGGGCACAAGGAAGAGAATAGCACTAGGAGCTGGAAGAGGCCTCTTATATCTACATGAGCAGTGTGATCCCAAGATAATTCACAGGGATGTAAAGGCTGCAAACATATTACTTGATGAGTACTGCGAGGCCGTGGTTGGAGACTTCGGCCTCGCTAAGCTTTTGGATCACCAGGACTCCCATGTGACCACGGCGGTGCGAGGCACCGTCGGTCACATTGCTCCTGAGTACCTCTCCACTGGCCAGTCTTCTGAGAAGACTGATGTGTTTGGCTTTGGTATCCTCCTTCTTGAATTGATTACTGGTCTGAGAGCTCTTGAATTCGGCAAGGCGGCAAACCAGAAAGGAGCCATGCTTGATTGGGTAAGAAATATTAACACGTCATTTTATTATTGCAATTCCCAACCAAAATTTATGAAAAGTTAAAAATAAGTTCTTCTCAATCAAAGAGTAGGTGAAAGCTATTTTTAATTCAACTCATTTTCTTTTTCCATTTCATTCTCATTTCCCTCATCCAATTCCTTCAAACCATACAAAGCCACAAGTGATTTTGAATAGGAGTTCAATCCTGCCACATAGCTAGTCACAAATGTCCAGAAATATTGTGCAATGAATATTTTATCGTTTATTCGTCCAGGTTAAAAAGCTCAATCAAGAGAAGACTCTTGAGCTGCTCATAGACAAGGATTTGAAGAACAACTACGATCGAATAGAGCTCGAAGAAATGGTTAAAGTGGCATTACTATGCACACAGTTCCTTCCCGGTCACCGTCCGAAAATGTCAGAGGTGGTGAGGATGCTGGAGGGCGATGGTCTTGCAGAACGATGGGAGGCGTCTCAGAGATCGGATCCTAATCGGTTCAAGATGCCGGAATTGTCCTCTTCCGAGAGATTTTCCGACCTCACCGACGACTCTTCATTGCTGGTTCAGGCCATGGAGCTCTCAGGACCAAGATGATGAAAACCCATATGAATTGAAAGAAGTCATAAAAACAACTTAAATCATGACTACTATGGAAGAGCCTGACATCAAATGAAATATGTTGTGTTGATTGATGAAAGGATTGGCTAAAGAAACATACCATCTTTTCAAACTTTGGATTGTTATCCAAAAAGAATATATATAAATGCATATTGAATTTCCATCACATTTGATTCAATTCTCCTTTTTCAACAAGTTGATGGCTAATCTACCCACTTGATTGGAGCCGTTCTACTGTAAAACCAATTGGAGACCAGCTCGGCCCTTCCAACTTGTCAAGTTTTTGATAATTTTAGATGAAGTGTGAAGTGTAGTTTTATAAAGCTTTACATCTGTATAGTTGATGTGTAATTATTTTCTTGTAAGAGAAATATTTCATGTGACAGTTTGAATGTTTATGTTTTATGTTGGAATGTGTAATTGCTCTTTTGGTTGAAAATAAATGATTTGGAAACAACATAAAATATTTCTTGTAATATTTAATTTTTTTTTTTGCAAACGGGTCAAAAATACGAACCTGAACCCGGCCTGTCGCGTTATCGGGTTGACCTGATCGACCCGACACGATTTTGTAAACCCGGACGGTGGGTCAGGGGGGCTCGCGTCTACGGTGGCAGGCGAGGCTAGCGTGGCACAGTGGGCTCGCGTCGACGGCGGCATAGAGTTATGCGAGGCGGCGCCGTAATGCAGGCAGACTCAACATGGTCACGCGGGCATTGGGTAGACGCTATGCTACACGGGCCACAGGCAGCGGGCAGACGCAGCGCGGGTCAATCCGGGTCATTTCGGGGTTTTCGGGTCAACCCGAACCAGAACCGATTTTTAAAACGGGTCGAATTGTTAAATCCGAACCCAACCCATTTCACAAACTAGTTGACCCGAACTTAAAATTTTTGAATCAAATTCGAGTCGGATTTTCATATCGTGTTTAATATTGACAACCCTAATTAAGGGAGCTTTCTTAACTTTATAATAGATAACAATTAAAGTTTTAAAAAAGTGGAAAAATTAAAGATTTAAAAAAAATTGAATAATTGTTTTATTATATCATCACATTCTCAGAAAATTTAATTATAAAAATTTATTATTTTAATAGAAATTATAAATAAATTATAAAAAATTATAATCAAATAAAAATATGAAAATAATAGAAATAATAAAAGAGTTAAAATAATTTCCCAAATTAGCTCTTTATAAAGGCTGAAGCCCGTAGGTGGGAAAAACTAAGCTAGGTTGCTGTATGCTAAGATCTTTGTAGGGTGGAAGTTTAATTAGCATACTGCTTACCACGTTACATGTGCTGCTAGATTCATAGGTAGGATAAAAAGCTGTTGTTAGGGATATAAAAAATGCTGTTATATAAGCAATTTGGCTTATACGATTTTTTTTCTGCTTATTAAAATATTTTTTTATTAAAAAAAAAAATTGTATTAAAAATTTACTTTAAAAAATATTAAAAAAATCATCCAAATGAAGTCTTAATTTTATTTAGTTGAATCTCAATTTTTTGAAACTTAAGATTTGCATATTCTATGGCAGTTAGTACACTTGTGCATTAAAGACTACTAAAAATTTTGGGATATTATGAGCATTTTTTGGTATTTGACTTTTACTCATTTCTTTGATATAAATAATCTTTTTTTATGTGCTATATCCATCATTATGGAAGTTCGCTTATTTATGATAATTATAACACTTGTGTAATCATAATTTATTAAATCATTTATAATATTTTCTAATCAATTCCTTTTAAGTCTAGATATACTTTTTAACAAAGGTCATATCTAATACATCTATTCATCAAAATGCCGACGACATTTATATGAACAAACCATCTAAGGCGACGCTCTCTAATCTTGTTTATCATCATAGCTACCCCAACCTTCTAACATGTAAACTCGTTTCACATTCTGGCTCTAAGTGTAAAACGACTCATCCACATATGCGTCCTCATCTCTGCAACACATAATCCTACGAGTAATAATCAACCTAGAGAGAGAGAGAGAGAGAGAGTACAATTTTAGTTGAAAAAAGTTTATTTTCACTAACTTATCTATCAAAACATAGAAATTTTTATTTTAAGTAATTATTCTGGTTGCAGTTGATATAATTAGTACATCTACAAAAAAAAAAAATGGAATGATAAAGAGTTCTAAGAAAGTAAAAAATAAATAAACTTGAAAATCAATCTCATCCAAATCCGAATGAAAATTATGTGAGGACGATAGAGTGAATAAAAAATGATTTACAAAATAAGTAGAGAGCTATGTAAAGGAGTAATTTTGATTTTTCATGCTCTTAAATTTTTCTTCACTAATTTTACCTTCTTCAAAAGGTTAAAGAAAAACTCTCACAACTCGGCTCTATTGAGTAGGGCTGTCAATAATTGACACGACTCGAAAATCCGACTCGAACACGACCCAGAATTTTCGGGTTGGACACGACCCGTTTGAAAAACGGGTCGGGTTCGGGTTCATAAAAGTGACCCGGATGGAATTTCGGGTCGGGTCCGTGTTAACCCGGTAACCCGATAACGGACACGTTTCGACCCGCGGTTTATTTTCACGCGGCGTAAAACGCGTGCCGGCGTGCGGGACTATATAATGCTTACGCGGCTCGCGGGATTCATTATGACTTAAGGGTTAGGGTTTCGTCATTCTCATTTCACGCGCCGTAAACTCGAGCTCTCCTCTCCTTCGCTGCTTCGTCTAGGGTTTCCCGTTTCCGAATATCGTTTTCTTCTCTACAGATCTCCTCGATCTGTCGACGGTTTACTCTCTTCTCCTTCTGTGGCAGATTCTTGGTCCGTGGTTTCGTGGTGTTCATCGTGCACATCTGCTTTGGATCAACAAGAACACTTACCTCTCTCGTTGTTTGTATCTCTCATCTTCTTTCCTTTCTTCTCCTTTTCCTTTGATCTACATATTGTGAAATGCGAAGTTCCTTTTGGGGTTAGGGTTTTTCCGATATTCTGGTGCAAATGAGCCAAGTCGAGCTCGATTTTGTAGTTTTCTTTGTTCCGTTTCTGCTAGTTTTTTTGTTGGGTTATTGCAGTGATGCACTTATGTGGTTGAAACGAGCCAAGTCGAGCTCTATGCTATCGTATTTCTGTTAAGTTTCGACAATTTTTTTCTGTTCACTTACTGCTGTTAATTCTGTGCAATCGAGATCGAGCCATGTCGTGCTCTATGTTCTGGTATTTTTGTGCAATTTCTGCTGTTATTTCTGGTGCAAACGAGCAAAGTTGAGCTCGATTTTCTAGTTTTCTTTGTTCAGTTTATGCTGGTTTTTCTGTTAGGTTATTGCAGTGATGCACTTATATGGTTGAAACGAGCCAAGTCGAGCTCTATCATCTATACTATCTCATTTCTTTTTAGTTCCGGTTGTTTATTTCTGCTCACTAACTACTGTTAATTCTGTGCAAACGAGATTGAGCCATGTCGAGCTCTATGTGCTAGTATTTTTGTGCAAGTTATGCTGTTATTTCTGGTGCAATTTTGTTGTTATTTCTATGCAGTTCTGCAGTTAGTTTTATGCAAACTAGCCCTGCTCTATGTTTCGGTATTTCTGTGCAGTTTCTACTGTTATTTCTGTGCAGTTTCTACTGTTATTTCAGTGTAGTTTCTTTTGTTATTTCAGTGCAGTAACTGCTGTTAGTTCAGTGCAGCTTCAACCCATTAAGTATTAAAGTTATGTTTTGTAATTTTTTTGTTAGATAGAGAATTCCAATACCAATCAAGGGAATTCTTCTTTTGCTGAAAATGAAGCAGTACAGACTTGTGAAATACCTGTAGAGCCCACTAACGAGCAATGTAATGATGCGACAATTACTAAGAAACGACGAAGAATGACCTCAGTGGTTTGGGGCCATTATGAGATGTTACCTAATACGAGCGATGGAAAACAAAAATGTAAATGCAAAAAATATGGTACTACTTATCTATGTGATAACAAAAATGGAACCGATAATCTTAGACGCCACCTCGAAAATTGTAAGAAAAGAAATATGCGTGATATAGGACAGTTGATCTTACAAAGCAACACTGAATCTTCAATATCTATGTGTGATGACAAGTTTGATCATGCTGAATTTCGTGACTTGTTTACTGCTTCTATCATCATGCATGATTTACCTTTTCAATGTGTGGAATGGGTTGGGCTTCGAGCAGTTCTGTTATATCTTCGCCGTGACTTGCAATTAATTTCTAGAAACACTGCTAGAAATGATTGCAAAAAATTATTCCTTAAGGAGAAGTGTAATTTAATGGAACAGTTATCTAAAGTCACTAGCAGGATTTGTTTAACATCCGACCTTTGGACATCTATAAATACTGATGGTTTTATTTGTTTGACTGCTCATTATATTGATAATGATTGGCATTTGCAAAAGAAAATTATTACTTTTTCATTCATGCCACCTCCCCATGATGGAATTTCATTGTTTGAGCAGTTACAGTTGCTTTTGGTTGAATGGAAAATAGAAAACAAGCTATTTAGTATTACTTTGGATAATGCTTCTACAAATAATAGTTCTGTTGATTATCTAAAAAATCATTTGAATTTGCGTGGTGCCTTGATAATGGAGGGTGCTTTTTTTCATATACGTTGCACAGCACATATCATTAATCTTGTAGTTCAAGAAGGTTTGAAAGACATTGATAGTGCAACTAGGAAAATAAGAGAGAGCATTAAGTATGTTAAGGGATCTCAAGCTAGAAAACAAAAATTTCTTGATGGTGCTTCACAAAGTTGCTTGGATGGGAGACGAGGTTTACGTCAGGATGTACCAACCCGATGGAATTCCACCTTCTTAATGCTTGACAGTGCAATTTATTTTAAATGTGCTTTTCAACATTTAGAATTGGTTGATTCTAATTACAAGAATTGTCCAACATCTCTTGAATGGGAAAAAGCTGAAGAGATTTGCAAGTTTTTGGAACCTTTCTATGAAATAGCTTGTCTCATTTCTGAGTCTAAATATCCTACAGCAAATTTATACTTCCCTTGCATTTCAACAGCTTATGCGGAACTTAAAAATGTTTTGTTAAGTAGCCATCAGTCTCTAAAGAAAATGGCTGCTGGAATGATTGTGAAATTTGAAAAATACTGATCAGAATTCAGTGATATTTTGGCAGTAGCAGTGATTCTAGATCCGAGATATAAAATGACATTTGTTGAGTGGTGTTATCAAAAATTGTATGCTGGCAACTACAACTCCGAAATTAGGAAGCTGAAACTCAAGTTAATATCATTGTGTACTAACTACAATTCACGAATGAATCCTCCAGCTGGAGAAAATACAAGAATGAATGCGTTTGCACAAGGGTGTCCTACAAAGATTAAGTCTAAATTTTTACAGGTTCATTGTTGATCTTTATATGTATATTTACCATTTTTTATTTCTAATACCCTTCAAAAAATACAGGATTTTGCTTCATTCCAGAAGGATGCCTTTACACCTAGGAAATCTGAATTAGACATCTACCTAGATGAACCTAAGATTGATAGCAGTATTGATTTAGACATTTTAAAGTTTTGGCAAGGGAACCAATATAGATTTCCCAGTCTTTCAGTAATGGCTCGTGATATACTATGCATTCCAATAACAACAGTAGCATCTGAAAGTGCATTTAGCAATAGCGGTAGAATTTTAGATCAATACCGAAGTGCATTAAAACATGATATTGTCGAGGCACTAATTTGTGCTATGGATTGGTTATACGGAGAGCATGGTGATGATTCATTCATCTTACATTTTTTTTATTTTTTGTTTAAGATCTCATTATGCTAATTTATTTTTTAATACATGTATTATTGCAACAGTAAAAGACCCTGAAATTGATGCAATAACTGATGATATCCTAAATTTAGATGTGAACAACAATGAAGGAGATGTTGGTGACAGTTCAGTAGTTGGATGAACATCAGTTTATGACTTTTGTGAATTTATTTGCTATTTAATTTTTCTTTAAGTTGATGTAATGAACTATTTCTATTCCTGGTTTGCTGGGATGGTTTGCTGAACTGAAAAAATAGTAGAAACTGCACAGAAATAACAGTAAAAACTGGTTTGATGGCTGAACATAAAATATCATAAACTGGGAGGGAGATGGTCAGCTGTGTTTGGGAGGGAGATGGTCGGCTCTGTTGTTGCAGGGTTGCTGGGTTGGTTACTGTCTTGGTGTTGTTGCTATCTTGAAACATTTAGAGTGTTAAGTTTGCTGTGTTTAGGGTGTTGTTGCTGGGTTGGCTACTTGACTGTGTTGTTGTTTCCTTGCTGGTTTGCTGGGTTGGTTGCTGTCTTGTTTTTTCTGAGCAGATGTCTTGAAATGCTGTGTTGGTTATCTTTAAACATTTAGGTTGTTGAGTTTTTTTGTGTTTAGGGTGTTGTTTTGGTTGCTGGGTAGCTGTGATACTTTGGTTGCTGGGTTTGCTGTGTTGTTGCTGGGTGCTTCAAGAAGCCCAGGGATGTTGGTTGGATGTGTTGTTGCTGGGTGCTTCCGAAAGGATTGAAAGTTGAGTAGAGATGATGATTACCCTTCTAAACTTATTGTGACAATTGTGGGAAAAAAGTTATTGCAACCAGGTGGCATTTGGAGGGTTAATCAAACAGATACTAAGTAAAAAATACAAATTGCCGCCTTGGATGGCAATATCTCAATTCGCAAGTCCGTAAAAAATTATATTGTTGACTCGCATTTCATTGAATGATGAATTATTTGAAGGGTTAATCTGAGCTAATAACTCAAGCTTTCAACTAATTCATGATTTAAAATTATATCTATTTAATTGTTTATCTTTTTTGCAGTTAGCTTATATCTCCAGGACTCCATGAGTTGGAAAGCACAACTGCACAAGACGTCAACTAGTCAAGGAGTTCAAAATTTTTGTAAATTGTAATATTGGTTTGAAATATTTATAAATTGTAATTATTTGTTTAATTTATTTGTTAGTTTAATATTTTGTATAATTTGTATTTTGTAATTAGCAAATTGCTTCTGATTCATAAATAAAAATTTTATTTATGCAAATTTTTGTTTAAATTTTACTGTGTTGATGTTTTTAAATTTTTTTTTGTATTTATGCAAATAACTCGGGTCAGCGGGTCAATCCGGATTGACCCGAACCCGAATCGGGTCGGGTTCGGTTCCTGAATAGTAACCCATATCCAAAATCGGGTCGGGTTCGGGTCAACCCGTTTAGCTTCGGGTCATTTCGGGTTCGACACGAACCCGACCCGTGACCCGAAATTGACACCTCTACTATTGAGTAAATAAGCTACTCTATTTGTATTGAAAGCGTACATCATTCATTTCAAAGCAAAAAAGGAATCATTACCATCTTTTATTTTCTTTTAATTTTGGCTTCATTTGAAACATTTTTTTGTCACTATTTTTTACTTAAAAAAAATTATATTGGAAAGTAGTAAAAAAATTGGCCCTTAGGCTTCGTTTGGAAAGGCTTTTTCTACCTTATTTTTCGTATCTTAAGTACAATTTTTATTTGGTTATTATTTTTTTATTGCTTTTAAAATTTTTTGTGTTAAGAAACTATTTTCTAAAACATCTTTAAAAAATTACTTTTTCTATAATAATTTTATAAAATAGTAAAAATGTTGTCCTAAATGAAATAGTTTTCTTAATGCTTTTTATAACAGTTTTTAGCACAAATTTCTTAAAGCAGCAAAAAATTAATGGCTAAAACTTGTCCCAAATGAAGCCTTAGTCTGACAACCTTTGTTGGATTTTTTTTTTTTTTTTTTTGAATTAGAATAATATCTAAGATTCATTTATTATGTTTAATTTTAAATAAAATTCATCTTTCAATAAAAAAATATTGGCTCCCTAAATTTATTCTATTCATATTAGTCAAACTATTAATTTAAATACAATAAATATAATTCCGTATTTTTTAATAGCTTGTTATGTATTTGCTTATGGGCTAAACCATTTTAGAGTAATCACAATGATGATGAGGTCTTTTTACTAAATAGTTTGAAGGATTGATCATCACTTAGAGGAGAGCACAACTGTATAAGACAAGTAGGCTCGAGTGAAGATTTAATTCTATGTTGTCTTGGTAGTTTAATATATGATTCATTTAGTCTTCAGTGTAATAATTTTTTAGTCTGACATTATAACGCCCAAGATCTAAATTGAAAGAATTGTATTTTTTTTAATCTTATAATTAATCTATCAGAGTCACTAATTTCATTTTAAATCAATTAAAACAACAAAAATATGTATATATCACACCATCTCTCAATATATATTACTTTTCAAAATCCATATAGAATAACCAAAAGTTCAATCTATAACACCCATCTATCTTAACCTTTCAATCAAAAAAAGAATAACACAAAATACAAGATAATAAACTAAACTTGCTAATTCGACTATGTTCAATCTCACTCAGTTGGTCAACTTCCTGAACCTAAAATCAATCAAATCGTCATAATGAGCATATATCCAAGCAAGTAACCAAAACCTACCACTGCATTTATTGTAAGGTCTCAAGAATCAATATGCATGTTTATCTCAATCATTATAAAATCAATGATCATCAGTATGAAATAAGTAATCAATATCAATACATTAATAGAAATAAATACGATCAGTAAAATAAAAGCACCTCAAGAGGCATAAAAATTTGTCAATATATAAGAAAATAAATAAAAATCTATAAATCAATAACATATGTTGTACGGTGAAATAAGAATCAATCTATCAATTATTCATGCTTATAATTCCATCAAATACTTCTATTAATCATTATGTCATATATAACTATCTATCAATATGTCATATCAATATGTTATATCAATATGCTTATTAATGTCTATAGATTTACTTTTCATATTTTATATCATGTTATTTTAGTGTCAACATTGGTTTTATCAGTTATTTATAAATTCTTTCTATTAATCAATTCATATATTATCATATAAATCCAATCATGAATGTGATTATAAATAGTAAGGTAGGGCATCCAATTTTAATATTATGTTTTCAACATCTTTAACCCCTACTATTCTTCAATTGGTGATCATCAGTCTTTAATTTAACCTCAATTGTCAACCAATTGGTCATCAATCTTTATCTTATCATCAATATAAATCTTAAGTCAATTAAAAAGTTGCTTTCAGTAAATAATTACGAGTCGTCATCCCCTACCAGTTAGCATAATTCAATCAATTGATTACATGTTAAGATCCATGATTACACATCAAATCTTTATTTACAAAAAAACTCATCAGTCCACCCTCCTATATAAGGTATTATTATTTTAAGAGTCAACCCATTTTAATTAAAGTGTTAACAGCCATCATTCTTTGCTTATATACAAATGCCACATTTACCTCATATTAGTCTTATCATTATATCTATGCAATACAACATCATGTATGAAATGCTATAATCTACGAAATGCATGAAATCTAAACACTTCATTTATTTCATAAAATCATAACCATGAATTTATCTGATGAAATTCAATAATATTACAGTCAAAATACACATAAGAGTTATAAATATCATATATAAAAGTTACACAATGAAAATTTAATAAATCAAAAGGATTGTATTTTTATCAATTTTAGGAAGATTAAAATCATAGAACTCAAAATTATTGAAATAAGGGTAGGATTCTAGTTACTTATCACAATTAAAAGAAATATTAAAACATAATCAACGAACAAAAAAGACAAGAATGACTTTCTCTCTCTCATCCCTCTCTCTCTTATTCCTCACTTTTCTTCCTCTCTTTTTCTTACCCGACAAGCCTAAAAATGATGAAGGGGGAGGAATGGTGGTGGCGAGGTGTGGAGGGTTATGTAAAAAATATATTTTTCCAAAGCTCAACACCGCATCGCTCTTAATCTAGCATCGCAGTGATGCAGGTTGCCCCCAGAATTACTATAGAATAGAGAGCTCAACATCGCGTCGGTATTTTCTTTGTGCTTCCATACACCGCTACATGAACAAGCATAATGTCGTAGCACACCACTTAGCTAGATTTTTTAAGATTTTTATTTCCAAATTATTTCCATAATTTCGTGTTATTACATGTATACTAATAATTTAAGGGTGATGAATATACAAACAAAACTTTACTGCACTCATATAATTTTTTTCTAATTATTAATATGTATTTATAAATCAAAAATTAATTTATGAAATATTTCAAACTATTTTATAGGCCATTATACTTCATTTGGACGCTATTTGTCAAATTTTCTATAAGATTTTAATGTTCTAAAGGATTATACATATAAATGTGAATCATACTTATAATTGAAGATCATATATCTATATAATATATACTACTACATAAGCATTGCTTGATATTCTTTACATATACAATCTTAACCTTTCATTTTATTTATCAAAGATGAATCCAAATCATTCATTTTATTTGTACATTTAATTTATTTTTTAACTTTATTTATTTAATTAAATCCATAACATTTTTATTGTATTTAAGTAAGAGCTAATTGTTAGAATGCCAAAGATTTAATTGTATTTATTTCTATATTCAAATACAATAATTAACATATTTATTTGCGTTATATTTTTAATTTATATCTATCGAAGCAAGTAATAACATAATTCATTACTAACTATTAAAGTTTCATAAATTTAATAGGTTATAGTTAAAGAAAAATAAAATATAAATCTTAATTAATTATTTCATTAAAGAATCTTTACATTAAATCCAAACTTTTCATTTCAATTATTTGAATTATAATTGATTAAAATTTTTTATTTTATTCATATCAAATATATTGTATTAATTATCATAATGATGTACTAATCTTTCATCTAACAGAAACTCTTCATCTTTTTTTAAACAATCTCGACCATTCTTAATATACAAATGACAAAATCCTATTCATTCATTCCTCAATCTATTGATATTCTATTGCAACCCTTCACATTTTGACTTTCTATATTGCCCAAAATTAAATTTTAATTTTCATTTCAATTGTTGTAATTATAGTTAATTAATAATTATAATTTTATTCATATTAAATATATTATATTAATTATCATAATAATGCAATAATCCTTTATCTTGTTGAAACTCTTCATTATCTTAAACAATCTTGACCATTCTTAATCATACAAATAATAAAAACTTAACCATCCATCCATCAGCCTATTGCTACAAATAATAAAAACTTAACCATCCATCCATCAGCCTATTGCTACTTGGTTACAACTCTTCGCATTCTAACTTTATAAATTACACCAAATTATTGTAGACTCTTGCTCCTGTAGGGGCTTGTTCCTATAAGAAACATGGACTCATATTATAAAGTCCTCACCAAATGAGGGTGAAATCTCTAGGCTATATCTTATTTAAAACTCAATATGCCTTCTGAAAGTTTGCCTCAAAACATACTTATTAAAACTCTCCTCAATGACCCGAAGAAAAAGAAAGGGGCCATGGAGAGGCCAGGGCACGAAGTTTTAGAGCCCGCACACTATTCTATCTTAAATTAAGGTTTTAATTATTTAGAATTGAGATTTTTAGTATATTAGTTGACATTTCATTAGAATGTTGGGTAGTACATTCCTAATCATTATATTAAAAAAACTCCCAGAAGGCCAAGATATGTGATATCAAAATCAACCTGAGATCCTAAACTAAGATGAGTACTATAGGATAGTAATTCGAACCTAGTCTAATGAACTACAAAAGCAATGAGATGGGACTTATATCTATAAATTGATAAAATGATTTTAAGAAAGCCTAAAATTATTGGACTTACATCTTGACTGGAATGGAATATTAGCTAAACTTTACATGAGAAATTTAAAACAATTATTTTAGTCTTATGAAATAAAAGACAAGGCAGGTTGTTATTTAAATTTGAAATTTGAGACCCATATCTAGAAATCCTAAGTAGTTCTAAACTTATGAATGATATTTAATGCTTTCTTAAAACAAAATGTAATTAAAATGTCATTCTTTAGTTAGTTATTGATTTAATGCATGCTAGTTAAACACAACCGCTAGCTAGTATTACTATGAAACTTTAAAGAGGCTTAAAAAATAGTTTTTTTTCTCCACTAGTATGCTTCTACCTTAAATATTCATGTTGCAATGAAATCCTCTTCAACTCCCACAAGTTGGGATCACATTCTTTTAAGCGAATTTGATCCAACCAACTTCCCAATTTCATCTCTTCCAACACCTGAGGAGATCATCCCTTTCCCCCATGAAGGCATTGTGGAGACATCTGAAGAATGGAATCTTACCCTAGTCAGTTATTCTTTGGGTAAGAAGTCATACTATGAAACTTTGCTTGCTGTTGTCAATAAGGTATCAAAACTTAAAGTTACTCTCAAAATGATCTCTCTTAGTGACAGCTTATTCCTATTTAAATTTTCTTATCTAGAAGATCTAGATTTGTTCTAGTCTAGAGGAGCTTAATTTGTGTTGGGTAAATCTTTCATTGCACAAAAATGGACTCCCCACTTTTCATCGAAACTAGAGGAATTCACCTATGTTACAATTTTGCTGATGATTCATGACCTCTCTCTCTGTTGTTGGACCCTTGTTGGAATTTCTAAAATTGCAAAAAAAATTGAAATTCCCCTTGATGTTGACTCCCTGACCGCTTCTAAATCTCCCCTAACTTACACACGGGTATGTGTTCAAGTTGATTCATTTGCTACTTACCCGGAGCTTGTACCCATCTCTGTGGAAGGAAAAACTTTTAATCTTCGTATTCAATATGAACGGTAGCCCACTCCTTGCCAAAATTACTCCTCTTTAACTGCTTGCCCTACAAATCCTACAAATATCACATATGACATTCAACCGCAATCCTGACTCCTGCATGGGAGAAGTTCTAGTCATAGACCAAGGCCTCTCTCACATAACCAGCTGGGGATTCTCCCTCTTCAGAATACTTCCCAAATTAATTCTTCTCAACCTAACATTGCTCTCAAACCACAAGATCCTTTCATGGCTAACCAAAAGGTCCTCACCTCTGATATAGAGGAAAATCTAAATGCTCCCCCTAATCCCCCTATCCTAGACAATCATTCCTTACCCAATCTAAATTCCCTCCACTGACGACCTTTCTTCATCAGAATCCGTCATTCCATAAGTAGCCCCCTCCACTCAAAAAATCATATCTCCCAACAAATTTTCCATATTGCAGAATTCCCTTGAGAATGTGTCTTCTACAAAGACGGCTTATCCCACTAATGCTCATAACCTCTCTTTAATCACACCTAATACTAATGATACCTCAAATATTCTGCCTGAATCATCCTCTCAAAATATAATTGTTTATGGCGGTGGACCACCTTTACAAAAAAACACCAAAGGAAGAGTTTCCAAAAAGGGAACCAATTCAATTCTCAAATTTTAATGACAGTTCCTCCAATTGGTGTGTGAAATATCAGGGATTTTAATGACCCTGATAAAGTCTTTAGTTGTAAAAGTTTGGTGAGGGATCACCATCTTGATATGATCTGCATCCTGGAAAATATAAATCTTCTTCACAACCTCAATGACCCTTGGTTTTGATCAGTTCATGAAATTTATGATAATGAACAAAGTTGTAACAACTTTTATCTTGCAAACCTTGGCTAGATCTGGGTAAAATAGAATCCTGATAAAATTGGTTTCTCCCCTTCCTTCTTCTCGAAATAGATGATATCGAATATCTTGAATATTGCTTCTCAAGCCTCTATTTTCTTATCTATTATCTATGCCTCAATTTCCTTTAAGGAAAGATAAGTCTTATGGAAAGATCTAAAAATCTCAAACCTCAAGATGATATGGCTTGGGTGGTTTTAGATAATTTCAATTGTTGTAGATTCCTTTCTTAGAAAGCTAGTGGGATTACTTTATCGGAATCCAGACTAGCTCCCTTTAATATTTTCATTTTTGAAACTAATCTTCAGAATTTATCTTCTGTGGGTTCCTTCTATACCTGGTATAATCAAAGGGTGTACAATCCTATTCATATCAAGTTGGATAAAATCTTAGTTAATGAGAAATGGCTCTCCTCCTTTCCGAATGCTTATTACAAAGTGATCAATACTTCAGTTTCGAATCATTCACCTCTTATTCTTAATATGGTTGATTCTGTTAAAGTTCCTCGCAAATTCATGTTCAAGAATTATTCGGTATGAAATCCTAAATTTTGGGATTTATTTTCAATGTCTTTTCTACTCCTATGGAAGGTAACCCGATGGCCTCTTACTGCCAGAAGCTCTGGTCTCTAAAAGGCTTGATTAAAAATAAGATATGGGGCTCCTCGAATATGATTACTTCCATGATAACTAACCTTTCATCTCACCAAGCCAATTGTCAATCTCAGATTGAACTAGATCCCATTAATGAAGATCCTTGTTCTCAATTGAAGAGTATAAATATTATACTTAACCAATATGCTGTCATCTGGTCTTCTTGGACTATTCAAAGAGCTAAAATCAAATGGATGACTCATGGTGAAGAAGATTTAAAGTTTCTTTATTCTAAAATTTAGAGAAGGAACTCTAGACACAAGAGCTGCTTGTTTATAGCGTTAGTTGGGACCCCTATTGATTATCGGTCATTCTTTACTTCAAGGAACTTTTAACTCTCCAGCTCTCATTTAAAAATACATTAGCTCCTTACCTACTGGTAAAGTGATTCCTTCTGATATGATAAATCATCTTATTTTATTTATTTCTTTTGAAGAAATTAGAGAAGCAATTTTCTCAGGAGATTCTAATTCAATTCTAGGTCCTAATGGTTATGGCTTTGAATTTTATAAAAAAAGTTGGCATATTATTAATCCCAATTTTTTTACTACCACATTTTTCTTCATTAAAAGTTATCCTCCTAGGTGTGATAAGGCTATAGCTATATCCCTAATCTCTAAAAAAGTTTATGCTAATGATGTTTATGACTTTAGATCTATTAGTCTGTGCAATGTTTTTTATAAAATTATTGCAAAGGTGTATGCTACCCGATTGAAACCCAGCATGCCCCTTATCATTCATAATAGTCAAATGGCTTTTATTACCCAGCGACTCTCTACTGATAGTCCTATTTTGGCGAATGAAATTCTCAACATGTTTAAAAAAAGTAATAAAGGGAATTTTTTTTTGTGCTAAGTGTGATATTAAGAAAGCTTTTGATACAGTCTCCCGTGACTTTCTTCTGGCTAGAATAGAACAAAATGTTTTTCCGCCTTTGTTCATAAAATGAATCAAAGGTTGTATCACAGGAGTGAATTTTTCTCTTTGCTTGAATGGTGCTCTTCTAGGCTTTTTTCTTCATCGTCTGCACTTAGGCAAGGCCGCCCTCTTAGTCCTTATCTCATCTGTATTATTATGGATTCCCTTTCATGTCTTCTTGAGAATAGCAATCATATTGGGGCATTTGAGGGGTTCAAAATGAACGATTTTCAGATCTCACACATTCTCTATGCAGATGACCTATTGGTTTTTGGTAAAGTTGAAACTCAAAACTGCTTTTATCTTACTAATACCTTAAATTTCTTCAGAAACTACTCCAATCTTCACCTTAACTTGAATAAGAGTACTCTCATGATCTCTCCTATTGCTCCCAATCACTCAGGTATTCCTCATCATTTGAATATTCATAACACTACTTCCAAATTCACTTATTTAGGTGTTCCCATTTCTATGGAGAGATTAAAGATTGCAGATTTTTCCCCTCTTTTAGAAAAAATTACAATCTCTTATGTTATTGGAAAGCAAGGTTACTTTCTTTTATTGGTAGACTTCAATTTATGAAATATACAATTTACAATACTATGGCATACTGGCTAAGAGCTTCTATAATCCCAAAGGCAATGTGCAAAGTATTGAAAAAATTTGTGCTAAACTTTTATAAAGGTGGGGATCAAAAAAAGAGAATGCACCTCATTTCTTGGGCAAACATGTGCAAACCTGTTAATAAAGGTGGGCTTGGCATTCCCTCCTTCTCGGCTATGAGATTTGCTCTTAATTGCTCTAATATTTGTAAAATGTATAATCAGAATGCTCTTCTCTCTAATTGGTTGAGAATTAGATACATCTCTGCTTGAAAGTCTAGAATGACCAATTCAACTATTTTTTGAGAAAACATTTGCCAAACAGCCCTGTTGGTTAGCAGTAAGTTTCAATTTCTTATAAAAAAATGAAATTCCAGCATCTCTCTTATGGGATCATTGGAGTTTTGGGGAAACTTTTTCCTCTACTTTTTTGGACTTTACTCTCTCTGATTATTGCTCTCAATTTGAAACTCTAGCTAGTTAGGTTCGTAATAATAATTGGCCTATATTGGATTATATCCCTCATCATATTAAAAGTAACATTGCCAGCTATAATATCAGTAATGATAATAATAAAAACTTAGTCTGGGATAAAAAGGATAAATGGGCCTACAAAGGCTATTATGCAAAGTTTTTTTTCTAATGAACCTAATTTCGACTGGGCTTCTATGATTTGGCATAAGAAACATTCTCTCAGAATTTCTGTTTACTCTTGGCTGGCCTTTAAGGGAGGTCTTAAAATGGTGGATGAGCTTTCTAAAAGGAACATTACTTTAGCAAATAAATTATGCTCTCTTTGTCAAGGCTGCAATGAAACATTTTCTCATATTTGCTTTGACTGTTATTACTTCTTTGATGTCCTGATTTGTCTACTTCCTCAATGTCAGAATTTTTTGTTAAGACCTAATGTCTTGTAGACTTATGAATTTATTGGGGTTTGCCTGGAGAGAAAAATTTCAAAAATATTTTATTATTGACCCTAATGCTATTTTTTATCACATTTGGTGGGAGCATAATACCAGAATATTTGATAGTGGAGCAATTTGTCCTACTACCCTTGCCATTCATATTGCCAAGTCTGTGAATCTCAAAATTTCAACATGGAAAGAAGGGAGTATCATGAAGGAAAAGAGTCATCATCTATAAGTCTTTGGCTCATTATTGGTCTGGAAACTCTCAGTAGAAACTTATCTCTACAAGCACAGTTTATTGTCTTTGATTCGAGACTCTCTGGTTGGCTGCTTTGACTAATGATCGTCTAACTGCTTGGTATTCATTGAGATTTTGGAAGTTTATGATCGAGCAAGGCAGGTTCTAGTTTTCTAAGTTTTTGGGCTTTGGACGATGATGAACACCTGCCACACTCAATCCCTTGGAAGGTCTCTAGGCAACCAAGGGTAGTGCTGCCTTGATATCTGAAGACGAAATAATCTTTTACTGATTCCAAGTTGGCTTTTTAAGCCTTTCTTCAGTTGGTTCTTATTTGATTTTGTTTGCTTGCAATTTTTTATTTATTTCCAATTTTGTTTCTATAGCTGATGTTTATGGTGTTTTCTGAACTTTGTTTTCTTCCTATTGTTTCTCCGTTTTATTTCTTTTTAAGCATTATTCATGTAACTTTTTTATTGATTAATGGAAAGGCAAAAGTCATGTAGCTTATTCAAGCACGAATTTTTATTAGGTCCGGACACCTGACGTAGCTCTACATCCGGGCACCAATAAAATGTCGCCACGTGCTCTTACTCTTTACCGCGCGACCCGACGACCCGACCTGGACCGAAACCTAATATTACTATGTATTAGCTGATTTGTACAGACCATGGTATTGATAGGTTTTACTCGGTATTGCTCGGTAAAGAGAAATATCATTCTGTCAAGACCAATACCTAGTAATACCGAGCAATACCTTGGTTTTGCTAGGTATTGCTAGGTATTGCTCGGTATTGGTCTTGACATAGCGGTATTTCTCGTTATTGTCAAGCAATACCGAGCAATACACGAACATAGCAATACCGGGTTTCCGTCCTGGGTCGGGTCGTCGGACCGCGCGGTAAAGAGTAAGAGCACGTGGCGACATTTTATTGGCATCAGAATGTAGAGCTACGTCAGGTGTTCGGACCTAATAAAAATTCATTCAAGCACGTAGGGAGAGATGCCTAAAATTTTTATTTACCAAAAGTATAGTAAAATTATCTGAGAAAATGACACACACAAAAGAAATAAAGAAAAAGTAGACATTTCTAGTGAAAAATTGAACAGATAACTCACCCAACTACCATAACATGTATAAATATAAAATAAAAGCAAAGTCTAAATTCCAAATGTGGCTAGTACCACTTGATTACAACACATTTATATAAATAGGAAACAGGGTAATACTTCTAAATTACAACGGGATTCTAATCCTAGAATGATGCAAGTCATATAAATGAGATTTTCAAATTCTTCAGCATTTATCATCTTTTTGAAGGTTTTCAAAAAAAAAAAAAAAACCTTTAGAAAGGTTCATTCTTTTGGTTCATTTCTCTTTTAGAAAAAAAATCTCATTAATAAATTATATTTAATCTTTCAAACAAATCATCATACATAGTGCCTTGCTCAATAATTGAGCAACAAGTTATTTTTTGCCATATTTTTTTATTTTAGATGGGACTAAGCAGCTTTATTCTGTAAGCACATGCCAAAAAAAAATATATATAATTTTAATGAGTATTGGCCCACTCTTTTAATAACCTTATATAAGCATGTTCATCTGTAAAAAAATAATTAATAATAAACATCTAAAGTGCCCTTAATCAAAAGGCACCTAAATGTTCATTACATATCACATCAACATTCATAGAATAATTCAATCATTCAAACATTTGCACCCATCCATAAAAATCATTTAATTTTTCACATCAAAAAAGAAATCATCACATAAATCACATTAAATCACAACAATGCGCCTAATCTAAGAGTAGGATTGGTTGCTGTAACAAAGAAATTGAAGTATGTGCTAGGTTGTGTAGGTGATTAACCTATTAGGTTTTGAGCTTGAAAGTGTTATGGCACACTAATAGAGGGATGAATTGATATTTTTAAAACTTTTCTTAAAAATAGAGTACTGTTCAAAAGCGATTAAAATTTTTAAAATAAGATATTTGAGACATACAAAAGAAAAAATATTTTTTGTTCTTATGTTTTTAAGATATTATTTAAAAAAAATTTATGTAAATGATTAACCAAATCAATTCCACAAATGATGTCGCAAAAATATGCAAAGTAAATCAAAAGCAGAAAAGCAAAGGTGGAGGAAAAGTAAACAATGCAAACTAGCGGTATTTATAATGTTTCGATCACCATACCTACGTCTACTCCTTGAGGTCCTACTTTTTAAGAATTTTAATATGTAGAAAACTCTTTCAGTACTCAGCCCGACGGAGAAACTCTTCTCCGTTACCAAATAGAGAATGATCTTTACATGATCTGTGACAAGAATACAGTGAATCTCATAATCACTTAATCTTTGAATTGTCCTTGGTTATGTCCATCTTACAAAAATGCATTCCTCTTAGTATCTTTTTCATTTGGGATGTACTTTTCTGCAAGCCCTCCTCCAGGCGAAAATCATATCTAAAAATGTTAAAATAATTTTCTTTGTCATCTACACGAAAATCCTATCTAAAAAGGTTACAAGAATGTTATTTCTATCGGCTCTTCAAAATTTAGCTCATTACAAATGGATTGAAAGAAACAGTACTGATTTTGGGGGTGCAATAACTCCATTTGATTCTCTTGAAAATTAATCAAAATTTGACATACAAGTCAAAAACAAGAAAATGAAAATTTAAAGAGGAGATACCCCATGGATTCTCTCTCTACAATTTTGGCTTAAATGATGCTTTCTCTTGATTTTGTTTTCTTGGCTGCTCTCAGATGCGTTTTTCTACTCAAAATATGCTGCTTGTCGACTATGCACAAAGATTATTGATGATCATTCATAATTTTATACTATTGATGGTTGCTATGATCAATCCTTTATACACTCTTTCAACGCATCCTTTATACACTCTTCAATGCATCCTTTATAAAAAGATGTGCGCATTGGTATCATAAAGGCGTTTAACTTAAGCAATAGTGGCAGTGCTGAACAATCATCAGTGACAAGCTTCTTAATCCATATAAAAGGTGATATTTTTTAAGAGATCAAACGAAAAAAATAAACTTTTTTTACCGCATCATACAATCAGAACAGATTATAGTTTACAGATAATCATGTATTTTATTCAAAATAGAACAGGAATGACTATTTTACATTTCCTTTTGAAAAAAAAAAAAAAAACGTTTTTCATGGAATATTCAAACCATAAGGTTTCTTCTATCTCCTGTTCTTCCTACGGGAGTAAACCATACCTTTGATCCCATCCGGGTCAGCCGCGAAGCCCAGCATTCGATAGAACCCAACCACCTTCGGCTCCGCGTACAGCGCAATGTTAACAATCCCACGATCCCTTAAATCTCCCAAAAGCCGCTCCATAACCGCCTTTCCTAACCCAGTCCCCTGCAACGCTGGATCCACAACCACATCCCACACCACCGCATTGAAAACCCCATCTCCCGTCGCCCTCGCAAAAGCAACGGGAACCCCTTCGCCTCCGTCGCCGTTTTCCTCGAGCCAGACTAACGCGTCCGTATGCTCGAGCGCCACACGGAGCCGCGACGCCTCCCGCCGTGGGAATCCCACGCGGGCGAACACGGCGTTGAGGGCCTCTAGGTCAAGACCGGCGGAGCAGCGCCGGACGCGGATTCCGCGTGCCGCGAGCTCGGCATCTGATATGGAAAGGGGGAGGGGTTGTGATGTGGTGTTGCTGGTTGAGGTGCAGCGTATTAATGGCGCCGCTGATTGAGTTGGGATGGGTATGCAGGATAGAGGCGTGGAGGAGAGCAGGGGGGAGCGATTGGGCGGGAGGAGGAAGCCGTGGGCTTGCATTTGGTCGGCTGTAGAGGGAGGGAGGCGGGGGTGGAAGAAGATAAGAGATCTTGTGGATCCTTGTGATGGAATCTGCTTCGCCTTTGAGTTTGTGGTGGGAGAAAATATGCCTATTGGGTAAAGTGACGAAGCAAAACGAAGGATTTTTTACTTTTCAGTATATTATAACACTTTTATGTGAGATTGTTAAAACCACAACGAACCGAATCAAGGTTCGACGGATTCGAACGGGATGACATAAAAAATGATAATAATATTATTAAGGAGTTTTTACATGTATAACACTTAAAACTGCTATATTTATCTATTAAACACCTAAAGTTACCTATTTACTAATATACCACCTCAAACTATCATTCTAAGACTTTTATAGCACTTCCGTCAGTTTTGTTCCGTCTCCCGTTCCCCACTCCGCCAGTATTCGCACATCCGCCCTCTCCGCCCTCTCTAGGCACTCGTTCGCCTCTTCAACGTCGGAGCTTATCAACGTCGGAGCTTATCAACTCACAACTAGGCCCTTCTTAAACGTTCGACACTCACCTCTTCAAGGTCGGAGCTCGCCTTGTTCGGCCTATCGCACGGCAGGTTATGCCTTCCAGTTTTTTTTTTTAACAGTTTTATATTCGACTGGTTAATATGAAGTTTTGGTTGTTATTTAGTCCATTTGGCACCATGTTACAGATCTTCTGCTTTAGTTGTTTAGGGTGAACTTCTTAAGTTTTCATTAACTATGTTGTGTTTGTAATTTTAGAAATGCACAATAGGTGTTTGATGAAATGTCAATGTGTATTTTTGGAATGAATTGAATGCCAAGGAATTGTTTACTTATACATGTCTTCATTTTCTTTAATTTTTTTGAAGGTGTATTCTGTGAATTCAATCTACAAGGCAATCTACAATGAGCTCGAGTTCCTCGCCTATGTCAATCATAAAATTAAGTAATCAAGTATATTGTCATTGTAACTTACAATGTACGATATTTACATCTTACCAATCTCGTAGTAGAGGAAGGAAATTCTACAGATGCTCCCAGAATAGATCAGAAGACGATTGTCATTATTTTCGTTGGTGTGATGAAGTTAATGAATTGCCATATGAAAGCAATTCCCGCAGTTCAAATGTTGCTGAAAGTGGTCCAACGCATGTACATTCACTAAGAGCCGAGCTGTTACAACTAAAAATCTTGTTGGTCGCAGTGCTTTTCGTTAATGTTATTGTAGCGTTCATAGTAATTAAATGTAGTTGTGTGTGATTGGCACTTCGTGTCACTGTAACTTTTATTCAATCAATGCAAACTTGTACTGCTTCGGCAACGTGAATGTTATTGGAGCATTTGTATCTTCTACTTATTTGGCATCATGCTAATACAGAGAAAAAACATGATTATTCGGCTTGGGTACAGCAAAATTAAACAGCAAATATAAACAACAAATAGCCGCTTCACCGTTGTCCAATATCCTCCATATTTGAAGATAATAGAACAAAAATTGTTACGGTCCATATCTGCATTTTTATTAGAGGTAATGAAAAAAAAAAAAAAAAAAAACAGAACATTTTATACAATAAAGCCAATCCCAAAAAAACAGAAACAGCATTCATTCTCTGTAAAACCCAAAAAAAAAAAAAAAACAGAAAAATACTTCAAGCTCAGTAAAATTAACGATCAAGTAATAGAAATGAATACACGAGTTGAATGCAGGAAATATACTAACGAAAAAACTAAATAACCGAAGGGCATCGAATGTGACGCCCCAGGCATCCATAATGAAAGGATTCGTCTGACATTCTGATCGAACTTCATTCCAGTTGCCTTGCTCGGACCTGAAATTGTTAACCACATATAATGAGCTTCAAAAAAGCCCAGCAGGTCACCAAAGCCTACAACTGAAATCAAAGCACGGTACTAAAAATAATATGCATGTCAATCTATCAAATCCATAACAGCAATGGCACATGATCAGTGAATCTATGCAGCAGAAATCAAATCAATAGGCAATGCAGCGGATACGAAAATCAATAAACAATAGGAAATCAGTCGATCAATCAAATCAATACTATCTAGTCAATGAAATCGATTAGAAAAGCAATACAATAAAATTCAATCTATACTAGCAATGAATCAAATGCAGCAGTTCAATACAGTGTAGAAGCAATAGCATCAACGAATCTATAAGCAATAATATCAATGAATCTATAGTATCCATGTCCATAGCATCAATGAATCAATACAATATCTATATCCATCCATATCATCCATCCATATAAATATCTATGCTCAGTAGTATCAATGCTCAGCGATCAATCAATGAAATCGATGAAATCGTACGATACAGTAAATCCATAAATCCGATCAAATCAATAAAGCAGTAAATCCATAAATCCGCCAATATCAATAAATCAATCGGAAATCAATAGGTCATGCCCATCAGAAAATCCATACAATACAATATCGTACACATGCAATTTCATACAATGGTCTTACTGAACAAGTACAAACAACTGGCTATCAATAGTGCTGTTGTAGAAATCCATAGTGCTGTTGAAGAATCCATATTGCTATTGTAGATATCCATACGTTGGTTTCAATAAGAGTCGTCACTCTGTGCCCGTCGGCCGCCCGTCGGCATATTAAACTCCTTATAACTCCTAATCGATATATCAATGATCAATGATTTAAAGGAAAGCCCGTCGGCCCACCATCGTGTACAAGTCAAGTCAATCTCCAACCAACGTTCAACCAGGTTCCACTTGTCTTTCAGTATATATACCCAGATAGTCACATTCATATGCATTCAAATTATCAATTTCAGGAAAATCGGAAATCGTACGAAAATCCAGCGGCATAACGGCAGTATATCAAATTTACACAAAAATCCTACAAAATCACAATTCACCAAATTACAATAGAATGTTCACGACAATAATATAAGACTATTATTCCACTGAATCAATATCAATAAACATCATGATATTTTCTATTCGATCAAAATCGCGTAGAACCCAAAATAACTAGTAGAATCGTTACAGAAAATAATCAAATCATATAGAATAATCATATCAATAACATATTAAAAGTTGTGCGGTGAAAGTTGTGTCAATTCAAAATCGGGTCCGTTTTTCGGTAACGAAAACACAAATCTGAGCACAAAATGACCAAAACCCAACATATTCGAAAACAGAAATAGGATTCAGAGTCCTTACCACGAGATAAACACTTTTCCCAACAGCGGCGTCGGACGAAAAGCGCTCCGCGGCCTCCGAAAACCAGCTTTTCCTTCGCTTTCCTTCTCTTTCTCTCTCCTCAGATATTTTGGTTTTTATAAAAATATCTTCTCTCTCCTCAAAACGAGCTGATTTCCTTATAACATAAGCCTGATCGGCCCGGCCGATCGCCACATCATCCTGGCCGATGTGAACAAAATCCAATCGTCCAGGAAGATTCCTCAGGCCGATAATTTCGGTTTTGCTCTCGGGATTTTTGTCTCATCTGATCGTCCCAGGACGATCCAAAATCAGCCTGGACGATCTCATTCCAGAAAAATCAGCTGTTTCACTGCACTGATCGTCCCGGATGATCATGGGAGGAAAAATCAGATCTAGAGAGAAACAAATCAAAGGAACGAGCTCTCACAATCTCCCTACCTTAGAAAAATGTCGTCCCGACATTTCCCTAAGGGTCCGAAGCAAAACGAGACAAAACAAATCCAAATCAAAATCAAAACGCGTCAGAATCCATACAGTCATTCAGTGCATTCAATCACATGTCATTCAATATGTATGCAAAAATATCCATTCTATCAAACTATCAATCAAATTCTTTCACTACACTTGCTCTGATACCAATTTGTGACGCCCCATGCATCCATAGTGAAAGGATTCGTCTGACATTCTGATCGAACTCCATTCCAGTTGCCTTGCTCGGACCTGAAATTGTTAACCACATATAATGAGCTTCAAAAAAGCCCAGCAGGTCACCAAAGCCTACAACTGAAATCAAAGTACGGTACTAGAAATAATATGCATGTCAATCTATCAAATCCATAACAGCAATGGCACATGATCAGTGAATCTATGCAGCGGAAATCAAATCAATAGGCAATTCAGCGGATACGAAAATCAATAAACAATAGGAAATCAGTCGATCAATCAAATCAATACTATCTAGTCAATGAAATCGATTAGAAAAGCAATACAATAAAATTCAATCTATACTAGCAATGAATCAAATGCAGCAGTTCAATACAGTGTAGAAGCAATAGCATCAACGAATCTATAAACAATAATATCAATGAATCTATAGTATCCATGTCCATAGCATCAATGAATCAATACAATATCTATATCCATCCATATCAATATCTATGCTTAGTAGTATCAATGCTCAGCGATCAATCAATGAAATCGATGAAATCGTACGATACAGTAAATCCATAAATCCGATCAAATCAATAAAGCAGTAAATCCATAAATCCGTTAATATCAATAAATCAATCGGAAATCAATAGGTCATGCCCATCAGAAAATCCATACAATACAATATTGTACACATGCAATTTCATACAATGGTCTTACTGAACAAGTACAAACAACTGGCTATCAATAGTGCTATTGTAGAAATGCATAGTACTGTTGTAGAATCCATATTGCTGTTATAGATGTCCATACGTTGGTTTCAATAAGAGTCGTCACTCTTTGCCCGTCGGCCACCCGTCGGCATATTAAACTCCTTATAACTCCCAATCGATATATCAATGATCAATGATTTAAAGGAAAGCCCGTCGACCCACCATTCTGTACAGGTCAAGTTAATCTCCAACCAACGTTCAACCAGGTTCCACTTGTCTTTCAGTATCAATACTCAGATAGTCACATTCATATGCATTCAAATTATCAATTTCAGGAAAATCGGAAATCGTACGAAAATCCAGCGGCATAACGGCAGTATATCAAATTTACACAAAAATCCTACAAAATCACAATTCACCAAATTACAATAGAATGTTCACGACAATAATATAAGACTATTATTCTACTGAATCAATATCAATAAACATCATGATATTTTTCTATTCGATCAAAATCGCGTAGAACCCAAAATAACCGTTAGAATCGTTAAAGAAAATAATCAAATCGTGTAGAATAATTATATCAATAACATATTAAAAGTTGTGCGGTGAAAGTTGTGTCAATACAAAACCGGGTCCATTTTTCGGTAACGAAAACACAAATCTGAGCACAAAATGACCAAAACCCAACATCTTCGAAAACAGAAATAGGATTCGGAGTCCTTACCACGAGATAAACACTTTTCCCAACAGCGGCGTCGAACGAAAAGCGCTCCGCGGCCTCCGAAAACCAGCTTTTCCTTCGCTTTCCTTCTCTTTCTCTCTCCTCAGATATTTTGGTTTTTATAAAAATATCTTCTCTCTCCTCAAAACGAGCTGATTTCCTTATAACATAAGCCTGATCGGCCCGGCCGATCGCCACATCATCCTGGCCGATGTGAACAAAATCCAATCGTCCAGGACGATTCCTCAGGCTGATAATTTTGGTTTTGCTCTCGGGATTTTTGTCTCATCTGATCGTCCCGGGATGATCCAAAATCGGCCTGGACGATCCCATTCCAAAAAAATCAGCTGTTTCACTGCACTGATCGTCCCGGACAATCCTGGGAGGAAAAATCAGATCTAGAGAGAAACAAATCAAAGGAACGAGCTCTCACATCGAATTCCTTCTACACTTCAAGCTCTGTAAAATCCAAAAAATCGAGAATACTGCTCTACCGACAAAGCCAGTCTACATGTCTCTGTACTTAGCTAAATAAAAAAAATTTCTACACCAACATTATCTGTTCTGGTTCGCGATAGAGCTCGAATAAAAAACGAAACTGATAGATCTTCTTCTGCATTGATTTTCATTCATAGTATCTTCATACCTAGGCAATGTTGCGATATCTTCATACCTAGGCAATGTTGCGATGGGATTCCGTCTATTTCGGTGTGAGACCTGGGAAGACGAAGGTGATTGAAATGGTGCAAGGGCGGTATCAACGAAGAAGAGAGGAGATTCCCGAGCTATTTCGGCTTCGCTTTGACGGAATGGAACGGGATGGAACGGAGTGTTTTTTTTATTAGGTTAAAGGTTTTGAGGTGGTATATTAGTAAATAGGTAACTTTAGGTGTTTAATAGGTAAATATAGCAGTTTTAAGTGTTATACATGTAAAAACCCCTATTATTAAAAATTAATAAAATGGGCTTAAGGCTGATCCTAGATGTAACCCAACCGAAATAGGGAAATACTTGTTCAAACCACCTTGTGTTTGAACACAAGTAATAACTCCTGTATACATATCTTTAATGATTTGAATATAAGCATTATTGACTCCTTTCTTTTCAAGAACTCTCCATAGCACTTCTCTTGAAACTTTATCATATGCTTTTTCTAAATCAATAAATATCATATGTAGATCCTCCTTATTTTCTCTATATTTCTACATCAAACCTCTTAATAAATGTATGACTTCGATAGTCGACCTACCCGGTATGAATCCAAGTTGATTTTGAGAAACATTAGTATCACGCCGCAACCTATGCTCCATAACTCGCCCCTATAGTTTTAAAGTATGACACATTAACTTAATACCTCTATAATTCGTACAATCTTGTGCATCACCTTTATTCTTAAAAATAGGAATTAACACACTCATTCTCCACTCATCTGGAATCTTTTTAGTCTTCAAAATAGTATAAAAAAGTTTAGTAAGCCAAGAAATCCCTTCATCTCATAAGCATTTCCACACCTCTATAGGAATTTCATTAGGTCCAACAGCTTTTCCACCCTTCATTTTCTTTAAAGCCTCTCTAACTTCAGTTTTACTAATACGCCGATAAAAATAGAAATCTTTATTTTTATTTAGGGTACTAAGGTCACTATAGTCAATCTTATTTTCACAATCTTCATTAAAAAGTTTAACAAAATATCTCATCCACCTTTGTTGAATATCATCTTCTATGAAAAGTATTTTTTGATCTTCATCCTTAATACACTTCACTTGAACTAAATCCTTACTACTCTTATCTTTTTGTTTGACTAACTTATACATATATCGTTGTCCCTCCTTAGTATTTAATCTATTATATAAATCACTAAAAGCTAATGTCTTTGCATCGCATGTTGCTTTCTTAGAATCCTTACGACCCACTTTATATAATTCCCAATTATCGAAATTTTTAAAATTAAACCAATTTTTATAATAAATCTTCTTATTTTTAAACAGTGTTGAATACATTATCAAAAATATTTTTTCCATATGCATCACATCTAAGATATGTCTAATCAAGTTTATTCTCTAATATGATAAGGATTAAAAAATACTCTTTTTGATCAAATTGTGATTGACTTCATACCCTGACAATTTGTAATCATCTTGTGTTGGAGAATCAACTGTTGTAGGCATGCACCTTACTCTTTCAAATATTTTTTCACTGGCTAATCTCAGAGGAGGCTTCAACATTATAATTTTATTTTTAGTAAAAGCATCATTATTTTGCCTAAAATGATGATTTGTACGTAAGAACATACGGTGATAGTTGAACCAAGTGTTCTAGCCTCCATGCTTCAAAATGAATGACTTAGTAAAATTCATGTAATATGGACAAGCTAACTTGCTAAAAGTGTTTCAACCTAAAAGTATATCATATATAGGAAAGTCACTAATTGTCCAAAGTAATGTTGCCCACATTATGAAATTTTATTTGGTAGAGCTATCATATGTACTTACTCCTTTCCATAATAAATTTAAATCATTGATTAAAGATTGCAAGAATACATCGATCTTTACTTTTGAATTATGTGACATTGGAATGATAAGTGTCTGAAACATGTATAGTGTAGTCATACATAACTCTGGAGGAATATTGTATTGTGTGAGTATCACAGGCCAGCATGAGTAAGGTGAAGCAGATTGACTAAATAGAGTAAAATTATCTGCGCATAACCCTGATCTTATATTTCTTGATTTTGTGGTAAGGGTGGGATGTGTAAGGTCAAAGGATTTATATGCCTCTACTTCTAACGGCCGTGTCATAATACATACTTGCAAGATATGTTCGTTATGTCATTTCATATGTGCACTAGAGCTCATAGATGCATATAATTTGCAGTATAGGGATTATGAGTAAGTAAAATATCCTACTGACTAGTACATCATTCTTCTTTCTTTACATCCTAAACTTCAGTTTAAATCTTGGTGCATTGCTATGGCGACATACAATCTCTTATAGTATAACATGCATTCATTAATACAATAATCTATTTTAGTATATATCAAACCAAGTTTGGAAACCAATTGCTTAGTTTGATATTAAACTATAAGAATTATGTTATCTACCAGATTGGTCCTTAACCAGCCCGACAAATTGATTAAAATATTCACAGGAGATATTATATTATGTATTGATGCTTAACATCTTCACAGTAACATATACCTTTGAGTGAGTAATGTACCTCTTCTAAATTGGTTGTTGAGCAGCATGCAACAAATCATAGAAGTTCTTTACCTACTTATTTAGTGACTTTTTATATATTATTCAAATTGTATCCTAGTTGCATTATAAACTATGTCATCGAGCGTTCGGATATTTTCTTCCTCATATATATTAGAACTTGTAAACGGGTCGCATCGAGAGTCGAAATATAGCTCGTACTCACAATGAAAAGTTTAATAAATATTATAGCATAAATCCTCTGTGATATAAATCAACAATTACCTCATCTAGTGTGAGGTGCACTTGATTTTTATATTTAGAGAACGAAAAATGAAACATTCCATCCAAGATAAAGCAAGGCAATTGATAGGTTGCATGGATGAAAAAATTCACCCCATTAATGAACTCATATGTTAATATTTTTCGTGCTTGCATCAATCGGTTATACATCTAACTTCTTTAATTCCTAATATTCATAATATAAAGAATTTATCCTATATATAATACGAAATTATTAGATATTGTATTTACACATCCGTCAGAATTATATATGTGATTTTTAGTAAGTGTATAATGATGTGTTACATGCAAAGTCTATGAGTGTTACATATAAAGTCAAATTTTTTTGGTTATGAAATGTTTATTTTATATTACATTAAAAGTTTAATTATAAAGTTTTAAAATTCAAATTCGTGGAGTTTAGAGGCATTCTCATTCAAAGGATGTATGACTTATTGCCAGGCTTATCGACTTCCCATAATTATAAGTCCATTAATGGGCATATATATATATAATTAATTAATGAGTTTATAAAGAAGCTTTGATCAGAAAGATTCATTGGACAAGTTTGGTTCAGCTCCAGTATTATTTTAAAAAATGAGTAAGTTTGAAACTTCTCTAAATTTATTTTTTCATTAATTTAAAATCTTCCCATTAGTAAAAGCCATAAAATACACCTTGCATTACTTGAGACATTTCCTTCACCTTAGGTGTACATCTCACTATGTCTTAGAACACTTTAATGATATTGTTCATACCTGGGCGATAATGTTCAGAGTTATTTATAACCATACTAAAATATTATATCCTACATTGTAAGATTCAAATTAAAATAATAAATTGGTAACCACTTGAATTCAAATCACCCCTAGAATAAAAATTAAATGGAGTCTTAAAATCAAAAAGAAAAATCAAATTAGTAAATACTATAGCACCCACAAAACTTACCATGCACTAGAAGTTTTGATAAACGTGTATATTGTAATGGAAACTATGGTTGCATATGAAAAACTTACGGAGAACGGACGACAAATGAGAATCGACAGTGAATGAGAACTAAGCCCTGGTGATAATTGAGCAGGAACAATCACCGATGGCAAAAAATGACGAACCCATGGGAGATGATTTTGATAAGAGCAGGAATGGGAGGAGAAATCGTGTGAGGTAGATGAAACGATAGTGTAATAAGAGGGAAGATGGGCTGGGTTAGATATAGGGCTTTTTGCCGGCAAATTTAGCCGATGGATATTCCGCTGGCATAACTGCTAGAATCATTCTGGCAAAATTTTCGTCAATACATTACGCTGGCTTTAAGTAAACCAGTGGATTATTGGATGATTGTCCAATGGAAACTTCCGGTGGCTAATCTGCCAGAAACCCCGCCGGATAACTTCCGTCGAAAATACCGCCGATCTTTCCACCGATATTTCTGGCGGGTGTCTATCCATCGGAAAGTCCACAAGAACTAACAGTTTTTCTTGTAGTGATGACTATAATTTCATTTTTCAACCTACCATCATAAACCATAGCCATCCATAAAAAATTCAATGATCTTAGAGATCCATCGATTGGAACTATACAAATTTGATCCCTGAAGGTCAAGGGATTATGAGTGTGCAATTTAATGTCTAGGACATTATAGATTGCACATTCACCTCAGAATGTTTCAAAACCCAAAAAGCATAGGCTCAGGAATTAAATTTGCCTTAATTCAATAGGGATTTGAAGCGCTTTTGCTTATAACACATTCAACTAGGCTTGGGGAACACTATTATTGAAGACCTTAAAGCCTAAAGCAAATCAAGTTGAAAGTTAGTTTTCAATCTTGGAGGCTCATCGGAGCTCAATAAAATTCACAGTCAAAGGGCTCTTAAAGGCTAGGGAATGAGAGGGATTAAACAGCTCTTGCATTATAGAAGCTAGAGAAATCAAATGCCAAACCTGAGCTAAGCTTGAAAAGGGGTATTTATAGGATTTCGATCAAGCTTTCTAGGAAGGAATTAGGTTTCCAAAGGCTTCCCAAGCAATTAGGTTTACTGGGGAAGCTACGATCTATCAATTGAGGTAGAATGGACACATGACTCAATCAAGCATGACCATTTTCAGCCACCCTAGCTAGGCAAAGTGGTAGGCAAAGTTGAAAAAGCTTTCAGTATGTTCTAATTGTCTAGGGAATGATTTAGTGTGGGTTAATTTGACTGGTTGGAATTGAGTTGAATTTTTAATTCTGTGTTCACTAAAATCAACCCATTGTGTTAGCTTGGGTTAGACCAAGGGGTTAGACTGGCTTAGGGAGCAAGGTTAGGATCCTAGGGTCATATGGCTAAGTTTTAATCCATTGGTTATTAATTAATCATGGGTTGAAATATGAAAACCAAGGGCTAGTCGAAAGGGGTATTTTGGCAATTTAGCTCAATAATGGTTAAGCATGGCTGACCATTGGTTGGGTTGGGTTTAGGAATGCCCTAGAACTAGTTTAGATCATTTGTAATTAACCTAGGGCCTAGGGATGAGTATAAGCCTAAAGAACCATGGTTAGGTCATATAGTGTCAATTTGGGTATTTTGAATTTTAAGGTCAACTTGTGGTTGACAAGGCATGACCAAGAGTCAAGGGTGAGTCATATTGATCCAAAAGGGGTCTTGGATTAGTTTGGCCCAAACTCAGGGTTAAGGGATTAGTTTCGAACCAAATTTTTTCAAGGATAAGGCAAAATAGAAATTTTGATATTTTTTTGTCAACCATGATTTGACCTTAATCAAAGGGACTCTCTAAGAGTCAACAATGTCTATAAATGACTTAAATATATATTTGGTTCAATTAGAGTCAAAGGAAAAATCATCAGGCTAAGTTTATGTCACTAGGGTAAGCCTAGTGCCAATTTGATAGTTTTAGGTGTTTTGGGTTTTAAACTAGACTTCATCTAGGATTTGGATTTTTATTGAGTTATACGGCTTCCTAAGGCCATTAGGTAGTGTTTATCAGGTTCTATCTTTCTCGAGCTAGTTAGTCATATGTCCTTGGATTACCTCTTTTAGGGGTCTCATAGGTCACTCTTTTGCTAGGATAGGGAGACCTAGGTGTTAAGCATAACCTAAGGGGAAGTAGGCATTGACCTCATTCTAAAATGACCTCAATAAATAGACTCCCGACCACCCACATATTGATGTTAATTGAGACAGTCAACAAGATCCAAAATAAAATTAGATTTAGTTAGATTTGATTTTGAGCATTTAATGATTTCTTTAGTTTAGATTGATTTGAGGAATTGCAAAATGATATATTTGGGGAATTTAAATTTTGATTTGTTATAAGCTAGATTAATAATATTTGGTGATGATATTCCAATAAAAGTATAAAAATTCTTAGGAGATAAAGGAATTTCTTCGCTTACTACATTTTTTAATATTATTTTGAGGACAAAATATGGTAGTTGAGTGGAGGAGCGTGTTAGTTCCTATTTTGAAGAATAAATGTGATACATAATAATGCAAATTATAAAAGAATTAAGTTAACGTGTCATAAATTAAAACTAAGAGGGATATTAGTTGAGCGTAAGTTACAATGTGATATTAATGTTTTCAAAATCAATTTGGATTTATGTTGAGTAGGCCTACTATTGAAGTTATACATTTATTGAGGTTTGATGGAGAAGTATAAAGATAATAAAGATCTATATATGATATTTATTGATTTAGAGAAAACACATAATAAAGTTCAAAGAGAAATGCTATAGAGAGTATTAGGGAAAAAAAGAGTTAATAATGCTTAAATTCAAGTCATTATAAATATATATGCATGATACAAGGTGATTTGACCAAGTATTTTTCTATAAATTGGATTACATCAAGGATCAACTTTAAACCATATATTTTTGCTTTAGTCATATATATTCATACTAGACATTTGCATGAGGATGAACTTGTTTATATGCTTTTTTTTATGATATTCTTCTTATTTGGAGAGGAATTGATAAAAAAAGCGAATTATGGAGGTCAATCTTAGAAACTAAAAATTTTCATTTAAGTAAATCTAAAATTAAATACATTGAGTGTAATCTTAATACTAATAGATCAGGGTTATCATAATGGATGATCAAGTCATTAACAAAAATACATGTTTAAAATATTCAAGTATATTTTTCAAAGCAACGGTGAAATAGATAATGATATTATTAGAAGCATAATTCAAATTGGATTGATGATTAAAATGGAGGAATGCATCAAACCTACCATGTGATAAAAAAATACCACTCAATTTTAAAAGAAAATTTTATAAAATAAGTAGTTAGACCTATAATGATTTTTGACATAAAATATTGGCTATTAAAAGAAAAGCATAAAATTAAGTTAATTGCTGAGGATGCTCACGTTAATGGGGCATTGGGGCTTCACACTTGAAGACAAAATGTAAAATGATTATATACGTGAAAATAAGTACTTTATAATAGCACATACAACAACGAAATAAAACTTAGATTAATATAAGATTAGATCCTATTATTATTAAAATATTCTATATAAAAAATATAAATCTTTTTACAGAATTTCAACTGCTCTACTGAATTCATGAGCTTATGAGCTTATTCAATGATGATCGAGACTAAACATTGTGGACCTGCATCTACAATAATATTCATGAAATCATTCTCCATGCATAAAAAATATAATCATAAGTACCTATCAGAATAACATGCTCTGATCATATAGGCTGGAATAATGTATAACAAAAGCAACTTACCCTGTTATATTTTCTTATTGTCCCATGAAAAATGCAATCCTATAGTTCATGAACTTCAGGTTTTTGGCTCACTGTCTTTATCTTTCTTGGGGTACTCCCTTGGTCCAAAGATGGTTGATCCTATTCTAACATTAGTACTTCCCATTTCAATCTGCAAAATTAACAGTGTTAATTCATCAAACAAAGCCATTAATCAAGTCATCATATTAAGGTTTCGTTTGGGGCATCTTTCTTAATGCTTTATAAAAACAGCTTTTTGATTAAAAAAATAAAATTTTTGTACAAAAAAGTTGCTTTAAGAAGCAGTAAGAAAACTTCTCAAACGAAATCTAAGATTTGGTTTGAAACTTTTTTTTGTCATCATTTTTTTATTGCTATGATAATTTTTTTTTAAGGTTAGAAAGCTGCTTAAAAAACAGTAAGAAAACTATCTCAAACGAAACTTAAGAAGAAGCATTTTAAGGATTGGAAGGTGGTTTGAAGTTCTAACAATACAAAAGGAAATTTGTCAAAATTATCATCTATCAAGTAAATAAGCAGAAGGCAACAATATTTTTAAGGTTTAATTTTATGAGGTACTTACGGCTTGCTCGAAGTCTGCAGACATGCCCATAGAAAGCTCACACTGCTCCTCCGGGATACCAAGAGCTTCGCAGACCTCATTCCTACACCTACGCAATGTCTGCTTCAAAAGAATATAATCAGACAAATGAAGGTGTTGAAATAAGATGCAACAATATGCTACTTGAAGTTTGAGAAAGCACGTTGAAATTTTCTGGAGTTGAGGAATAGTCGAGCATTCCTATTGTCATAAGGCCAGAGAAGATGAGATTAGGACAGCCAAATTTGACATGCTTTGCTAGCTCCACACATCCAGAGGGTTCTACACCATATTTTGCTGCAAAGAGTTATGGAAGTTTAATTAAGGATTCAAAGGGATTCGAAGGGAGATATGTCAATGCTACAGATCAAAAGAAGAAAAACCATTTTGTAAAACCCATACAATATCCCATCGATAGCCACAACATTACAAAGGATATCTTTTTTGCAAGTTTTTTTAAGACCTTCGAACTTGCAGCTGAATCATTTATAAATGAGAAAGACAGATAAAAAAATGGAGATCCTAAGTAATCTTAGGATGACAATGACAATAATACAGCGGATGCTGGACTTTTGTAATATTATCTTGCTAAAACGTACACAGAAAGAATGCTTAGAAAAAGGTCACGCTTTCACAACTTACACTCCTCTCCGCTGGTATTCACTTGGACAAAAACCTTCAGAGGCTTTCTTCCAAAGTTGGCAACAGCTCGATTAAGATGATTGGCAATCTACAAGCAAAAGTTAGATGCATTAATGGTCATATTGTGAGTGAAAGTATTCGTTTTAAATGATGCTAGACTCTCAATCTCTTCAAATGCAAAATTTGAATTTTGTTTATGGAGAGATTAGGGTTTCACGAGTGCAATTTTTTTGACATTATTGATGTAAACAACCATCAAATTTGTAGTTGAACTGAGATCAACTAGATAATTTCACAGAGAACTTAAGCATGGTGAAAAAGGAAACCAATTATAAATTACGGGGGAATCTAAAGATTGCAAGAAAATGGCCGTGGTTTTCATCATATCATATTCCACAGTACATAATTTCTACATGTAATAGCAAAAACAAAAAAAGAAACTTTATTCCAAATTTTAAGTTACGTTGAAATGATGAAACTTTGTTTTGTCATGATTATAATCAAATAAATGGTTGAATAAATTTAAACGTAGTACAAAATTGTTGAAGTCAATTAAAGTAAAACAAGTAGTCTTTTGTACGACAAAGGATGCCACGGTAAAACAAAGGTGTAAGACAGTATGATACCTAGCAACGCATGGAGTTTTTCTACTTTGAGTAGCTTCGCTTTCTTTATGACTACATAGAACTGCATGAGTCCATGCCATCATCCAAGAAGAACACCAATAATAAGGACAAGCTCAAGCTTAAGCTTATTTATAAAAGGACCAGCTCAACTAATAAACTATCTAACAAGCCCATTTGGAGCTAGCATTTGAGACAAATCAACTCACTTAAATACCTGATGAGAGCAGTTACTGTAATTGAGGCAACTTTATCTAGTAATTTATTCTTTTTAAGATCATCGAAGAAAATATTGGTCATAACATTAAAGAATTTCTTGGACATAAAATTAAAGAGTACTTGCACATAGAGATCCAGAACTAAAAGAAGAAGAAATAAATAGGCAAAGTTGAACCTAAATTTCTTTTAGAAGCTCTTATTATTCGTTCAACTTCCCCGTCACATTTAAAGAGAAATGAATAGAACATAGATTTTAATTAAATATATAAATGATAACATTCAAATTCCCACCGCATTTAATGGATCAAGCAACCTCAATAGTTTGATTAGGTGCATTTACAAAGTACGCCCTAGGCCCCTGAGTAGTTTGAGTGCAGGTGGATTTTAAGTAAATGTTGCCCAAATGAAGAGACTAAAACCAAAACAATGTAGATATGTCTAAAAGGCAGAATATATCCTATGAAGCCTGAATTTTTCAAAAAGACTCATGTCCAAATGGGACATAGACATGCTCTAACATAGCTTTCATGCATAAAATATTGTCATGCTTATTTTGCAATATTAACAATACGATATGACTAGTACATGCCTTGGTAGGGCGGAGATTTTCCCTAATACAATCAACATTTTTCATTTTGATAATATTTTGAAGGTTAATTAATAAATACATAATATAAAAAAAGAAAAAGCTCAAAATGGTCCTTGTACTATTACATAAGGCCATTTTAGTCCCAGATATCTAAGGGATTCAATTTAATCACATATATGCAACTAAGGACATTGACCATTGTGGCCAAGACCAAATAGAGTAAGCCAAGCTATATACCATTATTGCTGGAATTTTGATGCAATTTATTAGTTGCATATCTTAAAGAGTTTCAAGTAGCAGGGATCATAGAGGATAAGAAATGCCCACTTTCCAGACCTTATAGATGAAATAGCAAAAATTAAGAGAGGTGCTCTAATCAATTTAGATTCTCTGTAACTTTCAGTTTAGGCGACTGATATATTAGGGACCACAGCAATCATACGGTTGTTCTAATGGAACTTTGTACTATATTAAAAATATAACATCTTTTATCATGGTAAATTAAAATATCTACTAGAAGAAAACCCTGAAATATATATTTATGCTGCCTCCATTGTGATTGAGAAGTCACGGGCATGAATCAAGAAAATAATCTCTATAGTGGAATGATAAATTGAGTAACAAGTATTGTATCATAGTCACTTCCCAAAAGACGTCCAATAGCAAAACGGACTTCGTTGTTGCGTTCGGAACGTCCGAGTCACCTAAGAATGACTATAACTTTGCTCAACAAAAATCGAGTGAGGAAACCGGCGACGATGCACAAATTTTAAGGAAATTGTATGTTTTTCAAGATAAATTTTCATTTTGATTTCCGTTATTAATTATTATTATAAAAAAAAATCAATCGAAATCAAATCCGACTCCTTACCTCGCCTGCAGCCTTGACGTCCAGCCACGAATTCCTCACGTCGACGACGACTTTCTACGATCTTCACATGACCTCTGCTCATACGCATGAAATCTCTATTCGTCCTTAAATTAAGGATGAAGCATATTGCTTCGTTTAGCTCGCACTCAATTGAACTCCTTCCACATTCGAACAGCTCCCATCTTCAGCCTCCGACTTCCTCACAAGCGCCATAGATATCGTTGCTTCTTCCTCTTACACCTGACTCACTTTAGATCTCCAACCGCAAACTCCCGCAAACCTTTCGACCTTCTCTCCTTGCATCTACACACCCGTCCTCACCACTTCACCTTCTAGCCAGCTCGAACCTCCCCTCCGATTCAAAGCCTCCAACCATGCTCTTCCCGTTTCTTCCTGACCGTCTGTCCTCAAGCCACATACCCTCAATTCCGTCAGCCTGCAGCTCCTGTAGCCAACCCCAACTCACATTCACCTCGATCAATTCCAACCGAAGACCACCTCTCAAGTTTGTATGATCCGGTCCCTTCTCCCGATCCAGAGCTAAGAACATGCAAGCAGGAGGGACAGGTGTGCAAACAAAGATCAAGTAATCAATGTGCAACACTCACATCAATAGTACCCTGCAAGCAGAAGGGACAGGTGTGCATTGAACAACTTGCCAGCCAGCATGTACATAAAGAATTTTATGATGAATGCAACTCACCAATCAGTGTGCGTATGGAAACCAGTAATGAATGTAGCTCAACTGGTAGCCCACATCGACATGCAAACGAAGATACAAAACCTATTTGCAAATGGAAATATTCCCTACAACAATAATTTGCAAACATGTTTATCATTCCTTATGAGTACTGAAGGTCAATATGAAATGAATGTAACGACTCGCCAGTCAACAAGTATGGAGAAATTAGTGGCGAATGCAGCTCAATCAATAGCTAATAATAGCATGCTGTCAAATGTATCGGTCTCCTATGAACATTGGAAAACCAATATGGAATGAATATAGCATCTCATTAGCCAACATGCGTGCCAATGTGGAATGAATATAGCATCTCGCTAGCCAACATGCGTGAAGAGATTGGAGGTGAATGTAGCTTAACCGATAGTCAATAGTAGTGTATAAATAAACACACTAAACTTGCTGACAAATGATGATATTTCCTGTAAACACACACAGGCATCATGCAATAAATGCCAAGGTGATCATACATTAAACAATAATCAAGCTTTCAACAAATACATCGGTATCTTGCAAACAAAGATGGTTGATTTGCAACAATTACAAGCACCTATGAGCCACTGTAGGAGATTTATCTTACACACTACTTCTACTTACAGGCAAGATGCAGAAGAAATGTGGTAAATGCAGGCATCTACGGGTGACACTAAAAGATTTGAAATCAATACAGCTCGCATCTGGGTAACAGTAGAAATAATGCATACAACATGAAGCAGTGTTAAATGAAGCTTGCATTATGTGATAAATCAAAAACAAAGAAATCTAATAATGCATCAGTCAAGCATTTGGTTTCATCAAATTATAATACCTCATCTATCATAAAATGGACTCAAGCAATTTGGACGTCCTCATCTAATCTAAGCAAGGATTGGATGATTTGTGGAGCTAATCTCTCTAAAGACGAGAAAATGAGGATGGAGCATGCATCTGAACAATGAAGCATCTAATGACTATTCTGAATGATAGAGGGGTTCTAAATGTAGGTTGGATCAGAGCATGCTCAAAAGATGAACACCCTCTTCACGAAGAAAATTATGTGATCACTCCTGATATGCATGGATGCTTTAATGGCCCAAAAAAGTGGAAGGATTTCAGCCATGCAAAAGTCCCCAAAACTTTTCAACCAACTTTCAACTTTAGTGATTTCATCGAAACTTCCTATAATGCAACTTGGGAAAGCTTGCTATTGAAGCTGGAGGCCAGGTTTTAGGCAATTGTGAGTTGCAGAACTTGAGCTTGAGCATCCTTTCTACAGTTGTCAGAGGCATTAATTGTCTATTTTGTTGAACCTCCAAAGGATTGCGGTCTCTTGAAAATTAACAGAGTATTACAGGAGAGGCTTGAGATCGCCAAGACATTAGCTCTGAAGGTAGGAACTGTTGTTCACCATACATCAATGTTTAAAATTGTGTATTCGGGTATTGAGGCGTTTTTCGTTCGTGAGGCGAGGCGTAAGCCTCAAAATCAAAAGATTGCGTAAACATAAAATGATAAATTTTTTATATACTAATGAGTGAATAATATAAAACATAAAAAAATATAAGATATGAAGTGAAATCAAAATATCTCAATAATAAGACAACATGAAATATAGTTCAACTCGAAATTCTATCTTTTCCAAATCCCAGTATTCTTTTCATTAACATATAATTCAAATTTTCAAAAATAAATAGCAATGACATATCACATAAGAACTCATAAGTCATCAGCACTGTCATCACTAAGGGGTTCTTCATTTGAATCATCATTATGGTGAACTGCTCTCTCCTCTTCCTCCTCTCCTATAGAGTCCAATGTCGGGCATTTACTTCAAGATTTATGTAAGTTTTAATATATATAGCGTGAGGCGTAAGCCTCAAGCTAGTGGGGCGAGACGGGCCTCAAGGCGGGCCTTAACCAAGTTGAGGAGGCGCAAGCCTCATAAAAAAAAACTCGAGACGTAAGCATCAAGGCGTTTTTTACTGGAATTGCGCAAAGGCGGGCCTCAAGGCGAGCTCATATTGCGCAATTTTAAACCATGCCATACATTATACCATAATGCTATTGTTGCCCATGATCTGCAAATGACGTGTGAAAGCGCGCTGCTAAACAACACTTTCGGATCCGCAACACTCGTACAAGTGGACAAAGGGCGCTTCTCAAGCTTCAAATAAAATTTTGCGCAAACTTTAATGACAATCACTTAACGTAAATAATTATATTTAAATATTTAAATGCTCCCCTATGCATTAAAATATGATTACCAGCAAGAGCCCCAATGAGTGTGTCTTATACACAAATGTGAAGTCTGAGGATGCTACGGGGGTCAAGAAATGAATTTTAGTTCGAGCCTGATCCTTCCACATGAATATATAGAAGTCGACATGGCTTGAGCTGTCAAACAAATGCACAATCGCGGCATCGATCGAGATATTTATTTTACATGTTCATCTTAGGCCTTCAAGGTCTATAACCAAAAAAATTCACTAATAAAGGCATAAAGCCGACAACGAACTTGATCATTTGTCGGCAAGTAGACAGAGTTGACAAGATCAATAAAAAAATTGAAATCTCCCATATACCTCGATGATGGCCGTGTTGACAGAAAATCTCAATCAAGGGAACCCCAAATACTTAAAAATGCCTCCCAAATTCCACAAAAATTCAAAACTCAAAAATCACCAAAATCTAAGATTTTAAAAATTGAAATAAAAAATCAAAATACTTAAAGCAAAAATACTCATCCACCCTCCACAACAATTTGTCGAGGTGAACAATGTTGGAGAATTTTTATATCCTCGAACGGATTGCATATTTTATGATCGGGCACGGCATAAGAATACGATATATTACCCCGGAGGATAAAAATATCATTTCCTTATGGACTCAATCATAAAATTTACAATTATTTAACAGAGATTCCCCCACTCAATGTTTGGTTGAGTGGGGTTTATTTATTTCTGGGGTACAGACATCCCATAGGGGCAAGCCCCTATGGTTAATTACATCCCAAGTTTGATTTGGGAACACTTTTGATTAAACTAGTGGTTTTCTTTGTTTTTTTTTTTTTTTGAAGTCATTCAAATGTTGGCTAAAGTTTGATCTTTATTGTTTTAAAATCCATGAAAGTCTTGCTTAAAGGGTTTTGGCCTTTAGGAATTTCAAGGAGTGGATCAACTTAGATTTAGATTTTTGGGAAAGAAAGCCAAAGGAGTTGAAGTAGGGGCACTTGATTCTGAGGTGAAACTCAGAGGTGCCCAAACTATCCTATGTTGGGCTTTACATTTTTGAATCTAAATTTAGTTTGAGTTGATATTTTATTAGAGGATTGGGGCTTACATCCCAACAACACTTGTTGGAGGAATTGCCCGAACGTTGAGGGCTTATAGGGTGATTTGGAATCAACCCGTGCCTCGGACCTTAAGACTAAGGTGAGGACTACCGAGAGGTAGTGCCTCGAACCTAGATCTAACGAGTGCAAAGAGGGACTTACAAGCTACACCTCACAAGAGGCATAACCCGCCCGACCTCTGGATTTATTGTTCCGCCTGGAAGGGACTACCAGCTAACCCTCCTAATCGCTTTTAAAACCATGTTGTCCGGTCTCAATGTAAATGTAGAGTGGTAGGGTTATTTTTATTTAGAAGGTAGGTCTTATAGCTTGGCTTTGAGGCCAAGATGCCTTAGTATGTGTGGTATGCAAATGCTGACTCATAAAGAAAAAAGACTTTTGTTATCTAGTCCTTAAGTGGAGGCATTCTACATGTGACACATTTTTGGCTATGCATGTTTGTTTTTGTTTTGAAAACTTGGCTCCTTGAAGGGAGCCATGCAATTTTTTTTTTGAAAAGCATGGAGCCTAATTTGATTTTATTATTAAGTTGCTTACATGTTAAGGGGTAGAAAATTTAGTTTTTATCCTAAGAGCCTAACGTAATCAAGTCCAGGCCACACCCACAAAAACAAGAGAAGAAACCTAAGAAAAACATGCTTTTTCTATTGCGCACTCAGTAAACACTTCAACACATGCTTTTGTATATAAATAAAGACAGAAATGTAAATAATGTCCCAGTTATTACAAACATGTTTGGCAGCTTAGTTGCCTGCCATTATACAACCCAGTTAACATTTACAGACTCTACTTGTGGGATCTTCAAGCTTTACAAAAGTTCTTTGGACTTCATCTTCTTTGCTCCCTTCCTTTGCTCCAAACCCCCACAAGTTTTACATCATATTTCTACCAAATACATGATAAAAAAATGTAGGGGAACTCCCTCTAGTTTTTGGAGCTAAAGGGAGGGGAAGTCTCCTACAACTTTGGAGTTGAAGGAGAGAGAACCTATAGCTTTTGGGCTAAGGTATTACATCTTTTAAGGCTTTTGGAACCTATAAAAGTGAATGGAGATCAGTAGCTTTGAGGCTACAAATCAAAAAGATGTCTCCTTGAATCGTTGTATTCAAGGAGTTGGGTTTCATTTACTTAATTTGGATTAAGCAAATAAAGTTGAATCACTTATTGAGTTTGGTTCAATAAGTGAGAAAGATTTGTAACTTTGGGGTTACGAATCAAGAGAGATTGTCACTAAACTTTCATGTTCAATGACAGGCATTTAATTTGCTAAGTTCGGATTAAGCAAACATAAGGGAATGATGTGTAGTTTTGGCCTACACATCAAGGGTTCTTTGGATTCTTGAATGTCCAAAGAGAGAGACTTATTCACCTAATTTGGGTTAGGAGAATGGAAGAAAGCTAGGAGTTTCTCCTTTGCTTGATATGAAATCATTTATTAAATTTGGTTCAACAAACAAATAATTTTTTTGATTGAGTTACTTGTTGATTTTGATTCAACAAATAAGTGATTTGGGTGAGACTTTCATACAACTTTTGAGTTGTAGAAAGAAGAAGAGAAGATGCAACTTTAGGTTGCAAGCTTCTAAAACCTCTTTAAACACTTGGAGTTCAAAGAAGGGAATTCATTCTCCCAACTTGGGTTTGAGATCATGAAGATGGATTTGGAAACTCTCCTACAATCTTGACTTGTAGGAAAGAGAAAGGGAAATGCAACTTAGAGGTTGCAAATCATGAATGCCCTTGAACATTTTGTATTCAAAGAGAAGTAACCATTCACTTATTTTTATATTAAATGAATGGGAAAGTTTCTTTGAATATCCGATGTCCAAAGAAAGAGATGAACATTCACTTAATTCAAATTAAGTGAATGGTGGAGTATTCCTAGGAGTCAAATCCCAAAGGCTTTGCTTATATTCTTTTGAGCCTTTCTAGAGATCGTTTGAGAATCTCTATATAGGCTTTAAAGACCATTAGCAAAGAAGGCATTTGTTGCCTTATGCTCCAACAAAGAAAATGAAGGAATTCAGACCGCAACTCTGAATTTGTTTGTAACTTTTTAGGCCCCTCTAGAGGTCATTTGGGCACCTCTATATGGGCTTTGAAGGTTACTAACAAAGGAAACGCTGTTGGTTTTGGGCCAACAAATGTAGAGAGAAAACTTAGACTTTGGTTCTAAGTTTTGCATGTTTCCTTTTAGGCCCCTCTAGAGGTCATTTGGGCACCTCTATATGGGCTTTGAAGGCTACTAGCAAAAGAAAAATTGTTGGTTTTGGGCCAACAAATGTAGAGAGAAAACTTAGACTTTGGCTCTAAGTTTTGCAAAGATCCCTTTGAACATAATGATGTTCAAAGAGCTCGAAGGGAGGTATGCATTCTTCTAGCTTGGAGTCTTGGAAGAATAAGCAGGTCTCCTACAATTTGGATTTGTGAAATGTGAGAGAGAGGTAACGCAACCTAGATGTTGCAAGATTGAAAGAGATCATTTGAACTTTTGGTGTTCAAATAAATTTCTCCATTCACTTAATTCAAGTTAAGTGAAAGGATAAGGTAGACTAGGATTTAGATCCCAAGTCCAAATGAGATATTCATTTGTTAGCTTCATGTTTAAACAAACGAAAAGGAAGAACTTAGAAATTGGTTCTAAGCTCAAGGATCTCATGTGACAGTAGATGGAAGTTTTGGAAAGCTTCAAGTTGGTACACATAAAAGAAGAAATGATGTTGGGTTGTTGATTTTTTTGTCTCAACAAATGAGAGAAGTGAATTACTTGGAATTTGGCTCCAAGCTTCTAATGATTCTTGCAACATCTTTGGAGCTTTAGGGAAGCTCTAAGTGTTATGCAAAAAGAGATGATTTATAATTTGGAACTACAAATCAAGAGACAAATCATCGAGTTTTTGTGCTCAATGATGCAAGGCCTTCTTCTTATGCTAAGTTAGGCAAATAAGGTAGGCTAGATTTAAAATTCTAAGCCTAAAAGGAAATTCTTTCATCGACTTTTTGTGTCTCAAAATGAAAGAAAAGGGTAGCTTAAATTTTTGGTCCTAAGCTATAAGACTTTCATACAATGATAGTTTGGAATTTTGAGAGTTCCAAATCATCACATATGAGAGGAGTGCTTGTATGCCAATTTTGTATTATTAGCAAACGGAGTGGAGACTTTAGGATTTGTTTCCTAAAACTTTGATTCATGGACTAAAATAATTGGGACTTAAAGGACACCCCAACTATTAAGCATGAAGGACATTCATGCGATGGAAAAATGGAGCTTTGTGGTGCTCCAAATTACCGTGCATGAGAGAGGGGATTCATTTGTCAACTTTATGAATGGACAAATGAAAGGAAAAAAAAGGGTTGGTCGGTTTTATGTTCCAACACAAGGGTTGATAGTTTAGAGTTTGATTCCAAACTATAAAGATTCATGTATAGGAAAAGTATTTAGAGGCTTGGATAGTCTCTAAATACAACACATGAGTGAATTATTTGTTGATTAGGTGTTTCAACAAATTAAGTATGAGAACTTGAGAGTTTGGTCTCAAGTTTAAGTGGTCCATATGATGGATATTTGGAGTTTAGAGAGGCTCCGAAATACCACCTATGGAAGTGCAAGCATTTGTTGATTTTTGTCTCAACAAGAGAGAGATGATCTAGGATTTGTTCCTAAAGTCATGATGATTGAAGTTGAATGAATATCTTGGAGCCTTGAGGAAACTCCAAAAATATCCAAAGTGAAGGGTGATGCTTGTTGGCACTCATGCAACATGGAACTTGGAACTTTGAGGAAGTTCTAAGTGTCAAACTTGAAAGGTTTTCTAAGTCAATTTTGATATGATCTAGAGGACTTGAAAGATCTTAGAGATGCTCTAAAGATCGATTTGATAAGCTCTATCAAGAACCTAAGAATATGCATGCAAGATTCACCATTTTTTGTTTGAGATGTTTGATCATTTCAATTGCTAAACACTAATTAACTTGCAAATTTCATTGAACATGTTTATCAACTTCATCTCATACTTGTTTCATAAGTATTTGGAGATTTGATAAGCATGTTAGTAAATTTGCAAATCTTTAAATGCATAGCAATATAAAATATTTACTTCTATTCTTATTTTGCAAGACATTGTATACAAACTTGATCAATTATGCTCTCTTTGTGGGATTTCAACATAAGCCTTGGAAGGTTAATGTGCAATCTCACAACATGAGAGGCTCACCAAATTGATTAAATTTGCCTCCAAATATTTGCAAAGCATCCAAAAAAAAAAATTTACAAGCTTCATCACATAAAAGAACTTTGCATTTATAAATTATTTTTGCAATCTAAGCTTTGAAATAAAAATGCATAAAACCAAATAAATTGAAGCTTGCAAACTCTTTTCTACTTTAATGTGTTAGAAGCATGGGCAAACATCTCTAGTCTTAGAGATTTCATAAGTTTGAGTGCTCATTTGTTATCACCTCCATGAGTTTCACAAAACACCCAAAAAATGGATTTCTAAAAGCTTTACTAATCCTAGGATTTGCAACATGAATCTTTGGAGATTCGTGTGAAATCCTACAAGAAGTGTGCCATGGATTTAAAATCCGACTAGAAATGCATTTTTTGCGCATTCATGAAAGCCATGGATAATATACAAGTTAGCAAATATGAAATCCCAAATTTCGTGTAAGTTTTGTTGTGACACTTAATCAAGTGGGGAAACATGTCTCATGATGCAAAGAAATCTACGCCTCAACATTCGTTTTGGGAAGGGAGAATGTCACATAGCCTAAGGTTATTGATAGGTGGAAGTTTGGAAGACGATATGAATGCTAAAGCATGCACTTGAGAGGCATTAGACACAAATCCAACACTTCTACACGCATTAACATCCTCTACGGATTCTCACATGAGAACCAACAACGAAAAATAACCAAATTTTCGCTGTTTTGCAAAGAGGACAGCCGTCAAGGGATTTTGGGGAACCAAAAATCAAAGTTTCTAAGGACCTAAAGTTTTGGATCGTCAACCACATTGCAATTGGCCTTAGGAGCCTTAAGGTTTCGCCTAAGTTTTAGTGGTATACCTTCCCCGGGTTGTCCAAGCGCTCCGATTTTGTCCAAGTTGCTGTCCAAAGCCCGCTCCAAGCTCCAAAGTCCCTCCAAGCTCCGATTCGAGCTCCAAAGTCGCTGTCCAAGCTGCTCCAGAACTCGCCGCTGCTGTCCAAAGCGACTTGAAGGCCCCAAATCGCTATTTGGGAGATTTAGGAACCTTCTTTTGCTGTCTTGAGGTCGCTGGAGTTGAAGGGAGGAGGGGAAGAAGTCTCCGCAACAAATGCAAAGCTTTTGAGACGGAGCCGGAGTAGTCGGATCGGACAGATTCGGCAAGAGAAAGGAGCCGGAACTCTTGGAAGGTCTGGCCGAGACACTGGGTGGGCTCGGACGGAGCTGTCGCACGCGGAGGAGGGCCGGACGAGACTTCCGAACACGGGAGAGGGTTCCGCCTCTCCCACTCTCTCTCGCTCACTCCTTCTGGATCGGGACGGGCGAACGGAGCAACCAGGGGAGCTGAACGTCCTCTGGAGGTTCGGTAGAAATCCTCGTCGGGGTCGGACGAGAGCTCTGCACGCGAGAGGGAGCGCGAATAGGGATTTCGGCGCGCGAACGGGGCTTCGGCGGGACTCTTCCTCTCGTTCTCTGCTCTCTCGGTCAGGACAGGGACGAACGAAAAAACACGAAGGAGTCGAATGCCCCTCTCCTCTATCTCTTCCGCTCCTTCTACACGCGAAAAGATCGCACTCGAGTGGATCCTCTGCCGTAGCCACTGAAACCAGACGATTTGACGGAAAACAGAGCGGGATTTTAGAGGAAATCTAAGCCATTTGATTCAAATCTTGATTTGAGATTTGAATTGAGCTAAGATTTGATGAATTGGGCTAAAATTGGGTTCGCATTGGACTTAATTTGAATCGATTAGAGTCGATTCGGACCGAAATGGGTCAGATCGAGCCAATTTTACGAAATTGGGCTCGGATCGAAGCCGAAAAGTGCCGAATTGCATCGAATTGAACTCGCCGACACTCGACGGGGTTTGAATTGATTTGATTTGATTTAAATTAAATTAAATTGATTCAATTTAATCAAATCGGGGTTCGATTTGAGTCAATTTCATCTCGACGACATTCGATTGGATTGATTGAGCGCGATCGAGCTTTGGCGGGCTCGATCAGGGTCGAGTCGGTGCGAAAATATTCGTCAACAAACAAATCTGAAATTTACTTCATCTAACAAAGAGCAAATGTCTGGTCAAAAATATCACTATGATTCATTCCCAAATTATCTTTTGTCAGTAAGGATGTGGCATGTGTCTTTTAACCAGTGATTTTGCCATCAAATAACACTACAAGTAAATAGTTATTACCGGGACCCTCTGACCGAGTGGTTTAATGGCACCATTAAATTACGATCATGATCAGATCCTGTATGCTCCAAATGGCTTCAAATCCTTGAGTAATGAATCAATAGGATATGACTGATAGGGCATAGAGCCCTTTGTTAGCTATGGTGGCTTCTAATTTATCCCTTTAGACAAATATCCACCCTAGGTCTACAAGGTACCCTTGGACGAAGCAACCCATGACTACCAACAAGAGTCCTTCGGTCAGGTTGGGTCGACTAAATCCTTTGACTAAGTAGACTAGGGATTATAATGACCCGGGATGACGAAATCATGAAATCTTGATCGGGTTCATCATCATTCCCCCCACCATCTGCTTTAGTGGTAAATTTTCAATTTTAAATACCTAAACATGCTACTACTATACACCAGTTACTACGTATTCGTTTGACAACTAGCCTTAATCGAAGGTTCTCTCTTGCTATCGGGAGGGATAATTAACTAGAGGGGTTTGCGCTTATATAAAACATGAAATCAGGTCATAAAGTCTTCACAAAATGAGAGAAAAATCTCTGGGTAATGTCTTATCTAATACCCAATTTGCCTTCTAAAAATATCTCGGAACATAAAAGTTAAAACTCTCCTTGATGACCCGAAAAAGAAAGAAAGGGCCATAGAGAAGTCGGGGCACGAATTTTCGAAGCCCACAATTCCCCAAGGTAAATTTTATAAACTTGTAATTTCATTTGCTTCATAATGCATATGTGGCTATTGGCATAAAAAAAAAAGAGATTAACGGTAACTTGATTGCAGCATAATAAAAATATTGAAATGAATTTGTGGTTGAACTATCAAGGATATATCGAGAAGTAATATTAGCTAGATTATGATGTAACAATGCTATAAAAGGAATTAATTGTTTTCGCCTACTCGAGCATGCATAACTATGAAGTTCATAAAGAAATTACACCTGGCAAATGCAATGGCGTTCACATTTTTTGGTCTAACACTTTATTTATAAGCTCAATAACATTTTCACCCATTTTGATGTGGGACTAAATTCATTCATGCCTCTTTTTCTCTTTGAATCCTATTATCTCAGAAGTATGCCAGGAGCCACTCCATATTTGGATCTCAGCCCCTACGATCACTCATCAACCTCTTTGAAGTTATGATGTTATAGGCCCACCAACTTCCGCTTGGTTCATCCCGAAACCATATATTATAGTAGAGGTCTATATTTGATGTTAATCACAACAAACCATAACATATTATGCAGGAGATTATTTGTTTTGGCCTAGCCTGTTGCATACCAAGCTGAGCCCCAATATTTTTTCCGTCTTAGTGTAACTTCCCAAAAGACTCCATCTTGAGAGTGCTCACATACAAACACATTTATTTATGAACTCCTTAAGAAATTTCACTAGCTACACCAATAAACACCTCACATATTTGGGTCGGATACATTATTTATAAGCTCAATCTTTTCTACTCTTACAATATGGGATTTAAAATTCATTTATGTTCCCCTTTTTTCTAATAAGTCAGCCATCTTAGAAGCATGCAAGTTGCTCTAGTCAAGGCCTCTGCCCGAACGATCACTCCTTGCACTCTTAATTAGGAATCAAGATGTCACATTTTGAGTTTGCAACCATTGCAAATAAGGCAGTGAAAAAGAGAATTAAGTGATTTGAGTATACATTATGGAACTTAGATGATGAACCAATAAGATGACCAAATAAAGTTAATGTGTAAAGAGATAATAAAATTGATTGACCAAGCACAGCTTGAAGTTTGAACGAAAAGTTTCACTAAATAAAGTTGACAGTTCAGGCACCAGTGGATAAAGGTAAATGGAGAAAGATGATTTATAGAGCTTGTCAAAAGTAGTTGGGGTGGGCTAATGATGCTCACTAAAACTTAATATATGTTAATACTTCTCTTAAATTACTGGCCAGCTAAACTTATGAAATGAAGTGAAAATGTCCATGTTTTGGATCAATATGGTTCAAATGAGGGAACATAATTACCCATTGTATTATAAATTGTAATGAACCAAATGGGTGGCCGGTTCAACCAAACCGGCCAACCCCTTTTAATAGCCGCGACTCCAACAGGAGTCGTAACGAAATCCCGAAACAGAGGGTGGGCGGACGACCGAGAATTCGTGCGAGAGAGGTAAGTTCGTTTTTTCTTCTCAATTTTTAGCAAACAATTGTTTTAAATGATAAGAATTAATCATTCATTTTCCTTTCTACCATTAAAGGAGTGATAATTTTGGGAAGAAATTTTTGTTGACGAGAAGAACGATCGAGAAGAAAAGAGAAGAATGTTTGTTGAAATTCTTCCTTCCTTTTTTTTCTAAATTTCGTCGATTTCTTCACTTAAACGCGAATGATATCTTCACAAAGTATAAGGAAGAAATTGACGCGAAAGAGAGAAATTTGGGAGAGAAAGGATTTTGGAGTTTGAGAAGTTCTCATTTGTAACTGAATTTCTTCTTATATAATTTTTATTTATATTTTGCTATTGAATCACAATTTTTTTTATGAAAGTTATTGTATGAATTTAGGGTTTCAGGAGGAGGGAGATCAAGTCGTAGAAGTTGATCCTGCAAGAATTCAACAAGAAAAAGGAAAATTGATTCGAGGTTATACCAAGCATCGAAGGCCTGAAAATTTTAAAGTGGGTAAATCATTATTATGTTTAGACATTTAATTGTTGAACTTTTATTTACCAATGAATTTCTAGTTAAAATTTTCTAAGTAATAGTTTTACTTACCTTGTCATGCTATTTTGTGAAAGAATTTAATTGTATATGTGAGTATGGGATTTGATTCTTAATGAATTTAAATGTCTGATATTATGAATGTGATATTATGAGTAAATGGATATGTAGAGGAAATGAAAGTGAAGAAGAAAGAATGAGAACAAGAATGATACTATCTATATCATAAAAAAAAAAAATCATAAATGAATGAATGATACTGTGGGCTCCGAAAATTCGGCCCCGGCCTCCGCTCGTTTTTTCTTTTTATTCGGCGAGGGAGTTTTAACTGAATAAGTTCCGAGGTAAATTTTAGAAGGCAGATGGGTTTGTAGATAAGACACTACCAGAGATTTCGCCCTCATTTTGCGAGGAATTTATGATCTGAGTTCTGGTTTCCTATAGGCGCAAGCCCCTATGGTTAATTACCCCTCCCGATAACGAGAGAGAACTTTCAATTAAGGCTAGTCGTCGATCAGATACGTATAGATATACGTGTTATCTGGCATATAGTAGCAGCATAGATTTAAATTATTGAAAAATTTGGATTTGAATTTGGGTATTTGGAAATGTTTGATATTTAAAATGGAAAATTTCATCATCTTTCACTTAAAGCAGATGGTGGGGGAATGGATGATGGACCCGATCAAGATCTCATGGTTCCGTTGTCCCGGGCCATCGTGGTCCCTGGTTTACTTAGTCAGAGGAGGTAGTCGACCAAACCTGATAGAAGGATCCTTGTCGGCATCCATGAGTTGCTTCGTCCAAGGGTACCTTATAGACCTGAGATGGATGTTTGTCTAAGGGGATAAATTTAAATCCACCTTAGCTTACAGAGGGCTTTGTGCCTTATCAATCATATCATATTGATTCATATCTCAAGAATTTGATGCCAATAAGGAACATAACGGTGCTGGCCATAACCGGTATTTCGTGGTGCCATTTGACGGCAAAACCACTCGGTTCAGAGGGCCCCGGGTCATAACTCTTTATCCTGTGGTGCCATTTGGCGGCAATACCGCCGGTAAGAGGACACGTACCACATCCTTAATAGCAGGAGATTGTTTGAGAATGGATCCTAGTGATATTCAAGACCAGGCATTAGCTCTTTGTGAGCTGAAGTAATTTTCAGATTTGTCCACCTCGGCAAACTGTTGCGGAGGGTGGATGGATTTTGCTTTAAGTAGTTTGATGGATTTATTTCAATTTTTTTTTTTTTTTGGATTTTGATATTTTTTTGGATTTTTGGATATTGGATGGAGCTTTGGAGTATTTGAAATAGACTTTTGGGATACACTTGAAAGTATTTAGGGACCCCTCCAATTGAAATCTGCGTTCGACACGACAATCATCGGGGTGTTCGGGGCATTTTTCATTTTCTGGATTAAACCTAGTCGACTCTATCTACTGGTCGACAGAGGATCAGGTTTCGTAGGCTTTGAGGCTTCGTTAGTGAATTCTCATTGTTATAGGCGTTGAAGGCCTAATATGAATGTATTAAAACAAATACACTAGTCGCCACGACCGTGTATCTATTTGAAGGTTCGAACCCTGTCGACTCCTATTGATCTATATAGAAGGATCGGGTTTGAACTAGAATTCACTTATCGACCCGCGTAGTATCCCTAGACGTCACATGTGTACCAATAACATGTTCGCCATGGCCCATACGGGTGTTTGGGATTGTATTTACCCCTTGTGTACCTATGTGTATACAAATTACGGTGCACGTGTAGGGGTATTTTGAAATATTTGTAGTTGTGCATGTATCTGTCATTTGAATGCACAACATTTGCTTGAAGAGCTTATACACGCCTTCTGTCTGCTTGTATGAATGTTGCAGATCCGGTGGCGTTAGGGTCTTGATGTTGACTCCCCCTTTCTCATTAACCGAGGAAAACTTTTCTGAACTTTAAAGTTTGTTGCTTTGTAGAGAACTCTTTTTAAGATCATAAGTGTAATAGATTTGTTATTTCTGATGTTTGTGGACACCAGAACCATTTTCTTCTTAAGTATAGAACTAAGAAGAGACTTTGGAACACCTGGAAATTTGATTCTAATTTGTTCAAACTTCCTTTCCGATCCTGTCAGGGAGTACTTTTTGTACATCGAGTCGCCCTTGTATCCAAAATACTCGAATATCTTGATAAACAATGTCGTAGGTGATATCAATACTTGTGCCCACAGTGGTTCGTTGTACCTACGACATATCCACTGTTGTTACCCATAAGTATTCGTTTGCAGGGAGTCGTTGTATCCACTACGACCTCCTAAAAATATTCGTAGAAGAACCATTGTCCTTACATCACATTCACCTTTCACCAATCTCAGGTGGTTTTGCTAATTGTACTTGTTTACAAGGGGATGGTCCTTTTTCATACGCCGGGCTGCCCTTGTACCCGACGTACTTGAAGATCTTGATCACCAATATCGTAGGTGATATCCGTACTTGTGTCCACAGTGATTCATTGTACTTACAATACACTGTTGTCATCCACAAGTATCCATTTGCAGAGGACCGTTGTATCTACTACGACCTCCTGAAAATGTTTGTAGAAAACCCATTGTTTTTGCATCATATCCACCCTTTCACCAATCTCGGGTGGTTTGATGGTCGCATTTGTTTGTAGAGGACGGATATTTGATTGCTGGTCTCCAATATTGCCATCTCAATCAACAGGCAATTGTAGGGATTGTCGTAGGAGTCTATTACATCGTGCTCGAACATATTTGTGATATGTTTTAAATATTTCACATTTTGCTCACAAATGTGTAGGACATACAACAGACCTCCTACAAGGGATCGTAGGTATTTGCACTTAACGTGCCAATCAATCACCTTCTTCTTGCACGAGCTCTATGTATTTGTCTTAAGTCGGATGATTGCTAACACCAGCGGGCATTTGCATTCGTTGCGTGCTACACTGAATACTATAAGAGGTGTTGTAGTTTGATTGCTGTCGAATGTGAGGGGCCAACGATGTTCAAATCGAACTCAAGTCTGAACCCCTCTAGGTCTAGTTCAAATCAAGTTCATGAGCTCAATGTGCTAGATCATTTTTATGTCCTTTGTAGTCCAACTCAAGTACTCGCTTGAGTTCAAATTGTTCAAGTCATTAATGTTCGAATCCAGAGTACAAGTTCAAGTGCTATGTCCCCTGCGGTCCTTTGAGTTTAATTCGGATCTTTGCTTGAGTTCAAATGACTGAATCATATTCAAACTTAACTTAAGTTTGAGTCCAAATTTCATTATCGTTTATTACAAGTTCAAGCTCATTTTCAATTTCATTTGGATTTGAGTTCATTCAAGTTTGATTTAGGCTCGATTTTGTGTTCAGTTCATTATCCAAATCAGGTCTTTATTAGTTCAAGAAGTTTAAGTCCTCAAGTCTGCTGTTCATGTTCATTGGAGTCCGTCTTTTGTTCTTTTCTTTTTAGTTCAAAACAGGTCCGAGTATGATTGTACATTCACCCGAAATTTCGGCAGCCTCCCGGCGTCTCCCCCGTTTAGGGGAGAACTATGAAAAACTAGGCCTCCCGTCGCGCTAGAGAAAAACGTGTACGGTAGGTGCCCTCTTACGAGGACACCGCGGCCGAGTAAAATCTTTGTCCCCACCACGCTGGAGAAAGGCGTGTATGGGTATTCGGTACCTGTTACAAGAAAAGCAATTTTTTCCGCGCGAGCAGGTACTTATGAATATCCCGGTCTCGCCGTAGGCGCCGCACCGGGTTCCCATCCCACTACGCTAGAGAAAAGCGTGTATAGACAGTTTTTCGGTGCGCCACGAACGTCGAGAACAGGATATTTGGAACCAAAGGTTTGCTCACTTACCTCTTCGTAGGTGTCGCGCCGGGTTCCCTTCCTACCACGCTATAGAAAAGCGTGTATAGGCGGTCTACCGACTCGACACGAATGCCGAGGTAAGAGGGATTTGCATTTCTTTTATTCATTAACCATAATTAATTACAATTAATGGAGTTAATTATAATTTAAAAATAATTAAATATAATTGCAATAATTAATCATACTTAATTATAAATAATAATAATTAATTTTAAATTAAAATAACTAATTATAATTAATTTAATAAATTACAGTTAATTAATAATAATAATAATAATTAACCATAATTATAAACTATTTTAATTAAGACTGATTATCATTAAAAGTAATTAAATATAATTAAAACATTTAATTATAATAATTATAATTAACTCTTATTAATAACAACTAATTATAATTAAGCAATAATAACAATAATAATGAATAACCAATCCCATTTTCTCTGTTTCGACTTGCGGGATCAGACAAGGTCGGCGGGTTCGCGGGGTTTGGCCGAAGAAACTCGTGAAAGAGGGATCGTTACCTTCTCGGCAAGCGAGTTCCGTTCTTCCTTCAGATTCCACAGAAAGGGAATGTCGTCTGAGAACAAAGTCGGACAGCAAGAAGGAGCCGGAGTCGGGAGCCCCGCATCCCTCACAGCGAGCGCTCCCCCGTTGTTACTTCCGATTTAAATGTCATAACTTCCGTCCCGACAGGGAAGGGACGTCGTCAACTGGGCAAAGTCGAACGGCCACACGGGAGCTGAAGAAGCGATGCGTGCGATCTCTGATCGTTGCTTCCGATCAGGACGTCGTAACTTTCGATTGACGGGAAGGAAAAGTCGACAATGGGGCGAAGTCGATCGACAACGAAATAGAAGGGAAGCTTGCGAGAGAGCGCGAGAGCGGCCAGTATAGCGCGAATGCCTCATTCCTGCGGCCTTTTAACATCTCGAGGAGATAATGGCGAGGTAGTAGCGAAGCGACAGTTCGGCGCTACAGAGCATGGGGCAGGATTTGAGCAGGATTTGCGGCATGGCTACGACAGAAATACAGGATTTGAGCAGGATATGGGCGGCAGCAGTTATGATGACTTGACTTTTTTTTTTTTTTTCTTTGTGGAGGTCAACAAATGCCCCCCAACAAATGTGGTTCCTGCCCAGAGCGAGCCACGTTTGTTGTATGCTAATTGACCCTGTGGATCTCTAGATATTTGTTCTAGATGTCACACTAGGGTTTCTATTTAGTGGATCTCCAAGAATTTGCTTGGATGTCACACTACTCTCTTTTAGTGGATCTCCAAAACTAATTTGGATGTCATACTAGAATTTTCATTTAGTGGATCTCCAAGAATTTGCTTGGATGTCACACTTCTCTCTTTCTTCACTGCTCTGTTGACCTCATTTTTGTATGAGGTCACTAAGGTCCTTCCAAACTCTGGATTAATTCTAGATCCTATGATCCACTTTAGACCTTAAGATCCTTTCTTAGAGTCAGTCCTCAGGATCCACTCTAGACCTTAGAATTCTTTCCTAGAGCCAGACCTTAGGGCCTACTCTAGAGCCTAGGATTCCCTTAGATCCTAGATTCTAGAACCCCTCTAGATCTTAGGACCAATCTAGCTCAAATCAATTCCCACCCTTGATCAATTTAAATCTCAAACTTCATTCAACTCAAATCCCAATTAATTCAAATTTTAGACATATCCAAACTCTGATCCAGTCCACTTGAGAATCCGAATTTCAACCTAGATTTTGATTCTACCTTTGATCTAGCCTTGACCCTATCCATTCATTAACAATCACCACATGATTGTAGATGATTTGGATACTCCAATCATTTAAATTTGAAATCCATTCCAAATCCAGTAACCCATACTCAAATCCAAAATTTTAAGGCCTTGGCCTAAAGACCCTTTTCAAAGATTTTTCAAATACTTCAAAACCCAGTCAATTGGCCTCTAATTCAGGGTCTATCACTTACAAAATGATAAGACATGTCTCTAGAGGCTACCCTCCAATTTTGAGCCCATTCTGAGGTCTCTAACCCCAGAACCTGAATTAAAATCTAAATGCTATAAAACCTTCAAATATTTACAGCCTATGCCATTGGACCTAACCCCTTGAAGATTTTGATCTTGGAGTCTTTATCAAAGCCTCTAATCACTTACAAATTCTTGATTACAACCTATTGAGCAGTAAACTGCATTTTCCAGACCCATCTTTGACCCCAGTCGCTCAATAGGTCCGAATTGACCAAAATACCCTTATGGAATTTCAAATGCCCATTTCAACTCAAATCAATTCCAAACCCTTTGAAATCACTTCAATGAATTTCAAATATCAAACCCAACTTGTTGAACTCAAACCCAGACCTTGGGTCAACTTGATTGACCAAGTCAACCAGGTTTGACACATTAACCCATACACCCCTCCTCTTTCAAATTTTTGAACCCAGTCCATTCCAAGTCCTTTGAATGCATGGGATGACCCCTTGGGTACCCAAGAGACCCCTCTTGGAGACCCAAGCCTTGGGCTCACTTGGGTTAGCCATATGGCTTGACCCAAGTGACCAAAGAGAGGCCTCCCTTGAGCCATCTTTTGATCTTAATCAAATTGAATCCAAATCAAGGTACCATTGGATTCCTATTGACCCAATACACCTTCCTTGACCAGCCCATGTCTTGGGCTAGCTTGGGTCAAGAGTTGGGCTAACCCAAAGTGCCCAAAATCACTTGGGATTAAGCCAACTCTTAACCTAAGCCCAATTGAACTTGACCAACACCTCTCATAGGTGGCCCTAGGTCCAACACACCTCCTCCAGTCAGCCCATGCCTTGGGCTAGCTTGGGTCAAGAGTTAGGCTAACCCAAAGTAGCCAAAAACACTTGGACCCGAACCATTTTCCAGCTCAGATCAAATTGGACCCAATTGCCACTTGCATTGGGTGCACCAGAACCAAACCCACTTCCCACCTCAAGCCCAGGGTCTGGCCTAACCTGGGTTGAGCCCAAATCAACCCAAACCAAGCAGGTTTGGATCAACCCGAGCCATCTTTTAATCCAGATCAAATTGGACCCAATTGCCACCTGCATTGGGTGCACCAGACCCAGAACTACCTCCCATACCAAACCCAGGGTCTGACCTGACCTGGATCTAGCTCAATTTGACTCGAACCGAGCAGGTTTGGGTCCAATCCAGCCACCAGTTCAATCCAGGCCTCCCCAGGCCAAATTGACTCCACCCATGGCACCAGCATGTCCCCATCGGCCTTCCCAGTCAACCCGACCCAGACCATGGCCAGCGGCGGTCGGAACCAACGGAATTTGAGTTCCGATGGTCCCCCCCAGACAATTCCTGGCTCAAGGCTGCTGCCCAGCGGTTTTATCTCCACGATCTCCCCTGGACGTCGCCATCGTCCACCTGGCAGCGATCCAAGCCCTCTCCAGTTCAATCCCGGCCGTCCAAGCTCCCGAAAGGTGGCCGAATACCTTCGAGCTCGCCAGACCTCCAGAGGCATTGGCATTCGCTCTGATTCGATTCCCAGCGCTCCTTCGAACTCCCAGAAGCTTCCTTCGAGCGCAGACACCGATCCCTCCTTCCGTTCGAGCAAGCGCCCGTGAAAGCCTTCGGCGTCCCGCTCGAAGTCGCACCTCCGGCCGTCCTCCGTTCCCGACGTCTGAAGGAGAACTGTTCGCCACCGCCGCCTGAAGCTTCCTGATAGAGAAGCTCATTCGTTGAGGCCTTCTCTGCGGTAACCTCTCCATCCCGAGCTCCTTAGCTAGGTAGTCTGGTCAAGTGTGAAGGAAACCTTCACCCCAACGGATCTCCACCGTTGGATCGGAAGTTTCCACCGTCTTGATCCTCCCTCTGAAATTTCATCGGAGTTCGCCGGCAGGATCGCCCGGATCAAGCCGGAGAAGCCCTGTGATCTCGGATACGAGCGGGAGGTTGAAGACGAAATCACAGCCGTTGATCTTGATCAACAGCTCGGATTAGATCCCGCGGTATCGGAGCGCCGTTAATCCCAGCCGTTCGATCCGCCATCCAACGGCTGTGGTTAACCCGGCCGTTAACCGTTAGCGCCAATCATTGCCTGGCGAATCGTCACGCGGCGAGTGTCAACGGCTGCTGACTGTGTAATTGCCGGATTAATAAATCCAGAAATTCAAGGGAACTTCAAAAATTCATAACTCCCTGCACACTTGTCCAAATTAGGTGTTCTTAGGCTCATTGGAAAGGTCTCAGGGAGCTCTACAAAAGCCCTATGGTTCCAGACCCTGGTTAGGTCAGTCTTAGGTTTAATTTCAATTTGAGCATTTTATGAATTTCTTTAATTACTTTTTAAATACATGTCCACCAGGTCTGGAATTTTGGGGGATTGAAATTGGACATGTTTCTGACATGTCCAAATTTTATCTCCCCATTTTAAGTTGTTCAAGGGCATTTTCCCTAATTTTTAAATTTAAAGGTCATGGTTTGACCCTTAAATTCAAAAGGGGATATAGACCTATCCAATGGGATTTAGGATGTGATTTTTGGTGTGATGATGATGTGTAGGATCAGGAGTGTAGAGCCACTGATTTTTCCCCAATCCAAGCCTAGGATAGACCCCCACAGTGATTTGAAGGTGACTTAGAGCTCACCTTGGGTGGTTTGGTTAATCACCTTAGAGTGCTCCATTTGAGCTCAAATTTGGTGGGTTTAGTCCTTAGGGTCAGGTGATCCTATGGTCCAAATTTCATCAAATTTGGAGTTCATTTGGTTCCCCAAGTAGGAGCCTCAAAAATCCTTCTTAGAAGTGACCTTAATCCTAATTAATTGATGATGAGCTGTTCTTAACTTGTAAAATCCATTAAACTGTCCTTAATTATCCTTAATTGATCCCTTAACCAATAAAAATTGAAACCCTCTCAAGTTGATCTCTAGATTTGTCTTAGCTTGATCCTTAGGTAACTAGGGCCTAACCAATTTTAATTAAATCTTAAAAATCCCAAGAGGGTTCTAAACACTTGTTGATCTATCCTTAGGTCATTTATGACTTTTGGAATTGATCTCAAGGAGTTTAGGGCTCATTTGGGTTCAAATCCTTAAGTAGCCCTCTTAGTCGTAGTAACCTGATAATCCCTACGAGTATGTAAAATTCCTAAAATTCACTATTAATTATAGAAAAATTTTGATTAGTCAACTTAGTGGATAGTGATTTCAATTAAAATCCATTACTTTCTATAAACATTAAACCTCCATAATCTAGCTAAAACCAAGGACTCAAGATCTTAGGTAACCTTAGGTCAGAATGGGCCAGAACTTCCAAAAATCATAACTCTTCATAGAAAACTCCAAATTGAATATGCCCCCTGTCTAACAACTCATAATTAGGTCTAGTATTTATTAAAAATCTGAAACCCTCTACATTAATTTCAATTTTAAAAGCCAAATTTTGACCCCTTAGTTGATGTATCCGGATAACCTCCCCCTAAAACCTATTAACTTCACTACCCTCTAAAATTTTTTTAATAGGTCATTAAAATTCTCAACCAACCCATTAAAATCAGTAATCAATTCCCCTAATATTAATTTATTCCTTTAATTCTAACCAATTTAAAATAGCTTAATTAACCCCGATTGCTACTGGGTAACACAGGCCTACGAGGCTATTAGCTTAGCCCCAAGGAAGGTGAAATAAACTTCACGGCCTCGGTGTGAAACAAAGGTAGAAATCAATTAACTCTTAAAATACATTTAACTAAAATTCCTAATTTATTAATACTTGAAGTTCAACTTAAATCTCCCTTTCGAGCCTTAACAAAGCTAGATTTTTAGATAACTTTGATTAATCACCCAACTAGGATTTACCTCAGCCACATGACCTCTTACACACACTTTAGATGATGTGCTAGGACAACCAACTCTAGATCTAGGTTAGGCCGGTGTTTACTTTACTGCTGTGTGCCGGATTTTTCGTGGTTTTCACTGCATGTTGTGGATGAAATTGCCTTGCTGTGTCTGTTTACTTTTTTTGCACTCTGTGAATGGATTGATGTGTTTGGCAACTAGATTACCTTTAGGTTAGGTACGATCTGGATGTTCACATAGTTTTCTGCAGGTGGCCACGCTCATGCAGGGCAATAAAAAGGGGGGGCTAAGTTAATAATAAATGTTAATTGTTATAAATGCTTGCACAGGTGCTTCAGCTGCTAAAGCCCCCAAATAAAAGAGCGTGATCAGTGTGTTTTACTTACTTTTCTGCACATATATATACAACTGCTTGGGAATAATGTTTTTTTTTATTAACTGCTTAAGATAACCCTGCAGGTGAGTCTAGATTTTTGATTTGATATAAATGTAATTTGTATAATTGTCAAGTGTTGTGAAAGTTGATTTTTAGTCGGGATATATAGATCCAAAGCTTGGATTCTAAAGAGGAAAGGATACCCTTCTGGGAACTATCCCTTTTCCATTTGGAAATCCAAATTTGAATCACACTTCTCTTATACCCAAAGAGGAAAGAGTGGCCTTCCCCTTTAAAGGCAAGTGCCCTCTTATCCATTTGGGTAGTTCACTATGAAGAATCCAAGGAGTTTGAAGAAGAGGAGTCCAAAGAGGAGCAAAATTGAAGACTTGAAGATTGAGAGTATCCCACTCAAAATAACTTACGTCATTATTAGGCCTAGAATCCGGGTTGTTGTCAGTGGTGCCCGACCACTTTACTTTCTGCAAAACTCTGGTTTGTAATAAGCAAGGCAACTTTGCCTATGGACATTTATTAATTAGTTAATATTTGATGTGATGAGTTGATTTCCCTTAGGATTACTCGCTTTTCCTAGTTTTTTGGCGATTGTGTGCCTCTTTTATTTTCGCCTGGATACGTAAGACTCGCGAGGGTGTGAAAGTTTTATACTCATAACTTCAAAAGTTTAAAATTTTAGTGAGTCTAAATAACATAGAAAGATAACGAATCTAGGGAATTAGCTGGGGATCGACCCGAGGTCGCATGCATATTACTGCATTACTCTTCCCTTATTTTAGACCCTTCCCCGCCTGCGGGTAGAGTCCGGATAGTCTGACCTATGAGGACGAGGTGCCGGACCTGGGGAAGCCCAGTCTTCTAAAAAATTATTTTCTAAGCCTGTTTTTAAAATTTCAAGCATACTTGATTTGGAAGTTGTCGACCAGCATGCATTGCACTAGATATAAATTAAAAGAGTCAAAGAATTTTAATTGCATCAGTTTAGTATTTTAGCACCCAACATAAGTTAAAGGGGGCCAATTAGGAAAATTTCTAGATGTCGGCCTCGACTCCCCAAAACTTTAAGTACAACGTCCCTACCACTCTTTCATATAAGACCGGATTCATATATTTTAAATCGATTAGGTGGTTAGCTGGCTCCCTAATCCAGGCCGGGGTAAGTCCAGATTCTGCACTGCATTAGTTAGGTTCGGACGACTGTGGTCCAGCGTCCAAATTAGATTTAGGATCTGGGGCAGATCTTTTGATTATAAGACCCCAATTTCGGGAATATTATCCCAAATTTCTAATAAAATGCTCAACTTAAATTAAATCTCTTTTCGATACTAAAATGTAAAGCCCAACACTTAGACTAAGTTGGGACACGTCCGGATGGTTCTGGAATCTCAAGGTGTCCCCTACCTCTCCTCCTTTGACTCTATTAATAACTGCTCAATTTTGATCCATTCCCTTTTTAGTTTCTAAAATTCATCTCTTTTTGATATCACTCCTAGAAAATTTAACAAAATTTCGTTCTTATTTTAATCGAGAGTTTTCGTGGGGGATTCTATCTCCCTACGATGTAATTAACTACGAGGGCTTGCGCTCGTAGGAGATTTGGAACCACACACACCTGATTTCAAAATCGATCTTTTTAAAATCTCTTTAGATTTCTATGGGAAAAGTTAAAGAGTAACTGCCGTCATCATATTAGAAGAATTACCATTGAAAGGTGTTATCTCCCCTCTGGAGAGATACACCCTTCTTTGGTAAGGCTTTAGATATGAATTCGGCAATCATACTCCTTGAATATTATGACTGGATTATTTAGTTGAACTCTGCTTCGTCCCCTCGGGGTCGTGTCGAGTTCTCTTTAGAATATAGTCAAGATATTCAAGATGAATCTCACAATTCTAAGTCTGAGCGCCGTTATGGAATTCTATTTTCATCCTTCGGGATGATATACTTTTCTGAATGAGTGGATTCGACTTCTAGAATTAGGATTCAATCTCAATTCTAAAATTCCCAAAGAAAACTAATATTTTTCAAAACCCGTTTTCCAAAATTCCAGAATTTTCATTTAGTGGATCTTCAAGAATTTGCTTGGATGTCACACTACTCTCTTTCTTCACTGCTCTTTCAGATATAACCATAGATGGTTGATACTTTGTCTTTGTAGATTGACGCTAGTGGATATCATATGCTCAAGATTCTTCTATCATCTGGTTGTATCTTGATGGAATTTTAAATATTTATTTGAGCATCTCGGCATGCAACGCAATGTCGACTCAAATAAATATTTAAAATGCCCCCATTCTTTAGGGACATTTATAGACGTCATCCAGGCTCATTCTGCAACTTTGGCTTGAGTCCTGAAATTTTGATTCCTGTCATGTTCTTTGTCATGCGAACATTGATGAAGGGTTATCTGATTTGTCTTTACTGACTTGTCAGAAGATTTGTATGCCTTCGGCCCTTTGCTTCAAGCTTTGGCGGGCTTGATGAAGGGGTAGATGCTGGTGACCTAAACCCTTAGGTTTGTACCAGGTAATGGCAAAAAGTCATCGGTCCAAAGCTTTGTGCATAACGGACTTGTTGATGACAGAATCCACTTAGTTCAGCCATAGGCTTTTCACCAACTTTGGGATAATTTTCTTCGGTCCTTTGCTTTGTGCTTTGGCAGACTTGTTGAAGAAAAGTTTCTTCGATCCTCGCTTTGTGTTTTAAGGATTTGTTGAAGGATTTGCAGGTTCTGGATTTAGTTGATAGTACCGAACGTAGGTAGTACCTTGATCCTTAACCACTTGAGGAGACTTTAATCTGAGTTACTTGAGTTCATCAGATCAGGAGAGCTGGAATTTGATAGCTCTTCGTCCTCTGATTGCTAAGATGAGGGTTCCTCTACTACGACCTTTCTTATGGCTTATTGAGTAGATGGAGATGCCAGCGATCCGGCTATATTTGGGCTTTGTTGGATCCAACCTCTTACACCCATTCAGGCTTCAGACTTGAGCTATGGGAATTGCACTTCCCAATGCTGATTTTACTGAAGTTGACAGATATGAAGTCAGCCTACGAACATTCAGTAGTTGCTCGAGATTCCTCCTTTCCACTGGAACTTTGATTCTCTAGTCATTTAGGAGAATTTTGTAGACTACAATCACTTGAACTTGTTGAGTCAAATTAGCCTTTGTTCTTCCTACAATCCCTACTGACGGGTTGACGAAGTGGGGGTTCCGCTACTACGGCCGTTCTTATGGCTTGTTGAGTAGACGGAGCTGCCAGCGATCCGGCCATACTAGGGCGTATTGGATCCGACCTTTTACACCCATTCGAACTTTAAGCTTCAGGCTGTCGAAAGACTTCAAGCTTCTTCGGCTCAATTTTGTAGGAGTGTGTAGTCACAAAAGTCTCTTTTTTTACCTTTGAATCTTTATACCTAGGAGAATGTGATGTATCTAACTTTTGAAATATCACCTGCATATACTTTTAAAAAGAAGTATTTGTATTCTTTAGCACAAAAGAATATTTGTATTGATGATTTTAAATATTTATTCGGAGATCTCGGCATGCAGCGCGATGTCGACCCGAATAAATATTTAAAATGCCCCCTATCTCGCAGGGGAATTTTTATTGCGTCCTCCCACCTGACGTAGAGATACGTCCTCCCATAGCTAAATTCGCGCTAAAAAACGAGAAATACCGAGCAATACCAAACAATAACGAGGAATATCATCATGTAAAGACCAATACCGAGTTATACCGAGCAATACCGAGCAATACAAAAAAATACCTAGTTTTTCCTATAAAAAACTTGGTATTTTTTTGTATTGCTCGGTATTGCTCGGTATAGCTCGGTATAACTCGGTATTGGTCTTCACATGATGATATTCCTCGTTATTATCAAATAATACCTAGCAATACCGAGCAAAAACAGAGTTTTTTGGCTGTGGGAGGACATATCTCTACGTCAGGTGGGAGGACGCAACAAAAATACCTCACAGGGACATTTCAGAATAGAATAAATTTGAGAATTTCGATATTTTTAAATATTCATTTGGAGATCTCGACACGTAGCGCGATGTCGACCCGAATTAATATTTAAAATGCCCCATCTTGCAGGTACATTTCTGATAGGCTTTGTATCTTTGAGATTTTAAATATTTATTCAGGGATCTCGGCACGCATCGCGATGTCGACCCGAATGAATATTTAAAATGCCCCTGTCTTGCAGGAACATTTCGGATAGGCTTTGTATCTTTGATAATTTAAATATTTATTCAGGATCTCGACATGCAACGCGAGGCCGATCAGAAAAAATATTTAAAATGCCCCCAATCTAATGGGGATTTTGAAATGCATTTTTGCTATAAAAGAGAATTTCAAAATATAACTGTAAGCATGCACTGATAACTATGTATATAAAACTTTGATCATCACAAAGTACATTAGTCATGGAATTTTTATGCATAATATTTCTTTAAATGTCGACCGTTGATAGATGGCATAGGTCTCTGACCATTTAGATCGATCAACTGATACGCTCCTCCTTGGTACACTTTCTCGAAGACGAAGGGGCCTTCCCAATTGGATACTAATTTGCCACCGATTTTTCGGTATAGGATGATTGGTCTTCTAAGCACCAGAACCAATTCACCTTCTTGAAATGTTTAAGGGCACACTATACGATCGAAGGATTTTGCCATTCTTCCTTGGCAGATTTTCAGGCTTTGTTGGGCTTGTAACCTGAGTTCATCAAGTGTGTTGCGCTCTTCCATTCTAAGGCGAGCATTTTGCTCTTGAGTTAGATCATTCTGAATTGCTACCCGTAGTGACGGTAGTTCAATCTCTAATGGTAATACGGCCTCAACACCGAACACTAGATAGTAAGGCGTGGCTTTGGTTGGCGTCTTGTAGGTTGTACGGTATGCCCATAGAGCTTCTGCCATCTTTGTATGCCACTCTCTTTTGTTCTTAGTGAGGATCTTTTTCAACAATTTTACAAGCGTTTTGTTAAAGGCCTCTGTCAGGTCATTTGCTCTTGGATTGTATATTGATGAATATCTCCAATCGACCTTGTGCCGATCAATGAATTTATAAATTTTTGTACTTTTGAATGCAGTACCATTGTCTAAGATTATGCGGCGTGGCACACCAAATCTATAGACGATATTGTGGGTAAAGAAATTAATCACATGCTCCGATGTGACCTCTCTGAATGGAGCCGCTTCTGCCCACTTTGAAAAGTAGTCCGTTGCTGCCAGAATAAAGTGGTGTCCCACTGAAGACGGCGGATCTATCGGCCCGATAATATCAGTACCCCAACATTCAAATGGCCAGAATGCTACTGTTGGATGCAGAGGATTTGGTGGTTGATGAATAACATCATTGTAGATTTGACATTCGTGGCATCTCTTAGCGTGGTCAATACAATCTCTAATCATGGTCAGCCAATAGTAACCCATTCTTTTGATTTTAACAGCCATCTTAGGATCTAACTGATGTGCTCCGCAGAGCCCTTCATGGACTTCTATCATCACTTTATCAGCTTCATTGATCCCTAGGCATCTTAGCCACATTTGATCAAAGGCTCATCTGTACAACGTGTCATTGACAAATGCGTATCGCAATGCCCTTTTTCGAATTTATGCGGCCATAGACTTTTCTGTCGGGAGTTTGTTTTCTTTGAAGTAGTCAGATAATAGGACTAATCAAATCTATAATATATCCACCAATGTTGCTTGCAAGTGGATTGCCCTCTTTGTTTGCATTGATTATAAGCATCTCATAGTGTTCAATATATGTTGCATATATATATATTTACATGGTACATAGCACTTGAGAATACATCGACCTATCATTGCATATTGATCCTTTGGTTGTTGCATGTAAATGGGCCATGTTGAATATTGTAAGTCTCCCACTATATTGGAAGATAACTCAAATCTTATATGAAGAGTTTACTTGATGACATTTACATTCCAATGAAATGATAATTCCTCAACGTTTATTAAATATTTTGCATTGTAGCTCATAGGTAGATCATCACATTCCTTACAATACCTTGGTTGTTGCTTAAGGATCTATCATATTCACCATTGTAAGAGGACTATCACATACCATAGCTTTATGATTAAGCCAAATTCTAGAAATCTTTTGTTATTTGGATGTCAAATTATACTTGCAAAATGGATTGCAACATATATGATGAGCTTGACACCATTGGTCATTGGTATTTGCCATCCAATTAAAGGGACAATCTCTAATTTTCCAAAGAATGGTTTTGTGTCATTGATTGAAAGCATGCTATATCGGAAATTTGTACTCAACTTAGAAGTTCATCATTTTGCATGTGATTTTAAGTTTGAGTTCACATTAGATCCTTTGCATTTGTTCACTTAGGTTCAAGTTATGACATATTCCTTAATATTCAATTAAAGTTTTGATATCGTTTTCAAGTCAAGTTCTTCTCATTTGGTTCAAACCAAGTTCACAAATCTCAAGTTCAAATGTATGTCCACAAGTTCGATTTAAGTCTTTGTTCAGCTCGAGTCCAAGTTCAATCATAGTCCCCTGCAGTCCAACTCAAGTCTTTGCTTGAGTTCAAATGAGAGTCCAAGTTATGTGCTTTTCTTCTTCTTTTTCTTTTCTTCTTTTAAATTTGAGTTCATATTATTTAGGTCAATTGAATCAAGTCCACAAGTCCAAATACAAGTCCTTCGCAGTTCAATCAAGTTCAGATCTCAAATTGTTCAAGTCCTTGGATTTTCAATCCAAATTTCGGCAGCCTCCCGACGTCTCCCCCGTTAAGGGGAAAAAACCAAGAGGCCTCCTACCCGCCATGCCACCAAAGGCGTGCACGGTTGGTGTTTGTGAGACACCGCGGCGGTTGTATTGTTTATTTTTCTCCCACCACGGCCAACAAAGGCGTGCTTGGGGTTTTTATAAAAAGCATTTTGATGAAAAGATAGCAATTTTGACATTTCCCCCCTCTCGGAGGTACTTATGAGCGACCCCGCCTCGCCGTAGGTGCCGCACCGGGGTCCCATCCCACCACTCGCACCAAAGGCGTGCTTAGGGCGGTTTTCCGGTTCGCCACGAACATTGAAACAGAGTTTTGAGTTTAGAAAATTTCATACCTCCGCGGGGTTGTCGAGGTTGACACGTGGATCGAGGGGTCACTCGCCTCCCTCGTCGTAGGTGTCGCACCGGGTTCCCTCCTACCACGAGCACCAAAGGCGTGCTTAGGTGGTCTACCGGTCCGACGCGAACGTCGAGGAAGGAGAGTGGGGGGAAGCACTTTTAATTAATTATAATTATTCTTAATTAATTAAATTTACTTAAAATTAATTATAATTAATTAAGAAAATAATTAATGATATTTAATAAAATTAATTAATTGTAATAGAGCGGGCTCCAAGACCCTACAAGTATAAACTCCAATGAATATAAGCCTCTCATTGATATTCGTCATTTCTTTGGCTAATTTGGCCAGGCAATCAGCTTTAACATTCTGTCATCGAGGAACTCGTGCTATTTTTACTTTTGAAACTTGCTTCAGAAGTTCGAGAGCTTGTCGGTGGTAATGAGCTAATTCAACTTTCCCAACTTCTATAAATACCGAGGACTTGATTTATCACGAGCTGAGAATCACCGAAGATTTGGAGATGTTGTATTCTGACATCGATCGCAATCTCCAGCCCTGCTAATAGAGCTTTGTACTCGGCTTCATTGTTGGTCCGAAGTTCAGTCAAACTGAATGAAAATCTCATTATACCTCCCTCGGGTGCTATAAAAATGAGACCGATACCGGCTCGAGCCCTTGCAATATTTGGAGGTCGGGCAGGTCTATTAGATGATGACCCGTCAAAGTACATCTCCCAGAACGGTTGCTTTTCATTCTCCTCGACCTGCATTATTTTCTCATCGGGCAAATCATCATTTAGTGGAGAGTCTGCCGGGATAAGATGTGAAGCGAGAAAATCTACCAAGGCTTGTCATTTCACCGCCTTTTGTGGCATATATGTGATATCAAACTGCATTAATAGTACTGCCCACCTGGCTAGATGACCTGTCAACGCTGGCCTTGTCATCAAGAACTTCAGCGGATCAATCTTTGATATCGGGGTAATTTTATGGAATAACATATAGTGGCGGAGTTTCTGAACCGCAAAAATAAGTGTCAGGCAATGCTTTTCAATCGGGGAATACCTCACTTCTGCTCCGATCAATCTCCGGCTGATGTAATAGAGTGCATTTTCCTTCCCCTGTTCATCGTGCTGGGCCAATAATGCTCCGAGGGACTCTTTTAGAGCTGCTGTGTACAGTATAAGAGGCTTCCCCAAAATCAGCGCTGTTAGAATGGGAGGATTCAATAAGTATTTGTTGATACTATCAAATGCTTCCTGGCACTCTTCGTCCCATTTGAAGCGGACGTCTTTCTTCATTAACTTCGAGAATGGCTGGCACCTACCTGACAGATTTGATATGAATCTCCGGATGAAAGCCAGTTGCCCTTGTAGTGAGCGAATCTGTCGAAGGTTCTTTGGAGGTGGCATCTCCATGATTGCCTTGATCTTGTTGGGGTCGACTTCGATACCTCGATGACGGACGTACCCCAAAAATTTGCCAGAAGAGACTCCAAAAAAACACTTGAGGGGATTCATCTTTAGATCATATTTTATGATCCTTTCAAATACAATCCTCAAGTCGTCTAGGTCATCTCTTCGATTAATGCTCTTGACAACAAGGTCGTCCACATAACACTCGACCTTTTGATATATCAACTCATCAAATATATGCGTCATCACCCGTTGATAAGTGGCACCAGCGTTCTTTAGACCGAAGGGTATAACTGTGTAGCAGAAGATGCCGATGGGTGTCCTGAATGATATGTGTTTTTCATCTTCAGGTGCCATTTTGATTTGATTGTAGCCTGATGATCCGTCCATAAATGAGAACATATTATAGTTGGAAGTGTTGTCCACCAGGAGTTCGGATACAGGGAGTGGAAAATCATCTTTTGGGCACGCCTTATTGAGGTCCCGAAAATTGATACATATACGAATCTGACCGTTCTTCTTCTTCACCGGGACAATATTGACAATCCAACCAGTATATTTTTCTTCACATATGAAGCCTACCTCTATGAACTTCATTGTCTTTGCAATCACTTGTTCTTCAATCTCCAATATCATTCTCCTTGGAGCTTGTTTGACTGGTGTTGCGTCAGGCTTGATGGCTAATCTGTGAACCGCTACATCAGGGGATAAGCCAGACATTTCAGCATATGTCCAGGCAAAACAGCCCCTGAATTCACAAAGAAGTCTCTTTGTTTCTTCTACTTAGTCTTCTGATAAAATGACACTTATGAAGGTCAGGCAATGATCTTCCTCAGTTCGAGAAGATATAGTTGAAAAATGATAGGATTTCTTGAAGGATTCTTCAAGATGTCGACCATCGAGGACATTATCTGTATGGGCCATCTTTAGGACACAATTTTGATGAATTTCTTTAATGGCGGATCTCTAGAGGTACACACTAGATGTCACACCATATATAAAAGACGTGAGTCTCTATATTTGTTTTCCCCTTATGCCGGGACCTTTCGGCAGTAGATTCTTGGATATGCTTCCAAGTGTCACACTCCAATGCTCACCGTATATATCTTGATTCTTTTTTTTTACCATAATAATAGATGGTTTCTTTTCCCTCTATCGGATGGTTGCTTTTACCTCTATAGGGACCTTTCAATGATGGATTTTTGGATATAAGGACCAAATGTCACATCCTGATGTTCACCGTAAAGAGCTCAATATTATCATTACTATTTTTTTTGTTACTATAGTACTTAAACGACTAGCCAAAGATAGAAAGAGAAACCAATCCCCAGTGGAGTCACCAGAAATCTGTGAACTCCGAAAATTCGGCCCCGACCTCCGCTCGCTTTTTCTTTTTATTCGACGAGTGAGTTTTAACTGAATAAGTTTCGAGGTAAATTTTGGAAGGCAGATGAGTTTGTAGATAAGACACTCCACAGAGATTTCGCCCTCATTTTGCGAGGACTTTATGATCTGAGTTCTGGTTTCCTATAGGCGCAAGCCCCTATAGTTAATTACCCCTCACGATAATGAGAGAGAACTTTCGATTAAGGATAGTCGTCGATCAGATACGTATAGAGATATGTGTTAACTAGCATATAGTAGCAGCATAGGTTTGGATTATTGAAAATTTTGAATTTGAATTTGGGTATTTGAAAATGTTTGATATTTAAAATGGGAAATTTCACCATCTTTCACTTAAAGCGGATGGTGGGGGAATGGATGATGGACCCAATCAAGATCTCATGGTTCCGTCGTCCCGGGCCATCGTGGTCCCTAGTCTACTTAGTCATAGGAGGTAGTCGACCCATCCTGACAGAAGGATCCTTATCGGCAGTCATGGGTTGCTTCGTCCAAGGGTACCTTGTAGACCTGGGATGGATGTTTGTCTAAAAAGACAAATTTGAATCCACCTTAGCTTATAGAGGGCTTTGTGCCCTATCAATCATATCATATTGATTAATATCTCAAGGATTTAATACCAATAAGGAACATAACGGCACTGGCCATAACAGGTATTTTGTGGTGCCATTTGGCGGCAAAACCACTCGGTTCAGAGGGCCCCGGGTCATAACCGTTTATCCTGCGGTGCCATTTGGCGGCAATACCGCCAGTTAGAGGACACGTATCACGTCCTTACTAGCAGGAGATTGTTTGAGAATAGATCCTAGTGATATTCACAACCAGGCATTAGCTCTTTGTGAGCTTAAGTAATTTTCAGATATGTCTACCTCGGCAAACTGTTGCGGAGGATGGATGGATTTTGCTTTAAGTAGTTTGATAGATTTATTTCAATTTTATTTTTTTTTTTTCGATTTTGAGATTTTTTGAATTTTTGGATATTGGATGGAGCTTTAGAGTATTTGAAATGGACTTTTGGGAGACACTTGAAAGAATTTGGGGACCCCTCCTGTTGAAATCTGCGTTCGACACGGCCATCATCGGGGTCTTTGGGGCATTTTTCATTTTCTGGATTAAACCTTATCAACTCTGTCTACTGGTCGACAGAGGATCAGGTTTCGTAGGCTTTGAGTCATCGTTAGTGAATTCTCATTGTTATAGGCCTTGAAGGCCTAATATGAATATATTAAAACAAATACACTGGTCACCACGACCGTGTATCTATTTGAAGGTTCGAACCCTGTCGACTCCTATTGATTCATATAGAAGAATCGGGTTCGAACTAGAATTCACTTATCGACCCGCGTAGCATCCCTAGACGTCACATGTGTACCAAAAACATGTTCGTCGGGACCCATACGGATGTTTGGGATTATATTTACCCCTTGTGTACCTATGTGTATACAAACTACGGTGCACGTGTAGGGGTATTTTGAAATATTTGTAGTTGTGCATATATCTGTCATTTGAATGCACAACATTTCCTTGAAGAGCTTATACACGCCTTATGTCTGGTTGTACGAATGTTGCAGATCCGGTGGCTGTGCGTCGTAGATTGTAGACGCCATCTGTCTGCTTGTATAAATGTGGCAGATCCGGTGGCATTGAGGTCTTGATGTTGACTCCCCCTTTCTCATTCACCGGGGAAAACTTTTCTGAACTTCGAAGTTTGTTGCTTTGTAGAGAACTCTTTTTAAGATCATCAGTGTAATAGATTTGTTATTTCCGGTGTTTGTGGACACCAGAACCATTTTCTTCTTAAGTATAGAATTAAGAAGAGACTTTGGAACACCAAAAAGTTTGGTTCTAATTTGTTCAAACTTCATTTCCGATTTTGTGTGTACTTTTTTACATCGAGTCGCCCTTGTATCCGAAATACTCGAATATCTTGATCACCAATGTCGTAGGTGACATCATTACTTGTGCACACAGTGGTTCGTTGTACCTACGACATATCCACAGTTGTTACCCACAAGTGTTCGTTTGCAGGGAGTCGTATCCACTACGACCTCCTGAAAATATTCATAGGAGAACCATTGACCTTACATCACATCCACCTTTCACCAATCTCAGGTGGTTTTACTAATTGTACTTGTTTACAGGGGACGTTCCTTTTTCATACGCCAAGCTACCCTTGTACCCGACGTACTTGAAGATCTTGATCACCACTGTCGTAGGTGATATCTGTACTTGTGTCCATAGTGATTCATTGTACTTACAATACATTGTTGTCATTCACAAGTATCCATTTGCAGGGGACCGCTGCATCTACTACGACCTCCTGAAAATGTTTGTAGAAGACCCATTGTTTCTGCATCATATCCACCCTTTCATCAATCTCGGGTGGTTTGATGGTCACATTTGTTTGTAGAGGACGGATCTTTGATTGCTGGTCTCCAGTATTGCCATCTCAATCAACAGGAAATTGTAGGGATTGTCGTAGGAGTCTATTACATTGTGCTCGTACATATTTGAGATATGTTGTAAATATTTCACATTTTTCCCACAAACATGTGTCGGACATACAGCAGACCTCCTACAAGGTATCGTAGGTATTTGCACTTAATGTGTCAATCAATCACCTTTTGCTTGCACGAGCTCTATGTATTTGTCTTCCGTCGGATGATTGCTGACACCAGCAGGCATTTGCATTCGTTGCGTGCTACACTGAATACATCTATAAGAGGTGTTGTTGTTTGATTGGTGTCGAATGTGAGGGGCCAACGATGTTCAAATCGAACTCAAGTCTGAACCCCTCCAGGTTAGTTCAAATCAAGTTCATGAGCTCAATGTGCTAGATCATTTTTATGTCCTTTGTAGTCTAACTCAAGTACTCGCTTGAGTTCAAATTGTTCAAGTCATTAATATTCGAATTCAGAGTACAAGTTCAAGTGTTATGTCCCCTGCGGTCCTTTGAGTTCAATTCAGACCTTTGCTTGAGTTCAAATGACTGAATCATGTTCAAACTTAACTTGAGTTTGAGTGCAAATTTCATTATCGTTTATTACAAGTTCAAGCTCATTTTCAATTTCATTTGGATTTGAGTTCATTCAAGTTTGATTTAGGCTCGATTTTGTGTTCAGTTCATTGTCCAAATCAGGTCTTTATTGGTTCAAGAAGTTTAAGTCCTCAAGTCCATTGTTCATGTTCATTGGAGTCCGTCTTTTGTTCTTTTTTTTTTAGTTCAAAACAGGTCCGAGTATGATTGTACATTCACCCGAAATTTCGGCAGCCTCCCGGCGTCTCCCCCGTTTAGGGGAAAACTAACAAAAACTGGGTCTCCCGCCACACTAGAGAAAAGCGTGTACGGTAGGTGCCCTCTTACGAGGACACCGCGGCCGTGTAAAATGTCCCCACCATGCCAGAGAAAGGCGTGTATGGGTCTTTGGTACCTGTTGCAAGAAAAGCAATTTTTTCCCCGCGAGCGGGTATTTATGAATATACCAGTCTCGCCGTGGGCGCCGCACCGGGTTCTCATCCCACCACGCTAGAGAAAAGTGTGTATATGCGGTTTTCCAGTGTGCCACGAACGTCGAGAACAGGATTTTTGGAACCAAAGGGTCGCCCACTTACCTCGTCGTAGGTGTCGCACTGGGTTCCCTTCCTACCATGCTAGAGAAAAGCGTGTATAGGTGGTCTACCGGCTCGACACGAATGCCGAGGTAAGAGGGATTTGCATTTCTTTTATTAATTAACCATAATTAATTACAATTAATGGAGTTAATTATAATTGCAATAATTAATCAAACTTAATTATAAATAATAATAATTAGTTTAAAATTAAAATAGCTAATTATAATTAATTTAATAAATTACAGCTAATTATTAATAATAATAATTAACAATAATTATCAACTAATTAGAACCTATTTTAATTAAGACTGATTATTATTAAAAGTAATTAAATATAATTAAAACATTTAATTATATTAATTATAATTAATTATAATTAACTATTATTAATAATAACTAATTATAATTCAGCAATAATAACAATAATAATGAATAACCAATCCCATTTTCTCTGTTTCGGCTTGCGGGATCAGACAAGGTCGGCGGGTTCGCGAGGTTTGGCCGAAGAAGCTCGTGAAAGGGGGATCGTCACCTTCTCGGCAAGCGAGTTCCCGTTCTTCCTTCCGATTCCACAGAAAGGGAATGTCGTCGGAGAACAAAGTCGGACAGCAAGGAGCTGGAGTCGGGAGCCCCGCGTCCCTCATAGCGAGCGCGCCCTCGTCATTACTTCCGATTTAAATGTCATAACTTTTGTCCCGACAGGGAAGGGAAGTCGTCGACTGGGAAAAGTCGAACGGCCACATGGGAGCTGAAGAAGCGATGCGTGCGATCTCCGATCGTTGCTTCCGATCAGGACGTCGTAACTTTTGATCGACGGGAAGGGAAAGTCGACAATGGGGCGAAGTCGATCGGCAATGAAATAGAAGGGAAGCGTGCGAGAGAGCGCGAGAGCGGCCAGCATAGCACGAATGCCTCATTCCTGCGACCTTTTAACATCACGAGGAGATCATGGCGAGGTCGTGGCGAAGCGACAGTTCGGCGCTACAGGTCATGGGGCAGGATTTGAGTAGGATTTGCGGCATGGCTACGACAGAAATACAGGATTTGAGCAGGATATGGGCGGTAGCATGTATGATGACTTGACATTTTTTTTTTTGTTTTCGTCGTGGAGGTCAACAAATAAAAAGAAAAAGGATATGCATGCAAATACAGGAGTCACCCCCGTATGGTACTAGCTGGGAAAGCAACGTACCCGTGCACGAAAAAAAAAAGGTTATGGAAAAGGAAATGAAAATGAAATGGTTGTAACTTGGCTACATTTATACGGTGCTCATGTACTAATTAAATGGGAAAAGGAATAATTGTTAAAGTAAAATATTTTATGTATGTAAATGAAAATATTATGAGATGTATAACCAGACGAAATAAAATGAATAAAGAAAAAAAAATGTATGCCTCTTGTTAGCTGAATAAAATTAAGTATTTCATTGATGATGATGATTATCCACTGAGTTTACACTGTAAACTCAAACCCCTAAATTAATATTTCAGGTAAATCCCCAAAGAAGAAGAAATGACTGAAAGAGAAGAATTCGTCTATAGAAGACGACGTGCAAATGACAACATGTAAAATGATTGTTGAGAATGCTTAGTTCTGTCATAGATTATTATAGTTTTCTTTGTGATTAGTGGTTCTTCAATTGTTGAAAAGTTTTTGTTAATATGGCTTTTGAATGGGATGAAATTGTCATATTGTCCGACTTTTCGTTCCCATCTCGTTAGATCGAGCATCCGGGCCGGGTCATGACATAAATATTGCAAAATTTTGATAGCTTTTCATGAAGGTTATCAATTGGTAATGCCACTTTCTGCTATTTTTGATTCCTTTGCATTGTTGAGTGCAAAATCAATAAATGAATTTTGATATTACATGCGCGCAATATTTATCTGGAAGTATAAATATAAGTTTAACTTTCACAAATTTTAATCTTTTCGGGAAACATGATTTATTGAACAAGACGACACATACGGTGGCACATTTGGAGAGCTATTGTGATAACCGGTTCTTCCGGCCGGTTCAATCGAACCGGCCGGCCCGCCTTTATTATCCCGCGGAACAGACAGTTCGCGGAACAGAACTGTTCGCGCGAAACAGAGAGGGCGGACGGTCGAACTTCACGCGAGAGCGAGGTAGGTTTCTTCTTTCTCCAATTTTAGCAAATGATTACCTTCTAGGATAAGAAATAACGATTCCTTTTCATTCTTATCGTTATCAGAGTGTTATTTTGGGAGAAATTGAAGAACAAGAGAAACGGACGAGAAGGATTAAGAGAAGAAGGTTTGTTGAATTTCTTTCAGATTTTTCCTATAAATTTCTTCTTCTACTTCATTTAAAGTGAACAATTTATTTCTTGAAGGTTAGGGAAGAGATTGTAGCGAAGAAAAGGGAAATTGGGAGAGAAAGGAAATTTCGAGAAGAATGATTTTGAGAGTTTTGAGAAGTCTCCATTCAAAAGTGTAAGTGAATTCCTTTCAATTTCAATTTTAATGATATTTAGAATTTAAATCAAAATATTATATTGATAGAAGTTATTGTTTGAAATTAGGGTTTTTGAAAGTGAAAGATTCAAGTCATAAGTGTTGATCCCGCGAGGATTTAGCAAGAAGAGAAATTGATTCAAGAATAGATCAAGCATCGACGACCTGAAAAGTTCAAAGTGGGTATTTATAAAAGTTTAAAATTCTTTATTTCAATTCTATTTTTGTTTAGAAAGAAGTATATGCGAAATTAATTAGATTTATGATTTCTCCTACTTTTGGAGAAATGATTAACTAAAAAAAGCAACGACATGTATGAGTACAATTATAGAAAAGAAAAAGGAGATGTTATGAGTATATCAAAGAAATAGAAAGTAAAGTTTAGAAAGAAAACATACACATGTACATGATTCGTATATGCAAATGATAAGCAATATTTATAGAGATACAAGTAAGATATGTTGTATGCAATTGTATCAATAATAATGAAAATGAGAAAAGAAAAGAAAAGAAAAAAGGAAAAGGGTATTGAAAACGACAGGAGTCACCCCCTTATGGTACTGGCTGGGGACGCCGTACTCGTGCACGAAAAAGGAAAAGGAAATTTCTACGGAAATGGGGAAAAGGAAATTAAATGGAAAAGGTTGTATCTTTAGGTACTTTGAGACGGTGCTCCTGTGCAAATTAAATGGGAAAAGGAAATATAAATTAAATATTAAAGATAACAAATGCTTCAAATTATTTTAAATGAAAATATTCAAAAAAGTATTAAGTTAATGAATTGAAATAAACAAGATTAAGAAAGGAAAGAATATATGTTAAATTATATTTTTTATATAAATTTATATAGTTACCCACTAAGTTTACTTAGTAAACTCAAACCACAAGTTTAAATGTTACAGGTAGTTCCTAAAGAAAAGATATGGCAGAAAGAGAGAAGAACATGTTTATAGAAGAAGATGTGCAAATGACAACAGGTAAAAATAGATTTTTTGTTTAGTGTCTCTTCAGTTTATTGTAAAAGTTTTGATGATGAGTTATTTTATATTTTTGGAAATATACTACCGTCCGACTTTTCGTACCTGCCTCGTTAGATCGAGCATCCGGGATGGGTCGTGACAAAAGTGGTATCAGAGCCAATTAAGATCTGAATCATACTGAAAGAGCCATTAGGATGAATATCAATGATTGAAAGTTTAATGTGAAATGAATATTTTATTGACAACAGGAATCAAGATAATCCTAGAGAAGAGGAAGTGGGAAGATCAGTGCCTAATGTTAATGTTAATCCTGATGCACTGGCACAAATGATGACAGCTATAACTCAGCTGATTCAAGATACAAGAAATCAACCATCGGAGAGTAGTAGTGGTGGTGGAATAGTTATGGATAAATATCTGAAATTATTTCAGGATATGAGACCACCATTATTCAAAGGTATAGAAGGATCAATAGAGGCTGAAAATTGGTTGCTGAGGATTGAAAAGATATTAGAAAGAATGTACTGTCCAGAAGAGAGAAAAGTTTCCTTAGCAATGTTTGCATTAGAAGGAGAAGCTGAAAGATGGTGGAGAGGCCTGTATCAAGAAAAATTTGAAGGAATACCTGGCATGCAAATCAAATGGAATGATTTTACTCAAGTGTTCAGGGATTGGTTCGTACCTCCTTCTGCGAGGAGGCAAATGCAGGACAAGTTTATGAGGTTGATACAAGGAGACAAATCAGTTATGCAGTATGAAGCTGAATTTACAACGTTAGCCAGATATGCTCCTCAGTTAGTACACACTATGGATGATAAATGCCATCGCTTCTTAGCAGGACTGAAGGATGCAATTAGATTACCCCTGGTTCCTCTTGGAATTGAAGATTATACAGTGCTAGTTGAAAGAGCTAGAAGGCTAGAAGCAAACCTACAAAATACTCAAAGGAGACGTGATTTTCAAAAGAGGAAAGTGGAGAAGTTATAGAAACCCCTCAAGGTTCACATAGCAAGTCTATTTCACAAGGTGGAAAATTTAATTGGAAAAAGACAAAGTCTAGTAGCAGTGACAGTTCAAGTGTGAACAGTTGTAGCAAATGTGGAAGACAACATAAAGGAGTGCTTATCTGGTACAAATATTTGCTTCTGGTGTCATCAACCAGGTCATATAGCTAAGAATTGTCCTACTCTGGGGCAAAAACCAACAGGAGAGTCAAAGATGAATACTGGATCTCAGAGGAATGTTGGAAGACCAAGAACAGTAGAATCAGCTGCATTTACTCCAGGATCAAGTCAAAGCCGACAGAATACTCTGCCTAGAGTATATGCATTGACTCAGAAGGATGCTAAGGATTCACCTGAAGTGATTACAGGTGATAAAAATGAGAAGTGAATGAATATGTATTTTGAAAATATTATTAAAAGAATGATGTATGTTTATGTTTTTCTTATGAAATTTTATAGGTATAATTATGATGCAAGGAAAGCCTGTACGGATTCTATTTGATACAGGAGCTTCACACTCCTTCATTTCAGAAGAATTGGTTAAAAGTGTTGGATTGTATGTTTGTGAAATCAATGTAATTTTGAAAGTTTTAATGCCAGATGGATCATTTATGAATGTAAATGGTGTATGTAAAGTGACTTTCAAATTAAATGAAAGGGAGTTTAAAGCCTCTATGAATGTTTTACCATTGCAAGAGTTTGATATGATATTGGGAATGGATTGGTTATCAAAGCATTTTGTGATCATTGACTGCAACAAGAAAATTGTAAAGTTTAATTTTCCTGGAGAAAAAGAGTTAAAATTCTATGGAGAAAGAGGAGTTTCTTCAATGATAATCACTTATTTGAAAGCATACAAATTTGTATCCAAGGGATGTCAGTGTTTTCTTGCTCAAGTAAAGGATACAAATAAGGAAGTTAAAGAGTTGAAAGACATACCTGTAATCAGAGAATATCCAGAGGTGTTTTTAGATGATTTGTCAGGATTACCACCAGGAAGAGAGATAGATTTCACTATTGAATTGATACCGGGTTCAGAACCAGTGGCAAGAGCACCTTACAGAATGGCAGTCAAAGAGTTACAGGAGCTGAAAGGTCAGTTACAAGAATTGCTCGATAAGGGGTTCGTCAGGCCAAGTTCCTCACCATGGGGAGCTCCAGTACTGTTTGTAAAGAAGAAAGATGGGAGCTTCAGAATGTGCATAGATTACAGAGAACTGAATAAACTTACTGTTAAGAATAAATATCCATTGCCCAGGATTGATGATCTTTTTGACCAATTGGAAGGGGCTACAGTTTTCTCTAAAATTGATTTGAGATATGGATATCATCAGCTACGGATTAAGGAGGAAGATATAGCAAAGACAGCTTTCAGAACCAGATATGATCATTATGAATTTGTGGTAATGCCATTTGGGGTGACAAATGCACCAGCTATATTTATGGATTTGATGAACAGAATTTTTAAGCCATTTCTGGACATATTTGTGATTGTGTTTATTGATGACATTCTGATTTATTCAAGTGATAAAGAAAACCACTCCAGTCATCTGCAAGCAGTGTTGCAAACATTAAAGGAGAATAAGTTATATGCCAAGTTTTCAAAGTATAAATTTTGGCTGAGCAGTGTAAACTTTCTGGGACATGTGATTAGTGGAGAAGGAATTTCAGTTGATCAAAATAAAATTCAAGCTATATCAGATTGGCCAAGGCCAACGACTGTTGCAGAGTTGAGGAGTTTTTTTGGACTTGCTGGTTACTACAGGAGAATTGTAGAGGGGTTCTCTCAGATAGCAGTTCCATTATCCAGATTAACCAAAAAAGCAGTGAAATTTGAATGGAGTGATCAATGTGAAGGAGCTTTCCAGAAGTTAAAGAATTGCCTAATGACTACCCCAATCTTGACAATTCCATCAGGTTCAGAAGGGTTTCAAATTTTCTGCGATGCTTCCTTAAGGGTACTTGGTTGTGTGCTGATGCAACATGGTAGAGTGGTAGCCTATGCTTCAAGGCAACTGAAAATTCATGAAAAGAACTATCCTACTCATGATTTAGAATTGGCAGCTGTAGTTTTTGCACGTAAAATATGGAGACATTATCTGTATGGGGTCAGATGTGAAGTGTTTACAGATCATAAAAGCCTCAAGTATATTTTAAATCAAAAAGAGCTTAATTTGAGACAGAGAAGGTGGTTAGACCTCATTAAAGATTATGACTTGGACATACAATACCATCCTGGAAAGACAAATGTAGTTGCAGATGCACTTAGCAGAAAAACATTTGGAAATGCAAATTGGCTAATCACTCAACAGGAGTAGATTATCAGAGATATGGAAAAGTTAGAAATTTCAGTGGTCAATCTGAAAGAGACAAAGGATATGATGTTGAATCAGCTGATGATCCAATCTACCTTGAAAGATAGAGTGCTCAATTCATTATCTCAAGATGAAAAATTTCAGGCCATCATACAGAAGGTACAAGCAGGACAATTAGATAACTTTGTTATTGATGGAGAAGGGTTATTAAAGTATAAAGGTAGGATTTGTATTCCAAATGCTGGAAGCTTAAGAGAAGAGATACTGCAGGAAGCTCATCTCTCAACTTATGAAATTCACCCAGGCAGTACAAAGATGTATCAGGAACTCAGAGGTTTATTTTGGTGGCCAGGATTAAAGAGAAGTGTTGCAGAATTTGTAGCAAAATGCATTCCCTGTCAAATGATCAAAGCAGAACATCAAAGGCCAAGTGGACAACTGCAACCCCTACCTATACCTGAGTGAAAATGGGAAGACATTGCGATGGATTTTATAGTTGGATTACCTAGGTCAAGGCAGAGTCGAGATGCAATATGGGTTATTATTGACAAATTAACCAAATCAGCTCATTTCTTACCAATCAGGCAGACAGATTCAGTGGAAAAGTTGGCAAAGCTATATGTTGATGAAATTGTGAGATTGCATGGGATTCCAAAATCTATAGTTTCAGACAGAGATGCCCGTTTTACTTCTAAATTGTGGAAGAAAATTCAAGAAGCTTTGGGTACACTATTGACTTTCAGTACAGCATTTCATCCACAGACAGATGGACAATCAGAAAGAACAATTCAAACTTTGGAGGATTTAATGCGATTATGTGTATTAGATTTTGGAGGAAATTGGGAGACTCACATACCATTAATTGAATTTGCTTACAACAACAGTTTTCAGGTTAGTATTGGAATGACACCATATGAAGCCCTTTATGGAAGAAAGTGCAGAACACCCTTGTGTTGGGTAGAAACTGGTGAAAAAAAGATAATTGGAACTGAAATGGTAGATGAGGCTACTAGTAAAATCAGATTGATCAGAGACAGATTAAAGGCAGTTCAAGACAGGCAACGGAAATATTATGATGCTAAGCACCGACCAGTGGAATTCGAAGTTGGAGAGTTTGTTTTCTTAAAAGTTAGCCCAATGAAAGGTGTTCAAAGGTTTGGAAAGGTAGGGAAGTTGAGCCCAAGATTTATAGGTCCCTATGAAATCATTGAAAAGATTGGGAATATGGCATACAGATTGGATCTACCAGCACACATGCAAGGAATTCATAATGTGTTTCACATATCAGTGCTTCGAAAGTATGTCTCAGATGATTCAAAGAGAACACAGTCAAAATCCATTAACTTGCAGCCTGATTTGAAATATATAGAAGAACCATAAAGGATACTGGATTATGATGTAAAACAATTGAGGCATAGGGCAATTCCTTTTGTGAAGATTTTATGGAAACATGGATTAGAAAGAGATGCCACCTGGGAGCGAGAAGCTGAAATGAGGAGTCAATATCCTCATCTTTTTAACTAAGGTATGTTTCATTATACTTGTTTAATTTCGAGGACGAAATTTTTTTAAGGAAGGGAGATTGTGATAACCGGTTCTTCCGGCCGGTTCAATCGAACCGGCCGGCCCGCCTTTATTATCCCGCGGAACAGACAGTTCGCGGAACAGAATTGTTCGCGCGAAACAGAGAGGGCGGACGGTCGGGCTTCACGCGAGAGCGAGGTAGGTTTCTTCTTTCTCCAATTTTAGCAAATGATTACCTTCTAGGATAAGAAATAACGATTCCTTTTCATTCTTATCGTTATCAGAGTGTTATTTTGGGAGAAATTGAAGAACAAGAGAAACGGACGAGAAGGATTAAGAGAAGAAGGTTTGTTGAATTTCTTTCGGATTTTTACTATAAATTTCTTCTTCTACTTCATTTAAAGTGAACAATTTATTTCTTGAAGGTTAGGGAAGAGATTGTAGCGAAGAAAAAGGAAATTGGGAGAGAAAGGAAATTTCGAGAAGAAGGATTTTGAGAGTTTTGAGAAGTCTCCATTCAAAAGCGTAAGTGAATTCCTTTCAATTTCAATTTTAATGATATTTAGAATTTAAATCAAAATATTATATTGATAGAAGTTATTGTTTGAAATTAGGGTTTTTAAAAGTGAAAGATTCAAGTCATAAGTGTTGATCCCGCGAGGATTTAGCAAGAAGAGAAATTGATTCAAGAATAGATCAAGCATCGACGACCTGAAAAGTTCAAAGTGGGTATTTATAAAAGTTTAAAATTCTTTATTTCAATTCTATTTTTGTTTAGAAAGAAGTATATGCGAAATTGATTAGATTTATGATTTCTCCTACTTTTGGAGAAATGATTAACTAAAATAAGCAACGACATGTATGAGTACAATTATAGAAAAGAAAAAGGATATGTTATGAGTATATCAAAGAAATAGAAAGTAAAGTTTAGAAAGAAAACATACACATGTACATGATTCGTATATGCAAATGATAAGCAATATTTATAGAGATACAAGTAAGATATGTTGTATGCAATTGTATCAATAATAATGAAAATGAGAAAAGAAAAGAAAAGAATAAAGAAAAAGGGTATTGAAAACGACAGGAGTAACCCCCTTATGGTACTGGCTGGGGACGCCGTACTCGTGCACGAAAAAGGAAAAGGAAATTTCTTCGGAAATGGGGAAAAGGAAATTAAATGGAAAAGGTTGTACCTTTAGGTACTTTGAGACGGTGCTCCTATGCAAATTAAATGGGAAAAGGAAATATAAATTAAATATTAAAGATAACAAATGCTTCAAATTATTTTAAATGAAAATATTCAAAGAAGTATTAAGTTAATGAATTGAAATAAACAAGATTAAGAAAGGAAAGAATATATGTTAAATTATATTTTTTATATAAATTTATATAGTTACCCACTGAGTTTACTTAGTAAACTCAAACCACAAGTTTAAATGTTACAGGTAGTTCCTAAAGAAAAGATATGGCAGAAAGAGAAGAACATGTTTATAGAAGAAGATGTGCAAATGACAACAGGTAAAAATAGATTTTTTGTTTAGTGTCTCTTCAGTTTATTGTAAAAGTTTTGATGATGAGTTATTTTATATTTTTGGAAATGTACTACCGTCCGACTTTTCGTACCCGCCTCGTTAGATCGAGCATCCGGGACTGGTCGTGGCAGCTATAATGCTAAAGCAATTAGGAAAAAAAAAGGTTTGAGGGAATTACTAGTAACTGAGCATGTTTACATAAATCATGACAGTAATCCCTATAAAAGGAAGAAAATCAAGAGAAAAAACTGAAACTAACATTCACTCTATCTATGTAAAAGCCCACATAGAAAAGAGAGAAGATCATTGGAATAAAACTACGAAGAATACATTATCTTCATAAAATTCCATGGAAAAGGAGAGAAAATAACGAGTAAGCTGAAGTCCATAAAAAATGCACACTCAGTATGGTATCTTATCATGGAAAAGTACCAGCATAGATGATGTGCAGAAAACTCAATGGTAAGTACTATCAGCATCTATTACGACCAAATTGATATTTGATAAGAAATAAGCAAGCACAAAAACGGTGATAAAAAAGTAGAACCTAATTAATAAAAAGTCTACAATAACAACATCAAGCCTTTATCCCATTGCATTGGCTCTTAATATCCTTTTTCTCTATTGTGCCATGTTAAGAGCCAAATTCTCATTTAAATTTAATAAAAAAATATTATTTTTAATATTTTATAGCCAAGTCTTTTTAGGTCTATCTCTACCTTTCTTAATATAGGCCAAAATCCAATACATCTACTCTACTAACTGGGTCATCAGAAGGCCAATATTTTATGTCCAAATCATCTAAGGTGACTCTCTATAATCTTATTTTCCATTGGAGCTACTCCAACCCTTTCACGTACATACTTTTTTCGCATTCTATCTCTAAGAATGAAACCACTCATCCACCTGAGCATTCTCATCTCGGTAACACTTAACTTTATGCTTCACTTTTCATGGCCAACATTTTGCATCATAAAGCATTACAGGTCTCACCACCATCTTATAGAATTTTTCTTTAATAAAAAGCCTAAGTGCCAAATAAACTTCTATCTAATAGGTAATTTTGGAACGAAATTATTTCATGTGCAGAAACACTCCAATCAGCATAATATTCACCTTCTCATCATCAACAGTCTCAACCATGTCAAGATTTGGAACACCACCTGCAGGAAACATGACAATAATATTTATACATTATTCTAAAACAATTAAAAATGATTATTACATTTAGGTATGATTTGCAGCATAAATATTACTCATACAACAACAAGAAGAATAAGAAGAAGCCTTTATCCCATTATATGGGGTCGGCTACATAAATCATTTTTCTCCATTGTGTCCTATTAAGAGTCAAGTAAAAAAAAAGATTTAAGACAAATAGTGCCAGTGCAAAACTTACTATTCCAAAGAAAACCAAATATTTGTAGCATAATCAATAAGAATGCAGACTAAGAAAAGCAACTTATAGAATGTTCTATTTGGCTGGGAGAATCCAGATTTGAACATTGGGATATTCATTGACTAATGAAGGTGATTATAGATCGATTGGATATATGAGTTTTTATGTGGATTGATAACGTTATGTGGAGAACAAAAGTCATAATTTTATAAGGGCTGTTTGGCTTAGTTTGTGAGAAGATGAATGTTTTGAGGCCTTGAAAAGATGGAGAGCATGTAGGAGAACAAGTGAAGAGAGAGGCATATGAAGATTCAAAACCATTATCTATGGTTGATTTCAAAGATGGCAGTGCATAACCACCTTAAGTACACGCAATTTCACAAAATAGAAATGGCAATCCCAAGAATTTGACCAAAAGCTGCAAATCTTGATTTTAGCAATCTTAGATTCCGTCCAAAATGACAAGTTACACTCTCTAAATCTTGTTTCAAGCTATAGAAAACTATATACAAAGGATCAACCCTAGAAAAGACCTAATCAATGTCTCAAACAACAATATCCTGATTTTCATTACAATGAAAATCAGGATATAATAGGTACCAGGACGCTCCATTTAGTAAATTAAGGCAACTGACAATAGAAATGGCAACCCTACATTTTTTGCTATAAAGCCAAACACGTCTGGTATTCCCAAATCTCAGCTATAGTAAAAATCTAAAAATAATGAAAATAGTAACGACCTACCAACCATCCTAAGATGGTAATATCATCAATAAAAGATCCCATATAAATAGATATAGAGAACGATAAATTTCAAACAAATTGCATGTTTAAGAAAAAAAAAACAGAGGATCAATGGAAATTAAAATTAGTTGAATTAAGAATTTGGAAATCATTGAACTAGAGAATTTGACGAGGACTAAATCGAACTAGCTTGTAGTCTAAGTAGTAACCAATTCAACCAAAGGAAGCAAAACATCAGAGAACATATGATATCATATACATCATTATTATAAGCATATTACATAAAAAAATAAACTAGAAAAATTATAAACAATGACATAACGAAACCTAAATAATTATAAGCACATTTGATTTGTATTTCTAGTGAAGATAGACATTCATATTTACATTATTCCCTTTCACTTTATGATCACAAACAATTCCATATCATTGGCACCAAGAAGCTAACGATTGAGTCTAGTTCCACAAGCGTGGATGGTTGGACATCTTGTCCACTATTGGAGAGGGCTCAAGAGAGACTATATCCATCATAAATTATCACAGTTCATTCTTTTAAGGTCCAGCTAAGTTTGGCTCTTTTTATGGTGCATGGTGGGGGAGAGTAGAAGATTATAGAAGAGAAAGAGACGACGAGTAAGAGAGAGAAAGAATGAATCACCTCATGGAGATTTCACTCTATGAAAACAGCTTCTCACTATAGACAATTTATTGAGTAATAAAACTAAACTTCTAACCATCTTCACTTGAGATTCACTGCAGCTTCTTCAACCTAGCTTTTTTTAAAGATGATGTTTGAGAACTAATTATTAGGGAAATATGAGATGGAATAGGAACATTGCTTCTAATGGAAATTTGTTCTTTCCATTACACAAGGTAGAGGAGTTAGGGCTAAGGCGTTCATTAGGATTGCATTAGCATTACGAAAGCTACATAAATGCCAGAGGTGAAATCAGTGGCTAAGGACAAGTTGGCGCATGCGGGGGAGAGTTGAGAAAGATGGTCAAGGTATAAGTTAGTGCATATACATAGGAAAAAAAATTAACTATCATATCTAAGTAATTTAAAGTCATTATTGCAGTATTTTTATTGTTATATCATCTCTATTATTTATTTTAATTTGTTATGAGCAATATGATTATAACTCACTTTATGATAAATTTAATTATTGGCATTATCTTATAGGATCTTCTATTATAAACCCAAAAGGCATGTAAAAGTCAAAGTATAATTAGTAGATAAAAATGATTTTGAACATGCTTCTCCCTCCTCATAGGCCGATTCATTTTTCCTTTTTCTGTAAGTCCTCTTCTTCAATCTTCTTATTGTAATAAATAAAGCTAATATCGAGAGAATAAATAAGGAAAAGAAAGGAGATGTACATTGAAAAAAATCTTCATCGATTTTGCATCAAAACCAGAATTTTGAAGGTGAACAATAATCCAATTAAATCTACATTATGCAAGAACATTATCATCCTCTACTCCAAGCAAAATCAACCTAACCCCTTCCCCAAATCTTAAACCCAAATGCTACCTACCCCAAGGACTTAAAAAATATGCCTTCTATCCCATGTACCTGATCCATACCCCCTCTTTCTTAAAAATAAAAATGAGAAGTTGCCACCTATATCCCCCAACCCTCTCACATCCATTATCTCTTTCAACAAACCTTCATCTCTCTTTTAAAATAAAATTCTAACTCAAGGCATTAAATCCTAAACCCTGAATCTACCCATAAGCGATAAGGATTAAAAAATAAAATTAAATAAAGTTGTGTGGATCTTCTCCCCATATCTAAGAATTCTACTTCAAAATAAATTAAATTTAGTTCATGGAGATGGATTCTAAAATTTAGCATAAAGATCACAGATGTTTGATTGCTTGAAGAATTTCTAAAATAACAGTATTTAATTGATGAGCTACAAATCGTGATGTTTATATTATTCATCTCTCTCAAAAAGCAAATATGTTCCCTTTCTATCTTATTCTTAGGGATGCTTTCCCAATGTGATTGATTTACTATTTCGGAACCATAAAAGAAGACATTCGATTCTTCCACCATCAACATTCAAACTCTTTGAAGTAGAGATATTTGCGCCCGAATAACATTGACATTGACAAACTCTTTCAAGGATAACATTGACATAAGAAAAACATAAATTTGATGTTGTGTCTTATTATTTTAATATTAATATCATTTTATTCTTTTGTTACTTCTTTTCTAATCATTATTTTAATTGTAAAAAATATGGTTATTTTCCAAATTAGGATAAGTTCAAATATTAATTTTGTCTTGTAGGATATTTTATTACAAATAGATGTCCAAGTGTCATGTAATATTAAGATTATGATCATAATTGAAAATGATGCTAACAATGCTTCTCCTTAGTTTTAGGTGGTGTGTCTAATTATTCTTCTTCCACCTTCTTCCTCCAACTTCTTCACGGTGTTGGCTCAAGAAAAATGGCACGAATGCACGAATCCCACTTTGCAGCCGTAGGATTCCACTTCCCTTAAATCAGATTGAAATTAACCAGATTTCCCCTGAGGGTAATGTCAGGGTTTATAGATCTGGGGTTCTTACTTCCTATGAGTGCAAGCACTCATAGTTAATTACCCCTCTTACTATGTAAGAGAGAACTCTCGATTAAGGATGAATAAATTTTAGATATTTCTAGTCTCAAATGGTGGGAAGATGGAGGTAAACCCGATCAGGATCCCATGGTTCCGTCGTCCCGGGTATACCGTAGATTTCAGTCTACCAACACTAACAATCATTGACCATAGTGTCCAGGGAATCTGATTAGCAGCCATGGGTTGCCTCCTCTCAGGGATCCCGAGTAGACTGAAATGGTTAGATGTGGATTTTAGTTTGATTTAATTTGGGTCGGGGCTTATGGCTTCCTTAGAAGTTGCCCGTTAATTTGTTTAGTTTGGGGCTTACGGCTCCAATTAGGAGTTGCCCGGATAGTTTGTTTAGTTTGGGGCTTACGGCTCCAATTAGGAGTTGCCCGGAGAATTTGATTTAGTTTGGGGCTTACGGCTCCAATTAGGAGTTGCCCAAAGAATTTTGGTTGGATAGGTCTTATGGCTTCCTTAGAAGTTGCCTAACGGTGGGTCTTACGACCTAGCCCTGTAAGCTAAGCGGCCCCGAGTTGTGGGTCTTACAACCTAGTCCTTAAGACTAGGATGCCCGAGAATTTTAATTATTTGGGTAGGACTTATGGCTTCCCTTAAGAAGTAGCCTGAAAAGCGGGTCTTACAACTTAATCGTTTAGACTAAGATGCCCATAGGTTTAAATTTTGATTGTTTAGGGTTTAGGATCATTACTATTTATTTAGCAAATTTTCCTAAAATGTGGGGGGGGGGGCTTACGACTTCAGGTAAGAAGTTGCCCGAAAAGCGGGGTCTTACAACCTAATCCTATAGAATAGGATACCCATAGGTGAGGGGTCTAGGTTTGTATTATCACCTAAACACTTCCCTTAGATGTCGGACTTACGACTTCATTAGAAGTGGCCGGGGGTTTTAATTGGGTTTAGGGGTTAGGTCAATTTCTACCTAAAACTTTCCCCTAAGGTCGGGCTTATGACTTTCCTACGAAAGTTGCCGGGTAGTGGGTCTTACAACCAAGTTCCTATGAACGAGGCTGCCCAATAAAATTTGAATTTTGTTGTTTGGAGATTTGTTATTTAGAGAAATTGAAAGGGTTGTAAATTGGTTTTAGTTCGTGGTTTTGATACCTTGGGGTTTTAACACTGGGTGTTAGTATTTTTTGGTTATTCTGTGCTCGTAGCTTGTTTCTTACTGCACTGTGGCTCTACTATCTTTTTCGTACTTAGCTTTTGTTGCTTTCCAGTACTCTGTTCTACTTGCAGTAGCTAGATTTATTCAATTTATTTATGATGCATTGATTGCTCATTATTTATTTGTTTGCAGGTTCGTAGCCAGTGGTTGCAGCAGTCAGGGCTCGTAGTTGTAGAGGATAGAGCCCAAAGATGGTTACAAGAACTCGTTCAAGAGGGACTTTGGATAATTTGCAGAGGAGTTCAGTTTGAGAGGTTGTATAGTTTGTGAGAGGGCTTGTAAGTTGTAGAATTGGTGAGGATTTGGAGAGTTTGAGAGCATTTATATATTTGATTAGTGAAAACATTATTTTTCTTCATACATTTTCTTTTATGTTTAACTTAATTAATCAATTAACTAAAAATATTTTTAGTTAATTATACTAATCTCAATTTCTAAAACTCACATGCTTTAAGGCTTTCAAAATTTAAAAATCTTATATTTAAATTTTTATTTCTTGAATTTCGTATGCTCTCAAATTTTAAAATGCTCTTAAATTTCAAAGGCTCTTAAAAAAGAAATATTTGGATTAAAGTGACGGGAAGAGAATGAGTGCTTGAAGGTTCTCCGCTCCCATGCATTTGACGATATAGGAGATTTTGAAGATCTCGATTAATCAGATTAATTAATTTTTTTTTAGTTAAATCTTAATTAACTAAATTAGTTAATTAAAATTCTAAGGTCATTTTTAACATTTTAGTTAATTCAAATTTAATTTCCATCTGGATTTTGAGGAAATTTCGGCAGCCTCCCGGCGTCTCCTCCCCACCGAGGGAGAAATCGGGACGGCACTGCCGTAATTCTTCCCGCCCGGATCAAAGATCAACGGCGCGAGGTCTTCAATAATTAAACCATCATACCCGGATCAAAGATCGACGGCGTATGGTCTTCGACAATTAAACCATCATACCCGGATCAAAGATCGACGGCGTATGGTCTTCGACAATTAAAACCATCATACCCGGATCAAAGATCGACGGCGTATGGTCTTTGACACCTGCTGAAATCCTCTTTTATATGTATATATAAAAAAAAACATATTTTTTTGGAATATAATATCATTTTAATTATATTTATAACAATATATTATAATATAATATACAATATTTATATTATTATATATTATATATATATATATAATATAAGAGAGGGAGAGAGGGATCGGGTAGAGCCCGATCGGACTAGGGCTCGAGCAGCGGGATCACGCACGGGAGGCTGGGATCGGCGTCGGACGAGTGAGGTCGGCGGCGGGTCGGCAGCCTGGGGGTCGGACCGGCGAGCGAAGTCGGACTGCAATGAAGGAGCCGAAGTCGCGCAATGAGGAGGAAGCCGGAGGAGTGTCGCGTGCAACCTCTGCTCCTCTTGCAAAGGAACGGAGTCGAACAACAACGACGGAAGGAGAAGGTGAACGACGAACCCTAGACGCTTGTTCGAAGCAACGAAGTCGAACAGCGACGAAGGAACCGAAAGAGCGAGCGTAAGTTTTTTTTTTTTTTTTCGTGATTCCTTCCTTTTTAACGCTTTGCATTGTCGGTGTCTCCGAGAGGTGCGTCGTTTTGGCGAGATGGGGCCGGCTTGGAGAGGAATGTCGGTTTCTCTGAATTTTTTTTTTTCTTTTTGTTATTATTATTATTTTTTTTTTGTACAGTCAACAAATTGCCTCCCAACGAATCCATTGTGTGAGTTTCACGCAATGAATTCGTTGCAAACTTTGATCGTGTGATTTCAATCATTTAGATATGTTGGTGAAAAATAGCCCGACCCTTAGGTTTGTGAGTTCAAGGGATTTGAAAGTTTCTTCCCTTAGGCTTGTTGAATTTTGTGGATTTAGCTCGACCCTTAGGTTTATGAGCATAAAAAATTTCAAAGTTCTGCCCTTAGGCTTATTGAACTTTTTGGATTTAGCCCGACCCTTAGGTTTATGAGCTTAGAAGATTTACAAAGTTCGGCCCTTATGCTTGTTGAACTTTGTGGATTTTAGCTCGACCCTTAGGTTTATGAGCTTATAAGATGTGCAAAGTTTAGCTTATTGAACTTTGTGGATTTTTCGAATGAGCTTATAAGATTTGCAAAGTTCGGCCCTTAGGAGGTTTGGCCTTTAGGCTTTGGCCTTTAGGCTTACCCTTAGGGTTTAGCTCGAGCTTAGCTTTCGCATATAAAGAACCCTTAGGCTTATTGAACCTTTGTGGGTTTAGCTCAACCCTTAGGTTTATGAGCATATAAGATTTCAAAGTTCCTTATTTTTATTTGGTAGAGGGGATAAAATTATCTCCCGATTTTTTTTTTTTTTTTTTTTTTTAGCTAGTAAGGGATTGAATTTACTTCATGCATTGCAAAAAAAAAATATTAAAATTGCCTCCTGTCTTTCAGGAGGGATGTGAATTTCATTTCTCCCATTACAGGAGAATATAAAAATTGCCTCCTGTCTTTCAGGAGGGGATTTAGATGATTTTTTTTTCTGATAGACAGATTTTTCATACATAATATTTTTATGTATGATATTTCTTCAAATATTGACCATTAATTGGTGGCATGGGCCTTTGCCCATTTTAGATCTATAAGTTGATAGGCACCTCCTTCATACACTATTTCAATGATGAAGGGTCCTTCCCATATTGGATCAAATTTACCTCCAAGGCGACGGTGAGGGATTATAGGTCTTCGGCGAACTAGAACAAGTTCACCTTCTTTGAAGCTTCTAGGACGAACCATTCTATCATGTGCCCTAGTCATTCTTGCTTTGTAGGACTCTAAACTTTGCTGAGCCTGAAGTCTTACTTCATCAAGAGCTTCAAGTTCTTCAAGTCGTAGAAGATCATTTTTCTTCTTTGGTTAATTCGTATTGAACAGCAATACGAAGAGAAGGTAGCTCAACCTCAAGAGGTAATATTGCTTCGGTTCCGAAAACTAGTGAGTATGGGGTGGCCTGCGTTGCAGTTTTATAAGTGGTACGATATGCCCAGAGAGCTTCTGTCAATTTATTGTGCCACTCTCTCTTATTTTTAGAGAGAATTTTCTTGAGCAGCTTAACCAAAGTTTTGTTAAATGCTTCGGCCAAACCATTGGCTCTTGGGTTATATATCGATGAATAACGCCAGTCTATCTTATGACGTTCTATAAATCGATAAATTTTGGTACTTTTGAAGGCGGTACCATTGTCTGATATAATTCGACGTGGCACTCCAAATCGATAGACAATGTTATCTCGAAAGAATTTCATCACATTGTCCGCTTTAACTTCTCGTAAGGGAATTGCTTCAGCCCATTTTGAGAAATAGTCCGTGGTTGCTAGGATGAACCGATGTCCTAAAGAAGATGGTGGTTCTATAGGACCTATTATATCAGTACCCCAGCTTTCAAATGGCCATGATGCTACTGTAGGGTGTAGCGGATTTGGAGGTCTATGCATGATATCTCCATGCACTTGACATTGATGGCACTTTTTAGCATGGTCGATGCAATCTTGAACCATACTTGGCCAATAGTATCCCATACGTTTGATTTTGATTTTCATTTTGGGTCCAGATTGGTGTGCACCACATAATCCTTCATGAACTTCACTTATAACTTTTTGGGATTCATCGGGACCCAAACATCGTAGCCACATTTGATCAAATGATCTACGATATAATGTATCATTCACGAAAGCATATCTTAACGCTCTTCGTGATATTTGAGAAGCTGTAGATTTATTTTCGGGTAATCTCCCTTCTTTGAAATATCTGATAAATGGATCTCTCCAATCATTTTCACCATATATGGTTAGACTTTCTTGCATTTCTTTTCCTTCATCATCTTGTATGATAGATGGAGTTAACGTATGCCTGTTTTGAATAGTTATGAGAATTGGATCCTTTTGTGGATTTGCTAGTTCTTTAGCTAGCTTTGCCAACGCATCGGCTTTACCATTTTCACTACGTGTAATCCTTGTGAGAGTTACTTCAGGGATTTGTCGTAGGAGTTTTAGAGCATACTCATGATAAGAGATTAATTCAGGCTTATTGATTTTGAAATCGCCTATTATTTGTTTGATTATGAGTTGAGAATCTCCATATATATGGATCTTCTCAATTTTCATATTAATTGCCAACTCAAGGCCCGCAATTAAGGCTTCGTATTCAGCCTCATTATTAGTGCGAGGCTCTGTTAAGCTATAGGAATATCGGAGTATTCCTTTTTGCGGTGTAATAAATATAAGGCCGATGCCTACTTGGATTGTTGGAAATTTGGGTGGCTTGGATGGTTTTATTGATGAAGCTCCATCGAAATAGAGCTCCCATTCTTGCAGATTTTCTTTTTCTTCCACTTCAAGTATTTGCTCATCTGGCAATTCATCGTTGAGTGGAGAACTTGCAGGTAGAGGATGGGCTGCTAGAAAATCAGCTATGTCAAATTGCATTAGCAAGACAGCCCATTTAGCTAGACGACCAGTGAGAGTGGGTCTAGTCATTAGAAATTTTAATGGATCAACTTTAGATATTAAAGTGATTTTATGGGATAACATATAATGCCGTAGTTTTTGAGTGGCAAAGATCAATGCTAGGCATTGCTTTTCAATTGGTGAATATTTAGATTCTGCCCCTATTAATCGTCGACTGATATAATAAAGGGCATTTTCTTTGCCATCTTCGTTTGTTTGTGCTAGCAATGCTCCGAGTGATTCTTCAAGAGCAGCTGTATATATGATTAAGGGTTTCCCTTGGATTGGGGCAGCAAGGGATTGGAGGATTCAATAGATATTGTTTTATACTATTAAATGCCTCTTGACAAGCATCGTCCCACACGAAAGGAGTATCTTTCTTCATCAATCGTGAAAAGGGTTGGCATCTACCCGAGAGATTAGATATAAATCTTCGGATATATGCCAATCTTCCTTGTAAAGAACGAAGTTGTCTTAGAGTTTTTGGAGGTGGCATTTCCACTATTGCTTGAATTTTATCAGGATCAATTTCAATCCCTCTATGGCGTACAATAAATCCGAGAAATTTACCGGATGACACACCAAAAGCGCATTTCAGCGGATTCATTTTCAAATTGAATTTGCGAATTCTTTCGAATACAATTTTGAGATCATTTACATGTTCATGTTGATTTTTTTTTGCTTTTTACAACCAAATCATCCACATAACATTCTACATACTTATGGATAAGATCATCAAAGATTCGAGTCATCGCTCTTTGGTAAGTAGCTCCAGCATTCTTCAAACCGAATGGCATTACTTTGTAGCAATATATGCCAATGGGAGTTCGAAATGAGGTATGTTTTTCATCATCATCCGGATCCATTTTGATTTGATTATAACCTGATGATCCATCCATGAATGAGAACATGTCATGATTCGAAGTGTTATCGACCATAAGTTCTGCATTGGGCAGTGGAAAATCATCTTTTGGGCATGCTTTGTTCAAATCCCGGTAGTCTATACAGACACGAATTTGACCATTCTTCTTCTTCACACTGGAACGATATTAGCGATCCAGTTAGCATACTTCTCTTCTCGAATAAAACCAGCTTCAATAAGCTTCTTGGTTTCAGCAATGACTTGTTCTTCAATTTCAAGTCGCATTCGCCTGGGTGCTTGCTTAACAGGCGGTATTTTTGTATCGATGGAGAGTTTATGCACTGCCACCTCTGGTGATAAACCAGGCATTTCAGTGTAGTTCCATGCGAAACAATCTTTATATTCAAGAAGTAACATTTTTAGCTCCTCTGCCTTGTCTTTGCGAGAGATCAGAGCTGATGAATGTAGGTTTTGGATCTTCTTCAGTACCCAAGTTTATTTCTTTGAGCTCGTCCACAGTAGCTTGGCCACCTTCTTCAAATTCTTTTGGGGCTTCTTTTAGATCTATTATTAGATCTTCAACTTGAATTTCAGACTCCGACAATCTCTCATCTTTGTCTGTAACATTGTAGGAGGTTGCATATGTAAGATGTGGATGTTGAGGGCACTCCAGATAATGATAGGATGATGCTCGTGTAAGGTGTGAATGTCGAGCATATCCAAGGCCCCATGTTGTTGATAAGCCATGACCAACAGGTCTTTGTGCATGCTCATTGTGCCAGAGTTCTCTGAAATAACGAGCTCGTTTGTTTGTTTGCACAAAAAATGTTCTTTTTTCTATCAACTTTCTCATAATTGGTGAAGGGTATTGAGGAATGATTATCCACATATCTTCATAATCCCATTCATTTTCATTTTCTATTTCATGAGTAATGTGATGCGGTATTACTCTTGATTTATAGAAAATAGATCCACGCTCATTGAGACCTCTTTTGGGAGGGACATAAAAAGTTTTTAACATTTCTATGTTTGTATTTGGCGAGGTAGTCAATGTTTTGGAATGTGTCGTTGGCATAGGCACTATTTTGATGATCTCTGTAGATATTTGTTCTTCAGATACCCTTATCATTGAAATTGATACTTTCTGCAATTTCTTAGATATGGAATTGGGTCCTGGGTCCCCTTCCTCCTGAGATTCTGTAGTGCTCTTGGGCTGATAGACAAATTCTCCTTCTCCTTCAATGGTCGGTTTACTTGAACACCGTACCTTATTTGCATGATTAGTTTCGTAATCAAAAGAGACAGTTGATAGTTCATTCTTTCTTTTCCCTATGATCAAGGGTTTGAAAGTTGTAGAGATATCATCCTCTTCAGAATCACTACCTAGATGCGGCACTGTGCAAATTTGTTTCGAGATATTCTTGTTTTTTTCTCTTTTAGCTTTTTCTTGTCCAGTGTAAGAGACTGAATTTTAGGAAGCTCATTGCCTTTTGACTTTTGAGCTATAAAGTACTTGGCGTCATCGTAGATTTTGACTTCATGCACCAAGAATGGTTGTTCATCACCATCAATGCGATATTCTTCATTATCTCGAATGTATTTCATACATTGATGAAGTGTTGAAGGCACTATACCATACTCATGGAGCCATGGTCTTCCAAGAAGTGCTTTGTATGATGTGTTGGCATCAATGATATGAAATGTTGCCTCTGTATTAAGTTCCCCAAAGTTCAAAGGCAAAACTAAAGATCCCAGGGTTCTTTGCCCTTGCTCGTTGAATCCTTGCAAAAATACTGTGCTTTTGTTCAAATATTGTACGTCCAGGGCTAATCCTTTGAGCGTTTTGAGACTCATTAGATTAACAGAAGAACCTGGATCAATCAAAATCCTATTTATTTCAATATTGTTACTCTCCGCCGTAACATATAATGGTCGATTATGATCTGTAGTTCCTAGGAGCATATCACTATCACAGAATGTGATTGTAGCAGTACTCTGGGTATGCAAAGCTTCTTTCAAATTTTGCTCAGCAAAGAATGCCTCATACTGCTCAGGATTTTGCAAAGCTTTAATGAGTGTTTCCCGAAGGTTCTTAGACATCAGAAGGGCGTCGTAGACACTTAACAATGCAGGTAGTTTGCGGAGATGAGATAATATGTTGTAATCCACATTTGAACTAGCCACCTTGGGCTTAGGAGGCTCTTGTGGAATAATAGCTTCATTGAGTTGGATGTTCTTCTCCTTATCCTTTGTTTTCTTTTGTGTGGTGGAGGAACCTGCTTTCCGCTTCTCAGTTGAATTTGTGTCACCTCTGAAGATGATCTAGCTTCAGCTTGAGAATTCTTTGAGATTTTCAAATCATCAATCTCCTCGGAGTCTGAGCCGCTTCCGAGTTTTGGACATTTTTCTTTAGGCATGTTCTTTCCCCTTATGATCACTTTCTTCTTCATCGGGAAAATATAAGTCTTCATCTGAGTCGGTGAAAAGTGTTGGTGTACGATGTACTTCCTTAGAAGGAATTTTCGTGTTAGCTTTATAGATAACAAGAGGTGCATTGCGTCCTCTTGCAGCCCTTCCACCTCGTTGATTTATGACTCGGCAAGTCTCAATTGGAATACTCTTTTCTTTTTCTGACTCCGAGTCAAGAAATAAATCAATCATATATTCCTCTAGCTTGACAGGACGCCTTAGAGGTTGCTGATATTCATCGATGGAGTCGATGTATTTTTGTATTACAGAGTTCTGCCTTGTTAATTTCTTCTTCTTTCTTTTCTGAGATTTTGATCCAGGCTTACGCTTATCCTTTTGGTCTTTGAAATATTTTGAAGGTTTCTTTTTACTCGAACTGGGCCCTCCTGTCATTGGGTTTTTTTGAAGAAAGAAGTTTTGGATCAACTTCCAATTCTAAAGCACTTTTACGACGAATGCCTTCAATGGCCAACAGGACATTCATCATCTTTTAGTTTTCTTTGAGATAAAGGTCTCCCAACCACCTTCATCTTCCTGGGGTGCTTTCCCTTTTTCATTCTCCATGTTTTGACAGGGAGTAGAGGAGATAACATTGGTTTTCTCCCTCTTAGGATTGGCAAGAACACTATTAGAAAGTGTAAGTTCACCATTCTGATAATTTCTTTCAACCCAATCTTTGAATATGAAACAGTCTTCGATTGGGTGACTTATGATCCTATGATACGGACAGTAATTTGGATCATCTGTCATGCCAGCCTGTTCTGGTCGGCGAGATTCTGGCAATTGAAGACCAATTTTTAGAGCTTGCCTAAAAATCTTTCCTGTACATTCTTTTTTGAAGGAATATGTCTTATTGATTTTCTCCTGCAAGGTAGGAGGTTTTTGCCTTTCTCTCATTTGTTTCAATATCTTTGATGGATTCATTGAATCTTCTTTTTCTTTCTTTTCTAAGGAAGACGGGAATGTAGCATTTACTTCACCCCTTTTTGGATCATAAATCTTGATTTGTTTTCCTTTCCCTGGTGGATTATTGTTGTAGTTGAAACCAGCACTTCTAGGCCTGGGTAACCTTTCAAATTTGGCTACACGACGATCAAGTAACTCCTGAAACGTATTGATTGTAGCCATCGCCAGATATGGAGCCATATAATCATCTATGTTTCCCAGTAATAACTCAACAGCATGTTTTTCAGTGAGTTGTTGCTCGCATTTCATGCTGAGATTTCTCCACCTGGTAATGTACTTGGTGACTGATTCCTCTCTTTTCCTTTTTTCTCAAGAGCGAGGTCAGCGATAGTCACCTTCTTTGTTGCACTGGCAAATCTTTTGATGAACATCGTCTCTAATTCGGCGAATGTTCTCACTGAGTCGTTGGGTAACTCAGCATACCATTCAAAGGCTGTACCTGTTAAACTACTGACAAATTGGCGTAGTAACAGAGCATCATTGCCTCCTGTATTTCCACAGGTAGCTCTGAATTGTGCTAGATGTTGGCGAGGATTTGCAGTGCCGTCAAATAAATTGAACTTTGGCACTATGTATCCCTTTGGATATTTCTCCTGGTCATATTCTGTCGGATATGGACGACCTTTTCCGACCAAGGCTTCAACAGCTTCAGAAGCAATAGCTGCTTTAACCTTTTGACTAATGAGATTCTCAATTTGAGATTTGCTGACCATTTCTTCTTCCTTAGAAGCTATCAAAGTTGGCTCATGTAACTCTTCTGGTCTTCTGTCAGGAGGTGCCAATGCATCGGGGATAGTTTGGACATTCCCTTGAGAATTTGTTATAGGTGGTTGATTAGTTGTAGCCATCATACCAAGTTGTCCAAACAACTGTTTCATCATATTACTCATCTCATCAAGACGGGCATTTAAATGATGGATTTCCTGATCTTTCTTCTGTTGTATAGACTGCATTTCTGCTTGCAACCTCTTTACGATTTCTTCAGCTTCTTCTTCCTCAACTTCTTCTAGTTGTGGAGCTCTATTCACAGCTGCTGCTTGTTCTTGATCATCTCGTAGTTGTTCCTCATTTTGTAGATTCAGTGCAGCACTTCTACGAGTATATCGTTGATTAGCTCGATCAGGTATATGATCAACCATTCGGACAACTTCAATGTCCATGGGACCAATACCCTCTTCCATTTCTTCATCATTATCATAATAATTATCATCTTCTTCCAACTCATGATTTTCTCCAAGTTGGGACCGCCGCTTCCAGTGTATGGCTGGAGAGTCGGGGGATTCTTTATAGACTTGACAGCCTTCTTCTATTGTTTTCATCACATCAACAGAAGTCTCCTTATTAGGGGATAACTTCTGGACATGAGATTTAAGTCGCTCTTTATTATAAATTTCATTATCACGGTCATCCTTCTGAGCTCGAGGATATGTGGGTCTTTTGGGAACCCAGACTTGTTGTCTTCTTGGAGTCACATAATGATGACCACCAGCATCGAAATGTACCTTTGAATGGGCAGATCTATGATACCATTGTTGGGGCCTTCGTTCAGCATATCTTCTGTTATAGTCTCTTACATGTAAATTATCAGAAGGCCCTCCCAACTGTTTTCTTCCGTAATACGGGTATCGACCCATATTAGGACAGAATTCTCTTGGCTTTTGGTAGTATGGAGGACGTCTAAACTCCTCTCTATAAGATCTTGTTGAGAATTTATTATTCTGAGGATGAATCATATTTGAGGAAATAACTTCAGTAACAGATTTCCTCAGTCTTCGTTGTAGATTTCTATCTTTGACAGCCTTCAGTATTTTGTATATCTTGGAAGAGGCAGATTCTTCCTTCTTGGGTGGTTGTGGCTGTTGACGTGAAGTCTCCCAGAAAGACTTCTTCAAGTGACCCTTATCATCATTCCTTTTTACCCATTTTAACGGCTCAAAGCCGTTATTAACAGGTATATTTGCCTCTAACTGCGGTGATGATTCTTCAAGGGTTTCAGGCACCCAGCCATTAGCTCGTAAGCGAGCATTAGCCTTTCTTCTAGTTTTCCTGGAAAGTTTAGTACTTGCTTCAGGAACTTCAGCATTGTATTCTTCAGGCACTTCATCCTGGATTGTATTCTGACTGGCTGTATTCACGCCAACAGATTGCAACTTGGGCTCAGAAACTTTCTTTTGAATTACTGGAGCAGTAGTAGGTGTCATAGAGAGCCTTGAAAATACAGAGGCCCTCTTAGGAGCCTTCTCATCAGCAGCTTCAGAAGTAGGCTTCTTAGCGACACCTTTGGCAGTAGGTACGCTAACAGGATTCTCAGGAATGAACTGTTCAAACTGCATGACTTCGGAAATAGTTCCGAATTGAATAGTTGCTCCAGCATAGCCTGTGTTCAGAACAGCTTGAGGGAACTGCACTCTGGCTCCCTCACCCAGTTTCACAGTCATGAATGACTTTGCAGGCGTCATGTTATCAACCTGCCAACAGAACTTACAGGGATTAGAGTCAACCTGAATTCTGCTAGAAAAGAAAACACAGAATTGCGTTGAATAAACATCTATATTTATTTATAGATGTTTTCATAATTTGAGACTAAATATAAATTGTCTTTTCATCCAAAGATGGAGAGAAAAAAGTATTCCCCAGCGGAGTCGCCAGAAATCTGTTGGCTCAAGAAAAATGGCACGAATGCACGAATCCCACTTTGCAGCCGTAGGATTCCACTTCCCTTAAATCAGATTGAAATTAACCAGATTTCCCCTGAGGGTAGTGTCAGGGTTTATAGATCTGGGGTTCTTACTTCCTATGAGTGCAAGCACTCATAGTTAATTACCCCTCTTACTATGTAAGAGAGAACTCTCGATTAAGGATGAATAAATTTTAGATATTTCTAGTCTCAAATGGTGGGAAGATGGAGGTAAACCCGATCAGGATCCCATGGTTCCGTCGTCCCGGGTATACCGTAGATTTCAGTCTACCAACACTAACAATCATTGACCATAGTGTCCAGGGAATCTGATTAGCAGCCATGGGTTGCCTCCTCTCAGGGATCCCGAGTAGACTGAAATGGTTAGATGTGGATTTTAGTTTGATTTAATTTGGGTCGGGGCTTATGGCTTCCTTAGAAGTTGCCCGTTAATTTGTTTAGTTTGGGGCTTACGGCTCCAATTAGGAGTTGCCCGGATAGTTTGTTTAGTTTGGGGCTTACGGCTCCAATTAGGAGTTGCCCGGAGAATTTGATTTAGTTTGGGGCTTACGGCTCCAATTAGGAGTTGCCCAAAGAATTTTGGTTGGATAGGTCTTATGGCTTCCTTAGAAGTTGCCTAACGGTGGGTCTTACGACCTAGCCCTGTAAGCTAAGCGGCCCGAGTTGTGGGTCTTACAACCTAGTCCTTAAGACTAGGATGCCCGAGAATTTTAATTATTTGGGTAGGACTTATGGCTTCCCTTAAGAAGTAGCCTGAAAAGCGGGTCTTACAACTTAATCGTTTAGACTAAGATGCCCCATATAGGTTTTAAATTTTGATTGTTTAGGGTTTAGGATCATTACTATTTATTTAGCAAATTTCCTAAAATGTGGGGGGGGGGCTTACGACTTCAGGTAGAAGTTGCCCGATAGCGGGTCTTACAACCTAATCCTATAGAATAGGATACCCATAGGTGAGGGGTCTAGGTTTGTATTATCACCTAAACACTTCCCTTAGATGTCGGACTTACGACTTCATTAGAAGTGGCCGGGGGTTTTAATTGGGTTTAGGGGTTAGGTCAATTTCTACCTAAAACTTTCCCCTAAGGTCGGGCTTATGACTTTCCTACGAAAGTTGCCGGGTAGTGGGTCTTACAACCAAGTTCCTATGAACGAGGCTGCCCAATAAAATTTGAATTTTGTTGTTTGGAGATTTGTTATTTAGAGAAATTGAAAGGGTTGTAAATTGGTTTTAGTTCGTGGTTTTGATACCTTGGGGTTTTAAAACACTGGTGTTAGTATTTTTTTTGGTTATTCTGTGCTCGTAGCTTGTTTCTTTACTGCACTGTGGCTCTACTATCTTTTTCGTACTTAGCTTTTGTTGCTTTCCAGTACTCTGTTCTACTTGCAGTAGCTAGATTTATTCAATTTATTTATGATGCATTGATTGCTCATTTATTTGTTTGCAGGTTCGTAGCCAGTGGTTGCAGCAGTCAGGGCTCGTAGTTGTAGAGGATAGAGCCCAAAGATGGTTACAAGAACTCGTTCAAGAGGGACTTTGGATAATTTGCAGAGGAGTTCAGTTTGAGAGGTTGTATAGTTTGTGAGAGGGCTTGTAAGTTGTAGAATTGGTGAGAGGATTTGGAGAGTTTGAGAGCATTTATATATTTGATTAGTGAAAACATTATTTTTCTTCATGCATTTTCTTTTATGTTTAACTTAATTAATCAATTAACTAAAAATATTTTTAGTTAATTATACTAATCTCAATTTCTAAAAACTCACATGCTTTAAGGCTTTCAAAATTTAAAAATCTTATATTTAAATTTTTTATTTCTTGAATTTCGTATGCTCTCAAATTTTAAAATGCTCTTAAATTTCAAAGGCTCTTAAAAAAGAAATATTTGGATTAAAGTGACGGGAAGAGAATGAGTGCTTGAAGGTTCTCCGTTCCCATGCATTTGACGATATAGGAGATTTTGAAGATCTCGATTAATCAGATTAATTAATTTTTTTTTTAGTTAAATCTTAATTAACTAAATTAGTTAATTAAAATTCTAAGGTCATTTTTAACATTTTAGTTAATTCAAATTTAATTTCCATCTGGATTTTGAGGAAATTTCGGCAGCCTCCCGGCGTCTCCTCCCCACCGAGGGAGAAATCGGGACGGCACTGCCGTAATTCTTCCCGCCCGGATCAAAGATCAACGGCGCGAGGTCTTCAATAGTTAAACCATCATACCCGGATCAAAGATCGACGGCGTATGGTCTTCGACAATTAAACCATCATACCCGGATCAAAGATCGACGGCGTATGGTCTTCGACAATTAAACCATCATATACCCGGATCAAAGATCGACGGCGTATGGTCTTTGACACCTGCTGAAATCCTCTTTTATATGTATATATAAAAAAAAAAAAACATATTTTTGGAATATAATATCATTTTAATTATATTTATAACAATATATTATAATATAATATACAATAATTATATTATTATATATTACATATAATATAATATAAGAGAGGGAGAGAGGGATCGGGTAGAGCCCGATCGGACTAGGGCTCGAGCAGCGGGATCACGCACGGGAGGCTGGGATCGGCGTCGGACGAGTGAGGTCGGCGGCGGGTCGGCAGCCTGGGGTCGGACCGGCGAGCGAAGTCGGACTGCAATGAAGGAGTCGAAGTCGCGCAATGAGGAGGAAGCCGGAGGAGTGTCGCGTGCAACCTCTGCTCCTCTTGCAAAGGAACGGAGTCGAACAACAACGACGGAAGGAGAAGGTGAACGACGAACCCTAGACGCTTGTTCGAAGCAACGAAGTCGAACAGCGACGAAGGAACCGAAAGAGCGAGCGTAAGTTTTTTTTTTTTTTTTCGTGATTCCTTCCTTTTTAACGCTTTGCATTGTCGGTGTCTCCGAGAGGTGCGTCGTTTTGGCGAGATGGGGCCGGCTTGGAGAGGAATGTCGGTTTCTCTGAATTTTTTTTTCTTTTTGTTATTATTATTATTTTTTTTTTGTACAGTCAACACACTGCTTCCACAAATCTCTCATTGTGCCTCTCGATATGAATAGAAGTATAAGAAAGATTGCTTTGATACAAATAAATGATGAAGAAAGATTGCATTAATACCAATTTGATGACATGAACTTAATTATGAAAATATCGAATGATCTTTTTCTTCCAATTTTAAAAAAATTCCTTGAAACTTGGCTGCTTTTGTGAAATACTGTGGGAGGAAGAGAAATCATTAGTTTGGAGGGGAAGAGGCAATTGGTTGCCTTAGGATAGCTGCCAATGAGTAGAGAGAGGAAGTTCTGCAAAAAAATCGTATGGTTAAAGAATACTATAAATAGAGAAAATTGTTCAGAGGAAACAAAGGATTGTTAAAGAGGGAGACAAAAAGAGAAGGGATCAAGTATATAGAGGATCTAGCATGAGAGAGGAAACAAAAAAGAGAATAAATGAGAGAAGCTTTCAAAATGAATTTTATAATTCATTATCAAAATAACATTGATCTAACCTTTATTCATAGAAATAGGATTTACAAAGTTAAATTCAAATTTAAATTTAGATAAGTCCTACAAATCCTATCCACTAATACAAATAAAGATAATGTAACAATTAAATACAACAAATGAAAATAAATTCATGAAAGTAATTTAAATATACTAAAATTTTCTAGAACTTTTTTGAATAATATTGATGCACATCATGCACTGCATCAAGTACTTCGATATTTTCCCCTTAATTAATAGTTATAATAATAAGTTGACTTCTGAAAATAAATTTATGCAAAGGGGACAAAATCGAAGAATTTCCAAAAAATAAGCACTCTTAGGAATCGGCATATAATTCACCCTATCCCCCAAAAGGACTTAATCAATCTATCTATCTACATATATATATATATATATATATATATATATATATATATATATATATATATATATATATATATATATATATATAATAGATTGATAATTTTCAATAAAATTATATCTTCAACAACATTAGAAGTAAAAAAATAATTAATAATAACACGCATTATTAAAGTATTTATTTATTATTGGCTATTATAATTATATTTACTGATAGCACTTAAAAATTAAAATATTTAATATCACGATGGATAATGAATTTTCATTGAAGCGGGAGCTGTCCTCGCCAACTAGGCTTGCATGATAAACATCCACAAGCATTTTGCTGCAAATGTGACTGCCCGATCTAGTGTATCCCATGTGCACTAGTACCATAAAATCAATATAGAGTTGATTACAAAAACATTATTTTAAAGAACAAGTGAAAATACCAATATAATAATATAATTATTTCATGAGATTCAGGAAACAAGCCAATTTGCGAAAATAGGAAATAAGTTTGACCAAATATGTTTTCTGTGTTGATTTTCTAGTTCCATACAATATAAAAACAGAAAATACAATCCAAAAGTACTAGCATACATGGCATAAATAAAAACCCATTTAGTTTTCAAATATCACTTGAGGTTTAGTGGTTTATTAACATCTATAAAAATGGAACTGAAGTTCACACATGCAAATGAAAATTCAAAGCAAGCTTCAAGTTAGAAAAGTACTAAGAAGGGCTTTGACTTTGTTGCTTTGCAGGTTTCCAATGAAATGCCACATGATATCAGAAGGAAGCTGAAAAGAAGAACAATACATTATCAGTTTTCCATAACTTGCAAATTTGCACCTCTGCAATGCTCCAATAAAATGCTTGATATTCAATATTTGCAGGAAGGTGGAATGAAAATCACAAGATTTTTGGAACATAGATAAATTGTGTCACAAAAACTTGATGCATTCTTCTTTTAACGGATTTAATTGAGCACGGAACCATAGACTACATCAGGAGCAGTATCCACATGTTTCCAACTATTTGGTTCACCTTTATGAATCCTTTCAAGGCTTTTATCAGTGTAGTTATGTGGGCTCTGAAAATTCGTGCCACAGACTCTTCGCGGCCCCTTTCTCTTTTTTAGGATCGTCAAGGAGAGATTTAACGAGTAGGTTCCGAGGAAAATTGGGTTTAAATAAGACAATACCCGAAGATTTCATCCTCATTTTGCGAGGATTTTATGATCTAAGTTCTGGTTTCCTAAAGGCACAAGCCCCTATAGTTAACTACCCCTCCCAATAGCGAGAGAAAACTTTTGATTAAGGCTAGTCGCTAAACAGATACGTGGTATCTGGTGTATAGTAACAACAAGATTTGGTAATTGAAAATTTAATATTTAAAATTAGAAATTCACCACCTGATACTTAAAATAGATGGTGGGAGGAATAATGATGAACCTGATCAAAATCACATGGTTCTATTATCCGGGGTCATCATGGTCCCTAATCTACTTAGTCGAAGGAGGTAGTCGACCCCAACCTGACAGAAGGATACTTGTCGGCAGCTATGGTTTGTTTCGTTCAAGGGTATCTTGTAAACTTGGGGTGATGCCTAACGGGACAGATTTGAATCCACCTTAGGTAACAGAGGGCTTTGCGCCCTATTGATCATATCCTACTGATTCATTAATTAAAGATTTGAAGTCGTTGGGGAATATATAGGCTCTAATCATGACCGTAATTTAATGGTATTATTTGATAACAAAACTACCCTGTCAGAGGGTCCCGGTCATAACTGTTTACCTATGATATCATTTGGCAGAAAAACCACCAGTTATAGGACACGTGCCACGTCCTTATTGTCAAGAGACCAATTGAGAATAAATTCCAAGTGATATTGTCGATCAGACATTTGCTCTTTGAGAGGTGAAGTGATTTTGAAGCTTGTCGACCTCAGCAAATTATTGCGGAGGGTGTATGGGTATTTGTTTTAAGTATTTGATGATTGAATTTAAATTTTAAAGATCTATATTCTTAATGGGTATGAAGCTTTAGGGTTTTTGGGAGAATTTGAAAATTAACCCCTATGCATTATATTTACATTCAACACGACCATCATAAGGGTAATTATGGGAAATTTCATTTTATTGGTTGAACCTTGTCGACTCTGCCTACTTGACGATAGAGGATCGAGTTCATTGTCGGCATTATACTTTTATTAGGGAATCCTTTTTGTAAGAGATCATAAAGGCCTAACATAAACATATAAAATAAATATTCCGGTTGAACTTAAGTTTATTTGTTTGACTCGCACAGTATCTTCAGACGTCACGTGTGTGCATACATCATGCTCGTCGGGACCCATGCGGGTATATGCTTTTGCATGCATTTTGCATAATGTATTTGTATAGTGGTTATGTGTGCGGTGCATTAGACGTGTACAACACCTTAACATGCCCATGCATGCACCTGTATATCTGCATGTATGACATGTTGATATGTTGCACAGTAGCTTAATGCATAATCACAGTGTACTATGTATTTGCATGATTTGTGCGTATAGCACGTACATTGTATGTTTGCTTGCATAATACATTCACATGATAATTCAGTGTTCTCATGTAGTGCATGATGTATTTGCAAGTCAGTGTAGCGCACTACCGCTACACAGTGTATTTTACAAGTTGAAGAATATGCTTACATGTGTTTTCTATTTTGAAACATGTATATGCATGATGTGAATACATTAGTGCCTGTTTTAATGCATAGGGTGTTTTTGCATTATTCAAATATGCTCAGTTGCAAAATTCTATTTAAAAGCCTACAAAAGCCTTCCGTCCTCTGGTATGTATATTGTGAATTCGGTGGCGTTTTTTAGCAGCGCATTAGGCTTCATTTCTCATGGTTCATCAATGTGGTTTTGATATGCGAATGAGCTATGTGATGCGTCAGGAGCCTTCTACCTGTCACTTGCAAGTAAACTAATTTATCTGGTATGACAGTCTGGCACCAAAAATTTATTGCATCAATTACCAGTGGCACACAGCTTTTACTACAAATTCCCTGCATCTACTTATAAGTGAATTATAGCATTCACTGCCTGTTACTGATCATCACCCGTAGGTATAATATTGTGCATACGTCGAATCTTTCACTAGTAGATATTTGTATTCATCGTGTATTGTACTGTGTATTTACAAGAGGTTTTGTTGTTTTCAGGCAAGTTGATATGTTCATTGCACATTGATTTTCAATGTTTGTAGGGGACTTGATGTAGGCAAACTAGAAAGAAAGAGCCAAAAGAGGAGAACACTAGGACTAGGAGAACAAAACTCAATTCAATCTAGAATGCTGACATCCAAACAAACACCAAAACAACAAAAGCCAAACAATCAAAACAAAATTAAAATTAAAAAAACACTATCCTCAGAACAACCGGCAAGCGGTTTCCTCACATGCAACGAAAAGTTGGCAAAGTAAAATAAGAGCTTAAGGGCTTGCAAACCAAGGGTGCACCACAGCTACAAGATCCAAAGTCCAACAAAACTCCTCTGGCAAATGTCACCAAATCAGCCCAACAAACACCTTCCAATAGATCAAGAAGAAAGATACAAGTGGAGTTGGAACTTGCGGAGAGAAGAAGAGATTAGAAGCCCAAGACGAAATAGAGAAGAGGAAGAGAGAAATGGAACAAGCTTTCAAGCTTTTCCAAAGAAAAAAACCTCAGGTTTTTGTAGAGACTTTACTCAAATATTCATCAACCTTCTATGCTTCAAAATATCTCCAATTTATAAGAGAAAAGGGGGCAGTCAAACAGCCATTTCACGTCCAACATAACCAATCAGATAAGGGGAAGTAAAAGGCCAAAATTTATTCCAAAACAGCCCCCGAAAAGGCCACACAGAAAATCGGGAAAAGCAGCACGGGATAAAAAGCCAGGGGAAGAACAGAAGGGGCAGCACAGGGGATCGAAACTAGCAATCAGGGGGGGCCTGAACAGGCCACGGGAAGGAGAACCATGAGGGGAAAAAACCGAAGACACACCGACAAAGGAAAAGGCACAATTCCACTCCACATAATGAGCTAACAAGAGGAATAACTTTTCAGAATAATGAGATAAACATCAGCTCAAGCATTTATGAGCTAGAGCAAGCAGCTCCCAAAATAACCATAACCCAAAACCAAGCAGCCCAACTCAACCCGAGAAGCACCCAGTAGCCCAAAGACCAAAGAAACCAAGTAGCTAGTACACCCAAGGTTTGTCATGCCTAAGCACTACCTACTCATGATCATTAGAAGTTTTCCATCATAGGATAGCATAAAAATAAATAAATAAACAATAGAATTCGAATTACAATAAAAAATGAAAATAAACTGAAATTTGTATGCATCAGGATTGCCATTATTTTTTAAAACTAGCTGATGTTGATTAAAGGACTGTTGTAGAGTTCATTGCATGTTAATGTGAGATGTCAGATGAGATTCGTCACATCAATCGTCGTTGCTTGTATGCGGACTGTATCAACCATCGTTGTCCATAAGGAATTGATGTATTTGCATTATATTGAATTGTTGTTTACTATGTGAATGCCCTAGCATTTATTGCATGTTATTTGTCATCACCTGTAGGTAAACGGGACTACTATATGGTCTCTTATAGTTGCTTGTAGGTGCTAGCACTCATTGCCAATTTATTACTTTTGTTTGTGAATAATGTCCTTGTTCATCATAGTCCTATTAGTTATGCTTGTAAGAGATTCATCATATTCATCATACTTGGCCTTTCATTATTTGCAGAGGTCTGATGTGTTTGCTGTAAGTTGATGTTGACTGTAGGGAAATTGCTATAGTCATTGTGTATCTTGATGCTTTTCTCAGAAATATATCACTGCAAGTCTCCTACTACCACTTATGAATAGTTTATTGTGTGGGTTCAACTGTGCGAGGGAAAGAAAATGAACAAAGAGTTTCATTCGTTCTCTTTCTATCAGCGAGGATGGGCGTGGTTACAGGAGAAATTGGGGGAAATGGGAGTGTGGCATGTTCAGAAACGGCGCTGAATTGTAGGAAATGGGAAGTCGAATCGAACAGAGGATTTTAGCAGGATTTATTGTAATAATAATAAGCAATAATATTTTAAAATTTATATAATAATATAATTATAGTTAATATCTTATTATTATTATAGATTTAATTTAAATTAATATAAATTGATCATTGCACTTCTTCATTCCTTGCGCATATACATACTCGTTTCGCATTCTATATCTAAGAGTGAAGCCACTCATCCACCTGAGCATTCTCATCTTGGTAACACTTAACTTTATGCTTCTCTTTTAATAGCCAACATATTGCGTCATAAAGCATTGCAGGTCTCCCCGCCATCCTATAGAATTTTCCTTTAACTTTGAGTGGTACTTTTCTACACACAATAAGTCCGAAGCATTCCTCCACTTCAAAAATCCAACTTGAATTATACTAATAATATCCCCATTTATTTCACCATCACTTTGAACAATAGATCCAAGATATCCAAAACTTGTACTCTTATTAATACTTGATTGCTCAAAGTCATAATCCCCCCGCTATATCTATTACTGCTAACATTACACTGTATGTATTCGATTTTAGATCTACTCAAACGAACACCTTTAGACTCTAAGGTTGACATTCAAAATTCGAGTTTTCTTACAACTCCCTCTCTAGTCTTATCAAGAAGAAGAATATCATCAGCAAAAAGCATACACTAAGGAACATCCTCTTGTTAACCTAGAGTCTTGTAAGAACATCCATGACTAAAGAAAAAAGATATGGCATAAAGATGATCCTTGATGTAATCCAACTAAAATAGGAAAATATTTGGTTAAACCATCTTGTGTTTGAACAAGTCCTACATACATATCTTTAATGACTTGAATATATGCATTATTAACTCATTTCTTTTCTAGAACTCTCTAGAGCATTCTCTTGGAACTTTATCATATCCTTTTTCTAAATCAATATATCATATATAAATCCTCCTTTCTCTTTATACTTCTCCATCAAACCTCTCAATAAATGTATAGCTTCCATAGTAGACCTACCCAGCATGAATCCAAATTGATTTTGAGAAACCTTAGTACTACATCATAACATATGCTCAATAACTCTCTCTCAAATAGGTTTATCCTCCACCCTCTCCAAAAAAGAAAAAAATAATAATGATAAAAAATATTATTCTCCCTCGGTGTTGTCATCGTCTCATCATCATTGCCCTCGTCGTCATTCACTTTTGAGGTATAACCCAAAACCCTAAAACTCCAAAACCCCGGATGTGATGTGTTTGTCACAGTGAGTGGAAATTGTGCGTACTTTTCTTAGCCGGTGGGAGAAACTTTTAGGCAAGATTCATGATGCGTTAGGTAACCCTCGCACGCACTTTTCTTAGCATAACGAGGTGAACTCCTAAGTACCCTTGACTGTTGATGCAACCTAAAGCCCTGATACCAAATTGATGCAACCTAAAAAAATATTATGATTGCAAACTAAAGACTTACTTTCAATAAAACATAAACAAACACCGATATAAAAAAACAATACTATTATATCCCATAATAGCTTAAACAAACACAATAAAGAACACAAAATAACACTTACAACCTATGTTGCACCGATACGAATACGGCGACACGGATACGACACGATACAAATACGGGACACATAAATTCTTAAAAATACATGATACAGGTACAACGCGGACATTGTATTATAATTTATAAATCATACATAAAAACTAAAAAAGCAATCAAAGCATGATATTTGAAATTACAAAAATAAAAAATAAAAGTAACATCATTTGTATCCTGGTAGCTTATAATATCAAAATAAAGTAAGCATTAAATAAATGTCTAGTACAACAATAAAAGCATAAACATAAATTATCTAGCACATGAAGTTTCATCTATTCAATAGAATGAAAGATATGCTTAGCTTCTTCAGTTGTTTGTCTTTGAACTTCTATATCATCTTCAACAAATATCATAGCTTCTAATTCAGGCTCATCAAGTAAAATATTAGCAATTTCTAATATTCTTATATCATCAAGAGACTCAAATCCATCTCGGAAATGAGAGAACCTCACTCGTAGCTGCGGAAGTAAATACAACGGGTCTTTTTTTGAATTTTTTTGCTTTTCAACGGACATGCGTATTGGATACGCATGTCCTTTTGAAATTGAATAGTATTTTAATTGGATACGGCAAAGCCGTATCCAACACATATAGGTGTCGTATCAGAGGCATATCCATATATCGGTGTATCAAATACAGCACGCCTTCATAAATAGGTGTATCGGTGGAACATAGCTTACAACTCACAATGAAATACAACACAACGACACCTTACAGGTTATAAACGTTTCGAGAAGAAGGATACATGTGAAATGGGAACGGTGGAGAGAAGAAAGAGATAGAAGCTCAAGACGAAATTTTAGAAGATAGGAAGAGCGAAGCAAAATAGCTCGCAAGCTATTTAACCCGTAGGTTTCACTTTCCAAATATTCTTCACAATCTCTCTCACTTTCTCAAAGGAAATCAACAACTATTTATAGGAGAAAAGAAGATAAAAAGCATTGATAACTCACATAAATATGCTTCCAAATCAGTCAATAGATGTCTCTCAAACTAACCCATTTAATTAGTTAATGCATTTAGTATAGGATAACAGCAAGGTGGAAACCGAACAGCTAGCAACAGTAGTAACCTGAAGCCTGCATGAAAAAACTGAGAGCCTATATGGGGAAAATCAATAGCTGGGAAAAACAAAATAGCAGGAAATATGTACATATAGCAAGGAAAACAAAGCAATCACAGCAGGGAATGCAAGAATACAGCAGCCAAAACGAAAGGGACTGTAGGGAATGCGAAAAACAACTGGGAAATGGAGAAACCAACATGGAAAATGAAGGGACAATTGAAAAAACTAAAAAATTCAGAAGAAAGAAAATAAGAAACACAAGTAGAAAATTATATATATATATATATATATATATATATATATATATATATATATATATATATATATCTTGACTGCATCAATTCTCCCCTGGTGGAAGAATCTCATCACCTGATGAGAATGTTTTAATAACATGCTGGTAGATATCAGGACGAAGAATCTGCAACTCTTTAGCTTTAACCCAAGAACAATCAAACAAAGGATGTCCCCTCCATTTAATCAAGAATCGTCGGTGTACACCTTTTACAAGATCATCAGTTAGTTCATCTTCATTTTTAATAAGTTCAACAACATTGTGCAAAACAATCTTCAAAATTTTTTCAGAATCTTCATCTTTTTTGCATGAAATTACTCCCTCTCACCATCCTTCAATAGAATGTCATATTTTCTTCTTATCTTCTTTTTTTATTATTCAAACTCTAACCAAAATAGCAATTTTTTATTTTTATACTTCTCATTACATAAATATTATTGCCTTTGCACTCTGAGTATTTCATTCTAAATTGGATCTATAGAAATTGCTTAAGGTAGAGCCGATTTTATTGATAGAAAGTTATTCTCTAGAATCAGTTTAACAGATAACTGACTTTCATAAACTGCAGACTCAATTAAATCTTGAATTGGAACTTCGGCTTGTTGATGGTTGTCCTTATTTTAAAGAAAAATAAGACTCGCATGACAACCTAAAGCTTTGATACCAAATTGGTGCAACCTAAAGCTCTAATACCAAATTGATGCAACCTAAAAAAACACTACGATTGTAAATTAAAGACTTCCTTTCTATAAAACATAAACAAACACTGATATAACATAACAATATTATTAAATCCCACAATAGCTTAAACAAATACAATAAGGAACACAACACAACACCACTTACAACTCACAATAAAACACGACACAACGACACCTTACAACTTATAAAAGTTTCGAGAAGAAGGATACAGGTGGAATGGGAACTGTGGAGAGAAGTAGATAGAAGTTCGAGACGAAGTTATAGTAAATGTAGAGGAACAAAAAAAATAGCTTGCAAGCTATTTAAACCCGCAAGTTCCACTTTCTAAATATTATTTACAATCTCTCTCTATGTTTCAAAGGAAATCAGACACTATTTCTAGGAGGAAAGAAGGGAAAGAGCATTGATAGCTCACATAAATATGTTTCCAAATCAGCCAATAGAAGACTCTCAAGCTATCCATTTAATGAGTTAATACACTTAGTATAGAAAAACAGCAAGGTGGAAACTGAACAGCAAGCAGCAAGAACCAGAAGTCTGCATGGGAAAATCAAGAGCCTGTATGGGGAAAACCAACAGCTGAGAAAAATGAAACAGCAAGAAATATGTGTAGACAATGGGGAAAATAAGCAACCACAACAGGGAATGCAAAAAGATAGCAGCCAAAACGAAGGGGACAGCAAGGAATGCAAAAAACAGCAAAGAAATTGAGAATCCAGCATGAAAAACGAAGGGACAACTGAAAAAACTGAGAAGTTAAAGAGAAAGAAAGCAAAAAACACAAGTAGAAAATAAAATAAAAAAAAAAAACATAAAACAAGAAATCTTGGCTGCATCAACTGTCTTTCTTGACGGATAAGAAAAGAATTGTGATGCCAAAAATTGAAATAAAAGTAACCATGATTTCCTTTCTTGATAGGTGGGGAAAGATTCCTGCTTATAAACTGATACCTAAAGACCCATGCATTACATTTCTTCGCAAGTGGAATTGAAGACCACAGCTGCGATATAATACCCAAAATATTCGAATTAAAGGCAAGTAAAAATGCTTTATACATGTTAATTTATTTTCATTAAAAATCTACTTTTAATTTTGAGCATTTTGATATATAGAAGTATATATCACTTATAAAGTCAATTGTATATATCTATATACATAACTAGTATAGAACAAACTGTTACATATTTCATTAGCATGTAATTGAAATTAAAAAAAATTGATTTAATTAAACCCTAGTAGCCATCATTGTTTTTGCTTTAATACTGAGAAAGAAAATTTCCTCAGTTATTTAATATAGCATTTCCACTATAGCCTCACATTCCACTAGCTGAGCCATGCAATGGCTGGATTTAATCTCACGGCTGGAAATTTTTTGGGATCCTGTAGTGGGAAAAGCACTAGGGATTTTATAATATAATATAATCTGAATAAAGGCATTATGCAGTATTAGCATTTCGTCTCCCATTTTTCCATCAGCTGGCTTCTAGTGTGCGAAGAGCTGCAGGCCGTGAGAGGGCATTGCTGGCTTGAGTGGATTTAGGCTGCTATGGGGAAGAATTCCAAAAAATTTCAACAAATTAAGTAGGGATGCTTCTTCTAGCTGCTGAAAATTCAAGAAACAGTAAGGGAAAGTACTGTTGTTTGCTGATGGTAGCTAAAAACAAATAAGGATATGAATGTTTACTGAAAATAGGTAATGGTTACTATCGGTATTGCTGAAATAAAGATTTAGGTTGCTAAAACCTTACTGAATTCAAGAGGAAAAAGGGCAGTTTGCTGAATTTTATTAGTAGGAGGCTGAAGTGGTTGCATAATACATTAAAAAAGAGGAATTAGAAGGGAAAGGAAGTAGAAATGAGTTTTAAAAAGAGAGAAAATGTTATTATTGAATGAGAAAGAGTGCAATTGAGATTGTATACAAGAGGACAAGAAGACGAAGTCTAGTAAAACAAATTACTAGTGGAGGTGAGATACCCAAACAATGTTATAGGAATTAATAAATGTTTTATCAAATTGCAATTCATACCTATTATGGTTATGATAGTAATTATTTCAGTTTATTATTCTATGAATATGCACGAATATGTTTATTCATAGAGTAATATCTACAATAACATATGTCATTAGGATAAAAAGGATTGTTAATAAGTCATATATGTGGGATAAACCCGCTGATGTGAAACCAGGAATTGAGTTTATAAACTTAATAAAATATTGTTCAAGTGATGAAATTGCAAGCTTAATTTTGTTCTCAATTGAAACTTTTCGGAGATCTTAGAATTCAACTATGGTTAGGCAAGAGCTTACACCTAAATTAGCAAGACCAATAAAATAACAACGGTAATAAAAGTAAAGCAAATGAAAAAACCAACTAGAATCCCACGGTTAACAAAGCGATTGTCTCACCTTGAGTCTGCTCTCATTTACCTACTTCTAGGCTTGTTGGGAGAAGAAGAACCACACAAATGATGAAACCACTCCTAGGGCGATGGCGCCGTAGATCCGTAGGGAAGGAGAGGTCGGCGCGGGTCGTGGAGGTGGTGCGAAGCGACGCCCTTCAACGATCCACGTGTAGACAGAAAAATGATCGTCGATGGACTCCACTAGAGCCGGTAGGATCCGGTCCAAATAGTCCTCGACGGTGTCGTCGAAGTCGAATCCGGCGTCGAAGAAGGGAGATCGGAGGATGTTCACTCGTCCGTGGTCGTCGTACTCAAACCCGAAATTCCACTCGGGAACCTCCATGCATCCTTGAAGGGGTGAAAGGATGGTCGCCGCAAATAAATCTCAAAGGAGGAGGGATGGTGGGCGGCGGGTTGTAGAAGGGGGAGGAGGCCGGCGGTGGATGTGGGGTGAGGAGAGATGGGTGCAGGAAACAAAGTAAAAACTGAGAGAAATTTCAGTTTAGGAGAATTTTGGAGGGGAAATTTGAATTCCCATGAGAAAGCAAATAATTCCTTAATGAGGAATTAATGGGGAAGAGAGAGAGAAGGTCGGTGGTGGAATAAGGAGAGGGGAGAGGGATCAAACTGAAATTATTTCAGTTTTAATACAAATAGGAGGGAAAATTAATGGGTCCTAATTTGAATTTCAAATTAGGATCAAGGGAGTTAATGGAGTAATTAAATGCACTCCACCAAGGGGGTGGCCGGCGGCATGCATAGGGAGAGAGGGAGGGATTTGGGGGAGAGGGGGAAGGGATTTAATACTTGATTTGATGACGTGGCAAGGGGTTTAAAACTCCAAAATAAATTGATTTGAAATTTATTTACTCATGAAAACTTTTCATATTTGGATTTCCAAATTAGGAAACAATTCAAAATTCGAAATTTCAAATCCCTAATTTGAGGTTGAGGGAAACTATGGGATGAGCCGCATGGGAGGAGGTCGTCGGCGAGGTGGTGGCCGGCGGTGGGAAGCTTGGCCGGCGGTGGGGAGAACCCTAGGGGGCCGGCGGCAAGAGCAAAGGAGAAAGGAATTTTGAAGAGCTCTCTAGGAAGAAAATTACGAAAAGCAATTAAAAGAAAAGATAATTAGAGAACTCACTAAGAGATCCCAATGGAAGAACTCACTAAGAGAACTTCATGCACTCACAAAGAGAACAAAGCATGGAAATTTTCATTCATTCAATAATTCCAAATACAATGACAAAAGCCCTTTATATAGGCTGACAAAAATATAAAATGCATAAAGACGAAAACGCCCTTGGGCTACAATAAGTACTACTTCCCTCATAGGGGTACAAAAGGAAAGCATGAAATAAACATCATGAAAAAAGAAACTAAAGCATCAAAAATAAAGGTTCTGAATCAAGGTCGTCGATCGGCGTCCCCGGCAATGGTACACATGTCGAAATCTGATGCCCTCATCACCCGCACAATTAAAGACAAAATATACTTAATGAGATAAGCCTACACTCTCAATTCTAAAAGTTGGGAATTTGGACTCAACCTTAAATGAAAAAGCAACTTCAATTCTAAAAATTGAAAATCTGCACCCAACCTTGAATTGGATAGCTGAAAAGGTGCAAAAACTTATAGTCATCATATGACTTATTTAATGGTGTAGAACAATTGACAAGATAGAAAATAATTTTATGTATTTCTCATGATCAGTATGAAATTTCAATTGGCATTTTATGTGTTCTAAATTAATTGTTAACAATATTATTATAAATTCTTATACATTACGTGTATTTTATTGATTATAACTCATTAACAGTGATTATACTACATAAAAGGGAAAGGAGTCAGTAGGGCACTAGGAGAAAAAGGGGTGACTGTTCTTTTTAGTGTATATATGTTTTGGGTGTACAAAGAGATCAAAAAAAAAAAGATCCAAGTAATAACTACATAGACTTTTAGGTATGTAAGTAAATTATAAAAGTTTTTAATAAAGCTCTGTATTTTTTTCGAGATGTACAATTTATTTGAGGTATATATTATATTTGCTTCCTATTATAAAAATTTTAATGTGTTATGATTAGTGATGTGAGGATAGCTTGAATAGACTACTTTTTACTTATCTAATTCTATTATTAGTGTTTTCAGAATGGGGGTAAGTAAGAAGACAGTCTGTTTAGATTCTCCTTATCTGTTACACTTTAGATTGACTGTAGGAGGTTAAAATGGGGTGTGACAAGCGATGTCATATAACACCAATCATGCACATCTTTTTTGGCGTAGTGGGAAGGCTTAGCATATCCGATGTAGCCCCCTACGCGGGGATGACACCGAGATGTTGTCGAAACTTAGATCGACACAGGACTCAAACAGGACTTAAAAATGAACACTCAAGACACAAATTTAACTTAAAATAAATACATTTAAAACTAAAAATTTACACTCTTGGTTCCAATATTTATATAATAACTTTGAAATTTTAAAGCCAAACCTGATCCTCTGTTGACAAGAAAATAAAGTTGATAAAATTCAAATAATGAAATGAAATTACCCATAATCCCCGATAATGGTTGTTTGAATGTAAATATCAACTGAAGAGGACTGTATCATTAAATTCCATAACATTCAAATTAAACCCGATCCTCTGTTGATAAATAAACATAGTTGATAGGGTCAATTCATAATAATGGTCATATTGAATGTGAATATCAACTGGAATGGATTTCACCTTTTAAATGTCCCAAAACTCCAATAAAATATAAATATAGTGATTTTAACGTCACATTGATGATAGAATATCAATCGGGAGGGTATTTACCTTTTAAATGCCCCTAAATCACAAAATTAATCACTTAGGAGCATAAATTTTAATAAAATTATAAGTATGATGTTTATATTTGTCAAAATTTAAGTATTTAAAATGAAATTAAAACATATAACACATAAAAAAATTCCATAAATCATCTGTAATAATTTGTCGAGGAGAATAGATTTTGGAATAACTTTAGCTCATAAAAAGCGAATATTCAGTCGAAAATATCACTAAGATTTATTCAAATATAATATCTTGCTAGTAAGGACATGGCAGATGTCCTATAACTAGTGGCTTGGCCCAACACATGATAAATAGTTATGATGGGGTCCTCTAACTAGTGGTTTGACCCAACAGCTCCACAAAACTAGTGGTATGGCCCAATGGACCCAGATGGTGAACGATTATAACCAAGGCCCTCTAATTAGGTGGCTTGGCCCAATTGCTCCACTATATTACAATCACGGCTAAAAGCATGTTTGTTTTATAATGGCTAATGCTCTTGAATAATAAATCATAGGGTATAATCGATACGGTATAAAGCCATTTGTCAGCTAAGATCAACTCAAATATATCCTTTTAGATAAATATTCACCGTAAGTTTACAAGGTACCCTTGGACAAAAAACCCATTGACAAGTCCAGGTTTACTATATTACAAAAAATAACATAACCATATTATGTCAACTATGAATTTGAAGATTTGTTTTAAGAAAACGATAATATTAATACTAATATTATGTCAACTATGAATACAAGATTTAAAATAAACTGTCATACAAAATTTAAAATAAATTCAAAAAAATAAAAACATCCCCTTAGGATCAAGACCCAAAGCAGGCTCATCATCACTTTGATTGTCTTCAGAAGAATCTTCATAATTAATGTCAAAGTCATCCTCCAACTCTTCTTCATCTATAATATTTTTTCATTTATCTACTATATCAGTTAATATTTCATTAGCTCTAAAATGAAACAATAGTAACATACAAAATAATTCATTATATTTAAGAATACCTTTAAATTTTTTTGAAGCTCCAATCTCACTTTGTTTCTTTCTTTTATATATTTGAGTAGTTGCTTCATTGTCTTCTTCATTAACATGACTTTCTCCTTCTGCTTCAACTTCACTTACATCAGCATTCTTAGGAGTAACCCATTCATCATCAGATTGTAACTCATCAACAAGCAAAGGGTCAATTTCATTCTCAATATTTTCTTGATTTTGCAATTTGAGATGTCTATCTTTCAGTTTTTTGTTAAACATAACATAAACTAGTTTATTCATTCGATATGCCGCCAATCGATTTCTTCTCTTTGTATGAATTTGATTGAAGATATACTCCAATTACGCTCGCATGCAGAAGCCGAACACGTTAGGCTAAGAACTTTAACTGCAAAAGCTTTCAATTCAGAAACATCATCTCCAAACTGAGCCCACCAACATTCTACATGAAGTCAAACATAGTATTTTATGTATATTGGTTGAAGTTGAAGACTTGAACATAAATATTATCATTAAAATTATAAATACACAAACTACAAACATACTAGGATCGTAGGTAGATCTTGTGTGCTCTAAATCCAAACATTCCCTTCCTCAAATGAAAATCCTCAAGTTGATCATTCACTTTGAGAAATGAGTCTGTCCATATATGCATACAAACCAGTTTTCACCTCTTTGTCAACATGAAAATCCTTATCATAATGAAATTAGGGATTTAAATAGTACGCAACAGCATGTAAGTGTTGGTGTAATTGTCGATCCCACTTTCATCTATAATATCCCATATTTCTTTGTAGGCACTTTCTTGACCTCCCAATTCTTTTGCAATGTGTTCTTTAGCCCTATTTATTGCTTCATAAATAAATCTCATAGCCGGGGCCCTCTCACCATCAACCATTCTAAGCACCTTTACTAATGGTCCTGTTGTCTTCAAAGCATAATTTGTACTGTGCCAAAATGAATCGTCTTTCATAACAATCTTTTTAACTTGTTTTCCTTCTTGTTTTTTGGCCCATGAACTTTTATCCCACTCTTCAGAAGCAAACATTGCTTCCAAAGGTTGTCTTAACTCCTTGAATCTCTGCAATGTTAAATATACAGTAGCAAATCTTGTAACAACAGGCCTAATAATTTCCTTGTCAGTGAATTTTCTCATCAAACTGAGTACCCAAGAATGATTGTATATAAACTTACTAACGAATTTGGCCTTTAATATGACTGATTTATGTTGAGGCAACTGTCCCAACCTCTCAAGCATCAAGTCAATATAATGTGCAGCATAAGGAGTCCAGTAAAGGTGAGGCCTCTTCTCCATTAACATTCTTCCTGCAGCTTTGTATGCACTTGCATTATCAGTAACAACTTGTACTACTAAGGCATCTCCCACTTCCTCCACAACTTCATCCAACATTTCAAACAATAATTGTGCATCCTTTACAAAGCTTGAAGCATCTACTGATTTGAGAAAAACTGTTCCATATGGATTATTGACCAAGAAATTAATAATACTTCTATGTCGAATATCTGACCAACCATCTGACATTATTGTCACTCCTGTCTCAATCCAAGTCTTCTTAACATCATCCACCATTTTTGAAGTTGTCTTAACCTCCTCATTTAGCATCCAAGTCCTCAGCTCATACATGCTTGGAAGTTGTAATCCTCTTCCATAGCTTCCAACAGATCTCAACATATTGATCCACGACGGACTCCTAACAACATTAAATGGAATTCCATTTTCATAAATGAATCTGGCGATATCCAAACAAACTCTATTCCTGAGTTCTTTTGTAGCTGTAGGAGGTTGAATATCCTGAGTATTTATGTTTTCGTCGTTATCAATATTTAGCATAAATCTATCCATGGGCCCCCGACTGCCTCGATCAGAAGAAACTAGATGGCTTCCAGTACTTGAACCTTCATGTTGTGATCCATAGTAAGAAGAGTTTCCTATCATCTCTTCCATATTTCTTTGTGTGACCTCCTTTGTGGTGGCAAACTTCTTTAAATAATTTGTACATTCCTTCTTCACCTCATCAGGAACTTTTGCACATGGTCCCACATTGACATGAGTGCAGGCTAGATGATCCTTCAATCTCTTGACGCCACCAGTTATGCGTTTCTCACAGAAATTACATTTCATGTAAACATATCCCTTCTTTGCACCTTCGCCTGACACTTCAACTTGAGTTCCATATTTCCATGCAGGATCTTTCCTTCTTGTGTCACTAGTCATGCTAACAATAGGATATATTTTAACAATTATTTGTACTACCAAATATCAATAATAAAACAACATGAATACAAAAATATACCAGTCTGCCGGGGGTCCAAGGGGGCGCTGCCCCCTGGCAGGGTTCGACTTGCCCGGTCAAGGGGCAGCGCCCTTGCGGGGGTTTCCGGGGGCAGCGCCCCCGGAACAAAATTATATTATAAGAGTAATTTTGAAATTCTGCTTGTTGTATATGCTCAATACCCTGGCTCGGTACCGAGCATGTACTTGCTTGGTACCGAGCATGTACCGCTAAGTACCGAGCATGTACCGCTAAGTACCGAGCATATACTTGTTCGGTGCCGAGCATGTACTGAGCAGAACCGAGCATGTACTGAGCGGTACCGAGCATGTACAATCTGATGAAGCGAGACATGAAGCAAATAACGGGAAGAAAGATAGTTACCTAGGCGTGAAAAAAGAACCTTCGATTACAAGAAGCTGGAGAAAAAGAAGCGAGACATGAAGCAAATGACGGGAAGATTACGGGAAGTAAGAGAAGAAGAAGAAATAAATCGTTACCTTCGATCGCCTCCAGCTATGTTCGAACTCGACCGAACTGTTCGTCCAAGTTGGCGGAGTTCGCCTTTCAGCTCTTACCCGAAGCAGAAGCAGGTATGTTACCCTAATACTCGACTCTTATACGACCCTCACTACTCGGTCTATATACTTACAAATCGAAGCGGTGCCTCATTTCGCTTCGAGGCGTTACGAACCGAAGCCTACGCCCTGTGCGAAATAAGCGCACGCTCCGCCGAATCCAACAAGGCGTAAGCCTCAACGCGCAAATGCTTCGCCTCGCCTTAAGTCGCGCCTTAGTGCGTACGCCTCTTCCACCTTTTTAATCGATGCTATCAACTACTTTAAGTGTATGATGATGAATTTTAAAACCCTAAAAATCCTTAAAGCCCAATGTCAAAATCCTAAAGTTGTTGCTACTATGTTGGGTACTCGATGCCTAATTAATTACTAGCCTTAATAAAAAAATTTCTCTCATTATCAGAAGGGATAATTAACCATAAAGATTTGCGCCTATGTGAAATCAGACCCTGAATCATAAAGTTCTCAAAAAATAAGGACGAAATCTCTAGGAAGTGATGTATCTAAAATTCAATCGGCCATCTAAAAACTTATCCCATAACCTAATCTCATTAAAACTCACCTCGTCAATAAAAAAGGAATGTAGAGGCCAAAGTGCAAATTTTTAAAGCCCGCAGCAAAATTAATTGAAAACAAATTACATGACAATGCTACATAACCAGCCCCAACAATAATTTCCCTTCTAACCAATCTACCTCCATTATTACCATCCCTAAGAAAACAAAGTTTTCCACCAACCAAAGCTCTGCCACCGCAACATTAAAATAATTGATGGTAATTAAAATAATTGATGGTTGAGATGAATGAAGAAAGTCAAGAGAAAGGCCTTTACTTTAATAGTGATGACAAATTTCATCAACATTATATTTGCAAAGGCAAATCATTTGCATTGCTCATTCATGATTACAATCCTCAAATTAAACCACCCAATACTACTAGCAATGTAGCTGGCCCCCGGAAATCCACCAACTAAATCCAAATAACCAGAAATCAGCTTACATGCCTTCGTAGACCAATTAACTCCGCATACATTTCACCTGCATGGCTTTATCTACTCGTACCATGTCCAAATTTTAATTAATGGTGACTCGACACAACTCCATTTAGCGTTGAATTGTTGAATTTCTACAAAATCCAATTACAGCAACTTCCCTTTTTCATGCTCCTATTGACAATGGTGAAAAGCTTAACTGAAACAGTAAATGTTTAGATATAATCTTATCCTTGCAAGGAACTCAATTTCAAATCAACTTCTACCCTCCAAGGGGATGACATTTCAAAGGCTTCAGCACTTAGGTTTTATCGCCACAACCACAAATTACCATGCCTTATCCATTACTTTGAGAAACAGAATATCAAATTGCAAGGTGACACTTATCTAATTAAACTTATCCAATTCAGCCAACTCCTGAAATTAAATACCCAACGTTCTATTGCTAGTTGCTACAATTCATAGCTAAATTATCCAATCTACACTACCATCCCACTTCCGCTTCACCTACTAAACGCCCACAGTTGAAAAACTTGCTCCAATCATTCAGTCGCAAGTTCTCCACCACAACACAGACAGCACCTAATCGCCACAGTAACCACCAATCCACAAAAAACCATACTCCCGTCCTATCTTACTACTAGAAAACAGCCAATGAAAAATTAGTAGCCAGGATACTGCATTTTGAGCTGATTCAACCAAGCATAAGCTGTTACTCCTCACCAGTGCTGTTAGTCACAAAAGGATACCACCTAGGAATTTTGTGTTCATTATTGGGCTCTCAACAGCGCAACAATTCCCAATCAATTCTGGTGGATGAAATGCCATGATTTTTTTGAAGCTCAACCTCTAGGCTTATTATAATCAAGTTTGCATGGTTGAACAAGACATCCACAAAGCTGCCTTCTGGACTGGTGAAAGTCATTATGAATTCAGAGTAATGCATTCAGTCTTTAGAATGCCCCAGCAACACTCTAAAGCATCATAAACACAATAGTAAAACCATTTCTCCAAGAAATTGTTCTAGCTTTTTTTATGAAATGTTAGTTTATAGCAGAAATATGTCAGATGACACTAAGCATCTAACCATTGTTTTCCACTATCTTGACAAAATCAATTATGTTCTGAAGCATTCAAAATTTTCATTCGCAAATCACAAATAGAGTATTTAGGCCATCTTGAGACTGTTGATGGCGTCCAACCTAACCTTGAGAAGATCCAAGTAATCCTAGATTGGCCTTAACCAACAATAGTCAAAGCCTTACGCCGCTTCCTCAGATTAACCAATTACTATCGACGATTTATGCAACTTTGCCTACGCCTAACTGGTTGCACCATTGATAGCAATGCTTAAGAAACACACCTTTAATTGGTCGCTGCCAGACAATGAAGCCTTCAAAAAACACAAATAAAAACGAGCCAATGCTCCTCTACTTATTCTTCCAAACTTCACCAAATCTTTCACAATTGAAACAAATGCCTCCTGTGTCGAAATTGCTGTTTGTGTTATCTCAAAGCGATAAGCATGTTACTTATTTTAAACTTATTTTAACAAGAAATGAACGCTTATTATGCAGTGTGCTTCTAAGAACATTCGCAAACTCTTCGCAATAATTGAAGCTATAAAAATGGAGACAACATATATCACAAACTTGTCAACCAAGTGGTTCAAACTCCTGAGCAGCACTGCTTTCCTCTCAAACTTTTAGGCTTTGATTTCACAATCAAATACAAATCGAGATCATTAATTAAAGTTGTGGATTCCCTGTCATGAATATATGAGTCACTGGACTCACCCACAACTATTATGCTTTAATTGATCTCAAAACCCATTCATAATCTCTTACATCACTTGAAAAATGAGAAAGCAACTTCAAAATAATTAATTCAACTCCACCGATCCTTGTTATCAAACCCACCCAAGCACAAAAACTATGAGCTAAAGGAGGGCTTCCTCTAGAAGTACGGCAGCATCACTTTATCCAGCTCATCCCCTCTCAAAGAACACTACTATCATTCTGGACTAGTTGGCAGTCATGCTAGCAAAATCAAAACTCTAACACGGTTACATCAAATTTTTTATTGGAAGGGTTTCAAAAAGGATACAGCTATCTTCATCAAATCTTGTCCAGTTGATCAAGCAACCAAGTACCAACTCTTAGCACCAGCTAGTCTCCTACATCCATTTCTGATTCCAAATGCTGCTTGGGAGACATCATGATGGATTCGTCATTAGTTTACAACCATCAAATGGAAAAAATGGCAATCATGGTGGTTGTCAACTACCTGACCAAATATGACCACTTCACACCTTTGCTAACCAACTTTACAGCATCCATAATTACATTTTCCTTCATCTCCAATACCTATCGGCACCACGGTGTACCTAAATCTATCACCATAGACCGTGATCGCATTTTTTCTAAGCAATTTTTGGCGTGTCTCACTCAACAAAATGGAAACCTCTCTGCACTACAACACAGCAAAACACCCCATCCTCAACCGGACAGTCAAATTGAGGTGACCAACTGAACTCTTGAACAATACCTTTGTTGTTATGAGCTTGACAATTCACATCGATGGACGCACTATATCCGATGGCTGAATTATCTTCAAACACCTCATTCCAATCTTCCAGTGGATTAACAACCTTCCAAGCTCTCTCTGGCGGGCCACCACTACCGATTAACCCATACATTGGCTAATCTATAGCCTAAGAAGTGATGTAGGAACATCTTAGCCTATCTTATGCCTAAGGACTAGTCTATCTTCTTTAGTCTAGAGACTTCTATTTGCTTCTTTAAATAGGTCTAATGTAAGGTTTTAAGGGATTGAATGATATAAACCCTTTTGAAGCTTTGAGAAAGCTCTCTTCTTGTTCCCTAGATTGGGAACTCCTCGAAATCCTTCTTGCAGGTTTGATCTTCCGACGATCCACTACATCAGTTTGTGTATGGAATCTCTCCTCCGCTCCCGCCTTACCTGACCAACGCCATTCCTCCGTTGGCGCCGAAGTTAGTTCTTCAGATGATGAATGTGAGGGGTTTAAGTATTGCCCATGTAAAGAGTCACTTGCAGATGTACAGAGGCAAGAAGCTTGACAGTTCAGGGCAAAACAGGAGCATCTTCTCTTCAGGATTATCAACATTTGATACTCATTTAAGAATAGAGATGTTCTACCAAAGAGCAGCTGGTTCTTGCCAACCATTAAGAATGGAAAATGGAGGCCTCCTTCCATCCAGATATCTTCATGAAGCTGAAAGATTTTACAGTCTCTTGAGGCAGTCTCAAGCTCAGGGAAGCTTTGAATTCAATAAAAACAACTTCAGCCCCGACCCGGAAGCAATAGCTCATGCAAAAACAGCTGGGGTGCCTTTCATAAAAGCAATAAACAAGATAGATAAGGATGGATCTAATCCGGATAGAGTTATGCAAGAACTTTCACAGGCAGGCCTTATGCCAGAAGAGTGGGATGGTGACATCCCAATAGTCAAGATAAGCACTCTTAACGAAGAGAATGTGGATGAACTATTAGAAACTGTCATGTTAGTTGCTGAGATGCAAGAGTTGAAGGCAAATCCTCATAGAAAAGCAAAAGATTCTTGCACTACAGGTGTGAACATGTCCCGTCTAAATTCGATTGACAAAATTGATTCAGTGCAATGCACCCAAACTATTCGACGTAATGTCAATGAAGGGTCCTATTCTAATTTTGTGCTGACCGATGAAGAGACTATTGCCGGGATGCTAGATGGTTCTGTTGTCAAGTTGATCCTCTGCACGAATTTTGATCCCTATTCATCAGACCTCTTTACGGTTGAAACAAAAGCTCGCAAGGTTCCTGTTTTGTGTAGCATTGCAAAGTCCAATGAAGCTTCAATGGACTTCTGCAAGGCATTGGGAGGGTCAGCTGATACTGAATCAATCTGCTTCAATGGCACATCTGTTTCATTTGAAAATACAATTGATCTGACTCCTCCACAAGGTATCTGTGTTGAGAAGATAGGAAATGGATCTTACTTGAGCATGGAGCCTCATCCAGATAGATCAAACCGGGTTTTCCTGTCGGATCAAGCATGTTTGATTTGGCTTGCAAGTGTTCCAACTCAAGATTCAGGAGGAACTTTGGATTTGAATGAATCAAATATTTTCCTTAATTTGACTGATATGGTGCGTGCTGATACTGAATTTGGAGTGATGGGTCTTGCATTTCATCCAAATTTTACTAAAAATGGACATTTCTTTGTTTCATTTAATTGTGATAAAGTACAAGTAGCAAGTTGCTCTGGAAGATATCAAAGTGTTGTATCAGAATTTATCGCTAACAGTTCCTCTTCAACACCATCAGAGGCAACATCTGATATCAGGTTGGTTGAAGGTTCTAAATCTCTAATTTTACAAGCTGTTCACGAGATGTCAACAATTGCCTTACGTTGTCTGGGAGTTGCTTACAAGGACGATGTTGCTTACGTTTTTAATTATGACGGTAAAGGCCATCCTGCTCATACGCTTCTACTTGATCCTTCTAATTATGCTTTTATAGAAAGTGATCTCCTATTTGCTGGTTTGGTTGGGCTTAGGGATCGTCCACTTGAAGAAGTTTACCAAGCTATCGAGAACTGTAAAGCAGCTAGCAATCGAGTAATGGCGATAACAGGAAACCTCTCTCAGCAATGCCTTAATGCTCTTACTTCTTTCAACATGACATTATTGCAAAGTTTTTGGAACTTCCAAAAGGCCACTCCATAGGAAGGAAATATTGAGAACAAAATTTTTGATCCAGGAATCTGTCTTCTGCAACTTCTTTGTCAATAAGGCATCTCGACGGAGTCGAGCTCTTTTTATGCAAGGGGAGAATGATGTAGGAACATCTTAGCCTATCTTATGCCTAAGGACTAGTCTATCTTCTTTAGTCTAGAGACTTCTATTTGCTTCTTTAAATAGGTCTAATGTAAGGTTTTAAGGGATTGAATGATATAAACCCTTTTGAAGCTTTGAGAAAGCTCTCTTCTTCTTCCCTGGATTGGGAACTCCTTGAAATCCTTCTTGCAGGTTTGATCTTCCGACGATCCACTACATCACAAACTCTACGCCATGAAACAAAACATCGAAGCTTACCGACTGAGGATCGTGCGGCCTCGTGTCGGTATGTCCTCGAAACCGCTCCTCCCAATCTTCTCCCTCCTTCTCCCGAAGCTGCTCGAATTCGAACAGTCCGTGTGAGTTTAACGAGATTATGGGATCGTTAGAATTCGGAGGTTCGGGAGCATGGATCCGAATGTCGACAGAGTTCTCCGACTCCTCACCAGCGTCTCGCTGGGGTTTATCCGGCCGAGGCTTTGATTGAAGAATGTCGACATAGTCCGGAAGCTCGCCGTCTAGGATTCCGGTTGCAAATTGGTCGCCGGCTGGGGTTTTGGGAGCCTGGTCGGCTGCTGTTGGTGTCTCCAGATCGGCGGCGTCGGGGCCGGTAATGATACTGAGATCTGGAAATGAAAGATCGAGCTCGGACACATGTTGGGTCGGTGAATCGGAGGTAGAATGTGCGAAAATCAGGTCACCGGCTGGGTTTGCGAGGTCCTGGACACCGGCTGAGGTTGCGGGTGCCGATACTTGTCGTGTCCCGACGAGCTGCTGAACATGTTCTACATGGTGGAAAGGATCGGCAATGAAGTCGGGAACAACTTCCCCACTGGACATTGGGCGTACGAACGGAGCTGAACGGGGTTTGGTAGGCTTGAGCGGAGGAGGTTCGCGCCACCGGAGCGGAAGCTCAAGCGGGGGATAATCGTGGCGGGACGGACGGTGTCTGCGTGAAGCGAATGATGAGATCGAAGAAGAAGAAGGAGAGTACCTCGGTATGGTTGCCAACGTCTTCCTCATCTTCCTTATTGCTCGAAGGTTTTCGCGAATCAGATCAAGGTTTCTGTCTACCCGATCGAGCGATTCCTTTGACTGAGCTTGATAGAAGGCGATCCGGCTTCGAGCATCGTCGACAGCCCACCTTCCTTGGCGTCGATCGTCGTCGACCGCCAATCTTGTTTTACGGCTTCGATCGTCGTCGACAGCCGACCTTCTGCAATACATCGATCTTCACAAGCTCCAGGCTCTGATACCAACTGATGTAGTGGATCGTCGGAAGATCAAACCTGCAAGAAGGATTTCAAGGAGTTCCCAATCCAGGAAAGAAGAAGAGAGCTTTCTCAAAGCTTCAAAAGGGTTTATATCATTCAATCCCTTAAAACCTTACATTAGACCTATTTAAAGAAGCAAATAGAAGTCTCTAGACTAAAGAAGATAGACTAGTCCTTAGGCATAAGATAGGCTAAGATGTTCCTACATCAAGAAGCTTCTGATCTTTGGTTGCAGCAATGCCAAACCCTCCTTCGCTCCCTTCTAGAAACTTACTCCAAGCCAAAAAAACGAGAAGCAAAGGAGCGATGTTGTCTACAATGTCAGCGACCTCATGCTTATCAAATTACAACCCCACTGCCAAATTTCCGTCTACCCCTTTCCTGTTGCTGAGAGAATTGGTGTTGTCGCCTACAAGCTCATGCTTCCCTTAGAATAAAAAATCCAGCTTGTTTTCCACGTCTCTCCTCAAACAATATTACCATAACCCTCAGTTGCACCCAACACAACTGCCTCCAAATAGCCGGGATTGCCAGACATTCTAAGTTGCAGCCTTTAGTCTAATGGAAGAGGATGTCCGAGGAGAAGCTCCTTGGTTGATGACCAAGCTCTGCAGCCGCAATGGACAAGGACAATCTCCTAAGGAGAAAAGAAATTGATTCATCCCAAAAAATAACACTGTCAATGCTATCGGGAACAAGCTGCTGTGGAGCGATGTTGATGAAGAAATATGTATAAATTGCTACAGTGCTCTGCAAAAAGATATAGAGAAGAATATTACTTCCTCCACTTAGTTCTTCGTGTCGTTGCTCCCATGTCTTTGTTTTGCGTTTGCTGAGGAGGTAAATCGCAAGAGTTGCCAGCACAGTCCTCCAATTTCCCTCAAAAAACCATTGTCATCTTCCGAAGGTACGTAATGAAGAAATATTTAAAATGGGCAGAACACATCAGGTGTTCCTGAACGATTCCCTTATCGAATCCCTAGGAGAATAGTTCTAAAGAAATACGGAAGGAATACCATCGATGCTATGGAATGGTTTGTCACATAATTCAATGCCTCGGGCATCACACACACACACACAGCGTGTACCTGGGGACACTTCTCGACAAGCTCCTGAACATAATTCTCCCCGAAGACACGATGGCCAGCTTCGTAGGCCTGCTGGATGACGGAGACGGACTTCGTCTTGCTCACAGCCACGATCCTCACCTGCTCCGATGATCGACCGGATCTCTCCGCTGCCACGTGTACCCTTGAAAGCACCGAGCGGAGTGCCGTTGCAGCTGCACTTTCCATGGCTGGACAAGCCATGTAGGATTGATCTTCTTAGAGCTTGTGGCCCTTTTGTTTCCTACGCACCTCTTCAGCTGCCTCAAAGACTGAGGATTGAAAGAAGCTGATATGCGATTAAGCTTTCAGCAAGAAAGAGAGAAACAAGAAATGGAGAATGAGAAATTTTATTATGCTTTCATGTATGTTTTATACTGGTATTTATAGTTTCTCTCTTTTATAGATTTTGTAACTGAAATGTCGGCGGTTTTCGTTCCGCCTGAGCTGGCCTGAGCTGGAGCCTCTTCTGGTTTCTTTCTTATTAACATCTCCCCGCAAGCTGATGTCGCTATCGGGATCGTCAGCTTGTTTGCTAGATAATGAAATCTGGAAATGGAAAGGGGTTTTGTCATCAAATATGCAATTTGATCTTGCGACGCAATATGATGTACCTGAATGGTTTGATTTTTGATGCATTCTCTTATGTAATGGCAATCAATCTCTATATGTTTAGTTCTGGCATAATAAACTGGGTTGTTTGCTAGGGCAATCGTAGAAGTGTTGTCGCAGTACAGTATTGTCGATTGAGTCTGTTCACAGTCAAGTTCTTGTAAAAGTCTACGCAACCAGATGATTTGGGTTGCATTAGTTGCCATGGCTCTGTATTCCGCCTCTGTGGAAGACCTAGCAATCGTTGATTGTTTCTTAGCACACCAGAAAATAGGTGTGGAACCTAAGAAATTGCAATACCCTGTCGTTGATTTCCGATCTTTGTGATCACCAGCCCAGTCTGTATTTGTATAGGATGTCAGTGTAAGTGAGTCTGCTGTAATGGATATTCCAGTTTGTGTAGATCCTTTTACATATCTGAGAATTCTTTTGAGTGAATCGAAATCTTCATTTGTTGGAGAATGCATCTGTTGACATGCTTTGTTAACTGCATAGGATAGATCCGGTCTCGTGAGGGTAAGATATTGTAGTGCTCCAACTAATTGACAATAGAGTCTTGGATTTTCAAACTGAGTCGACTCTGTTGATGACTTGTTTTTTAGAGTTATCGGAGTCGAAACTGCTTTGCTATTTGACATCACTGCTCGATCTAAAATGTCTTCTACATACTGTGTTTGATGTAGTATGAGGCCAGTTGGTGTCTTCTCTGCAGTTATGCCCAAGAATTGTTTGAGAGAACCTAAGTTCCTCATGTTGAATCTCTGACTCAATTTATTCAGCAATGCAGTGATTAAGAAATCATTGTTGCCTGTTAATATGATGTCATCCACATATACTAGAAAGTATATGATATTCCCATTGTGTTTGTATATGAGTAGCGATGAGTCTGACTGACTGGTGATGAAATGCTGCTCATGTAAGAAGCCAGTTGAGGTCTCAAACCACTGTCTCGATGCCTGTTTGAGACCGTATATCGCCTTATTGAGTTTACAAACATAGTTGGGATGATTTGCATCAATAAATCCAATTGGTTGCTTCATGTATATATTCTCGGATAGTTGGCCATGTAAGAAAGCATTTGATACATCTAGTTGGTGTATAAACCAATTATGATGTAATGTTATAACCAGTAATATGCGTACCGTAGGTATCTTGGCCACTGGACTAAACGTCTCTTTGTAATCCCATCCATGCTGTTGATGACAGCCCAATGCTACCAGTCTTGCTTTATGACGAACTAGAGTACCATCTGAGTTGTATTTGGACTTGAATGTCCATTTGCAGCTGATTGGATTTTGTTCTGTTGTTGGAGGTACTAATCTCCATGTACCTTATGATTGGAGTGCTTGAAACTCCTGTGACATTGCTTCTCTCCAATGTTTGTACTTGACAGCTTGAGTATATGTGACCGGATCATCATCACTGAGTTGATGTGTGAGATCAAAAATTTGTTTTGGTCTAATGTGACATGTCTGAAGTCTTGTTTTCATATGATGCTGCTGAACTTTTACTGGTAATGCAGGTGTTGTTGGTAGAGAGGGACTAGAGCGGAATTGAGGGGGGTTGTTGATTTGCTATGTGTTAGGAGATGAGGTAGCTGGCGGAGATGATGTGAGTGTTGTTGGGCCAGTTTGTTTATATGTATAGTTGGATGTGGGAATGAGTAGAAGAGGAGGAATATGACTGGTTCTTGTTTGAACTGTAGAGTATGTGTTGGTAGATGAGGTATCTTGAAATGGAAAGATTTTTTCATTGAACACAAAATGTCTGGATACATAAATCCGATTTGTAGTGAAGTCCAAACATCTATATCCTTTTTGTGCTTGAGCATAACCAATGAATACACATTTTTTAGATAGTGGAGAGAGTTTTGATTTACTGTAGGGTCTTAGCCAGGGATAGCAAAGGCATCCAAATATTTTTAGATGCATATATGTGGACTGTTTGTTGTATAATTTTTCAAAATGAGTTTTGTTTTGCAATGTAGGAGTGGGCAATCGGTTTATTAAATGGACTGTTGTATGCATTGCTTCAGTCTAGAGAGACTGAGGAGAGTTGGACTGAATTAGTAATGTCCTAAATGTTTCGACAATATGACGATTTTTTCTCTCGGCAACACCATTCTGAGAAGGTGTATAAGGACATGTAAATTGATGATTTATGCCATGCTTTGTACAGTATAGTTTGAATGCATGATTTAGATACTCTCCACCACCATCTGTTCTAATGATTTGAATCTTCTTGTTGAACTGACATTGAATGTATTGATGAAAGTTTATAAAGGTAAGAGTAACGTCAGCTTTTTGAGTTAACGGAAAGACCCAACTATATCTAGTGTAGTCATCTATAAAAGACACATAGTATTTATAGCCTTGTATAGATGTAGTTGGAGATGGCCCCCATACATCTGAATGCACTAATTGAAATGGTTGTGTAGTAAGAGTAATAGACTTTTGGAATGGTAGTTGTCTGCTTTTGGCAAGACAGCAGCTGTTACATGTTTTTGATATGGTAGTACAAATATGAGAGTGGTTGTTAGCTAATAAACGTAGGATAGAAGTATTTCGATGCCCAAGTCAAGAATGCCATAGGTCTGGGACAGTTTCAGCTGAAATAAGAGCCAATGGAGGGGAGGTGGCTTGCACTTTGTACAACCCATTATGGCATGGTCCTTTGAGTAGAAGACGTTGTGTCTTCAAATCCTTTATTTGATATCCATCAGATGAAAAAGATATAGTGCAGTTGTTATCAGTTGTAAGTTGATGCACGGATAGAAGATTAAAGGATAGGTTTGGTACATGATGAAGTTTGTGTAGATAAAGGTTACCTGTGGGTGTAGGGAGAATGCCACGTCCAGTGTTGTGAATGGGAAGTTGTTGCCCATTTCCAACAGTTACCTGAGAATTACCAGTATACGGTTCAATTGCACTTAGTTGTGATGCTTCAGATGTAAGATGTGTTGACGCTCCACTGTCAAGAAACCAATCTGCTTGAGAATTTGAACCGGATGAGCTGATCAGGGCGGTATTGTGTCATGTATCATTGTAGGCTGGATCATTTCTGTACCAACAGCGAACTGCTGAATGACCAGTTTTGCTACATATTTGACATATTGTATTTCTATGCAGGTTTCTGTCTTCCTGGTCGCCCCTTCCAGATCTACGACCTCTGTTTCCTCTTGAATTGTTATTTCGTCCTCGTCCTCGACCACGATGAGCTGCCAATGCAGATGCATTGTCTGTTAAATTTAGAGATTGAAGATCTCTTGATGTTTGAATCTGTTCTTCACTACACAGCAAACTGTACAGGTCATCAAGACTGATTGGTTGCAGATTCGTTCGTATCGCCGTGTTGAACGACTGATACGATGAGGGAAGTCCATTTAACGTATAGAGAATCACGTCTTCCGCATCGATCACATGTCCTGTTGCTGCTATTGCGTCTACTTTTGATTTCACTTCTAGTAGATACCGAGTCATTATTTTATTTCCTTTTGATAGATGATGCAACTCATTTTTCAATTGAATGATTTTTGATCGGCACGTTGCTTGAAGACGATGAGCAAGAGTATTCCATATCTCCTGACAGTGATCAAGAGTGAGAACATAAGGTAGAATGGATGGAGAAATTACCGAGTATAAGGCCGCTGAGAGATTCTGATCAATGAGAATCCAATCGCTGTACGAGATTGAATCATCTGTTCTTGATAATGCATCCTAGGAGGATGACTGAGATGGATAGGTACATGTTCCGTCAATGGAACAACGAAATCCATTTGCTGTGAAAACTTTTTCAATTTGACATTTCCAGATGGAGTAGTTTTCAGCTGTCAGCTGATTTGGAACAAGATTCTTGATATTGCTCATCAAGAATTTCAACTGTGGCGGAATGGTTATGGTAGCGATCGAAGATTTGGACGCTGCCGTTTGAGATTGAATGGATGATGCTGCCATCGAGTGCAGATGAGTTGATCACAGCGAGGAAAAGAGTGGAAAAAAAAATTCTTCGTCTCTATTAATTGTGCTCTGATACCATGAAAGAAGTTGATATGCGATTAAGCTTTCAGCAAGAAAGAGAGAAACAAGAAATGGAGAATGAGAAATTTTATTATGCTTTCATGTCTGCTTTACACTGGTATTTATAGTTTCTCTCTTTTACAGATTTCGTAACTGAAATGTCGGCGGTTTTCGTTCCGCCTGAGCTGGCCTGAGCTGGAGCCTCTTCTGGTTTCTTTCTTGTTAACAAGGATCACAACAAGCAATACCTAATGGCTAATGGAACCACAGTGCAAAAAATGCCGAGCTTGGTGGCTTTTGACCTAAAAAAAAAACTTTATATATATACTCTCTATGATTTTTCGTGTGAGCAAAGGAATAATATAGGTACCATCAGTCATATGGGTTGAAGGTGACTTCATAATCATGGATGTGCCAATCACCTACAACATAATTTTCGAGCTACCTCTCCTAAGTACATTAAAGATAGTCATATCAAAATATCATATGATGATTAAGTTACCGACAAGATGCCAAAGAATCATGAGAGACAACGGCACCCAATCATAGATGTGTTATTTGAAGGTTGTGGGGACGGTGGTGACTTCCGCATAAGACTTATTATAGTCGGAGGTCGAGCGAGGACTAAGATTGGAAACTGTTAAAATAGTGGAAGAAGTCCTATCAATATAAGATGGCCCATAGAGAACATGGAGGATATGAGAATCATTTAGCCCAACACATTGAGGGGTGCTCAACCAAATCTCAAGGATGACCTCGTTGTTTTTTATGTGGATAATTGTAGGGATGCTAGGCATACATGTAGAAAGTTGTTTGCTACTTATTGAACATGAAGTGAGAAGTCCAACAAATCAAACAAAGATAAGAAAGAAGGAGATAATACTTACTGAACCTATAAGGCAAGTAGTTTGAAAGTGACTCAATGCAAATTTCATTAGAGAGGTACAATACCCTAACTAGATATCTAATATAATCATGCTATACAAAATGAATGGTAAAGGGAGAACATGTGTTGACTTTGCCAACCTTAACTTGGCATATTTAAAATATGGATATCCCATTTTTAGGATCAATTTGCATGTGGACTCAACAGTTGGATTCCACAGTGATGAGCTTTCTGGACACATTCTCAAGCTATTATAATATCATACGTGAAGGCCTATACTATAATAAGGTCATTCCATGTCACCCACTAGAATCAAATTTGAAAGAATTGTATACTTTATATTTTAAATCATTTACCAAAGCTTTTATAAATCATCCACATACTTCAATATCCAACAAAAATAATTAAATATTATACACATTAAAATATTTCACTATTTTCATTCACACAAATAGCATTTTATAATAGTAAGGAGATCACTAATAATTACTGATATATCAATAACTCTTAACTACAAAAGAATAAAAAAAAATATGGAACAAAATTAAAAGAACTTGAAAATCTTAATTAGTCTCACTCCACATGATCTTTAGCCCATCCCTGGCCTGAAACTAATAAAACCACATAAAGTGCTTATAAAGCCCAACAGAAATCCAAAAGTTGCTAAAGCTTTCAATACAAGATCAAAAAAATCAATATGCACGCTCTCAATTAATAGAATCAGTAGCGTTCAATGCTCAACCATCAGTTCTACTTTTTAATACAATCCATAATGAAAAGGGAGAATCAACACATTTAAATTCATAAATAAAAAACAGTTGCAAAAAAGTAAATACAACGATAATCGATAAATCAGTACTATAGCATAAACATACAAGTGTCAATGTCATTAGTTTTACCCATCTTATGAAATTAGTACATATAATGTACACACTTTTATATCTATCTATGAATGTTATCAATGTTTTTAAAGTTATCAATATACGAATTACATCAATAAATGATTCAACAAGATAGGACATCCAACTTTAATGTGATATTTGCATTCTTTTATTTATATTCATTGCATTATTATATCATCTTTATTAGCATTATTTTTATCATTATTATTACTGTATGCAACTTTGAATAAATCATTAAGAGCTGTCACTCTCTGCCTGTCAGCATAATCAATCATCAATTACATGCGATAACGAAGATAACACGATAAGTAATTTTTAAAGGAAAGCCCGTCGACCCAATGTCTTGTGCAGTGTATTATATTTTTATAGTCAAACTAAATTAACTATAATATTAACAATAATTAGTCTTTATTGCTTACATGCATATATTATATTTATTTCATATCAATTATATCAATATCCTATTTATGCATGAAATCCAATATGAAATACTAAAATTTATAAATATAGAAAATCTATATATTAATTTAAAACTTTAGAAAAGCATAAATTCCATTTTACTCGATAAAATTTATTAATATTACAATCAAATATCAATAAAATCCATACATATCATATACGAAAAGTTACATGGTAAAAATATAATAAATCAAAAGAAAATATATTTTTATCAATTTAAGAGAGATAAAAATTCATCAAACTCAAAATCATTAAAAACAAAAGTAAGATTTGTGTCACTTACAATGATTAGAAAACTTTTTCTAACTAAAACAATGAATGAAAATGACCAAAATTGGCTTTGTCTCTCTTCCTCTTGTTCTCTCTTTCCATCTCTCATATATTGTTAGTGGCCTAGTGTCATAACGCTCTGACCCAGCACCGCAATGTTACATGTTGAATACTGAATTAACATAGAGTAGAGACTCAAATGCCACGTGGTGATTTCTAGCACCATTGTGCTCTTAAGCCTAGCATCGTAGCACTAACAAGCATAACACCAAAATCCTCCAGTTCTAAAAAAAAAAATTAAATACTTTTTTTATATTTTGAGTTATTAGAATCTACCCACCTTAAAAAAATTTCACCCTAAACATTTCCACAAGAAAAAATAGGTAAAATAAATCAGTGAAAACAAAATCTATTCGATTCAAAATAAATGTATTTTTATAATATCACTACAAAAAATTTATATGATTCAAAACTAATAAATTAACGTAAATCTATTTAAAAATCTCTAAAATAGTATTGATCATTGACTTATCATTAATTATATTCACTCAATCATAAGTTTAATCACATGCTTATACATAAATCATTCAATATGCAATGTAATGCTAATCAATTAAAATTTCATGCACATGATTAATATTCTACTAATGGATCCTCTAGGTGGATTAAAAAAAATAATATTTAAATATGTATAGTTTTGAAAATGTATTAATTTTCTTTGGGAATATTAATTTTGAATTTTTGTTTTGAAATCGAACACAACATTAGGAACGATATATCATCTCAGACGGAGAGAATATCATTCACTAATTTGTTCGAATTTCAAAGCTTTAAAGTTATCCAAATTATCGTAGTCGAACTCATGAGAGACAACATATGATCTCGAAAGATCAAAATTATGTTCAATCAGTTATTTAACTACAATAATCTGAATAAGAGTCCATTAATTTCATGATTAAAATCACAAAAGGAATTGATATATCTTTCCGAGGAAAGAAGTTATCAATCACTATTGATCGTTTGAAAATAGAGATAACGATCGTTGAAATCTGAATTTTCCCAAAGAGAATTAATTAAGGGTTTTGAAAAATTAATTTTGAAATCAATTCTGGGTTTCTAAATCTCCTACGAGCGCAAGCCCTCGTAGTTAATTACATCGTAGGAAAATTGGAAATTTTCATACGAACACTCTCGATTAAAATAGCGGTAGAAATTTTATTTAAGATTTTCAACGATTGATGTCAAAAGAGATTAAGGTTTGAAATTTTCAATCGGGAATGGTTCAAGTTTGAGCAGTTATTTTTGGAGTCAAAGGAAGAAGTGTAGGAGTTGTTTTAAGATTCTGAATTAATTCAAAAACACCCCAGTCTATCCTAATTATTAGGCTTGTATTTGATTGAAAGAAATTTTTAATTTGAGTGATCAATTTTATTAGAAATTTGGGATTCAATTCCTGAAAGTTGAGGTCTTATGGCCCGAGCTAGCCTCAGAACCTAAGTCTAAATTGAACACTTAAAAGTGCCCCGAACCTAGCTAATGCAATGCGAATCTGGTCTTACCCCGGCCTGGATTGGGGAGCCAGCTAAACCACCTAAACGATTTTAAAATATGAGTCCGGTCTTTTTGTAGAGTGGTAGGGACATTAATTAGAAAAGTATAAAGGAATGTGGTCGACATCTAGAGCAGATCCTTAATTGACCCCTTAGACTTATGTTGGGTATTTGGTGTCTAAGTAATGCAATTAAATATTAAACTCGATTTAATTTGTTACTAATGCGATGCATGCTAATTGACTCTATTGAATGCAAAATTTGTATGTAGCAGTTTAAAAATTTTGGCTTAGAAAATAGGTTTTTTCCTAGAGATTGCATAACATCCCCTTGACAGATCGGCACCCTCATAGGCCAGGTGGTCTGCCAGAACCCGCAGGCGGGGAGATGCCTAACAAGGTTGAGAAAGTACAATATGAATGCATGAAAAACCCTCGGCGAGTCCGAGCTTACTTCTTAGGACCGTTTAGAGTTTCTATCTTATCTTAAAAATTTTATTTAATTAAAATAGAAGAATTTTTGACAGACCCCTAAGAGCCTAAATTCGAATTCCAGGTCAAACCAAATACGGCATGCAAATAAAAAGACTAGAAAAGCAGGAATTCTAATGCGCAATCAAATTAAACAAATCAATCAAATTAAATTTATCAAATTGAATGTCCATATGGCAAGTGCCACTTATTATTACATCTAAAAAATTACAAGAAATTAAAGTGGCCGGGCACCACTGACTACAACCCGGATTTCTAATCCTAAATCAAATGACTTTGAGATTTGGGATTCTTCTTATTGTCAAATCCTTCATCTTCTCATGAACATCTTGATTCGTCGGTTCAGGATATCCAAATGGAAAGAAACTCCCCCTTGATCGGGGTGTTATCTTTCCTCTTTGGATATTTGCAAAGTATCCTAATTTGACTTCCAAATGGAAGAAGACTCTCCCCTTTAGGGATGTCTTCATCTCTTTGGAATTCAAATTGGATTAAACATCCAAATCTCAAATCATTTCAAATAAATTACAACCTTTACTAAATTGAATTTACATTAATTGAAATAAAAAAATCTAGACTCGATCCTGCAGGGTTATCCTAATAATCAGCAGTTATATAAACAATCCCAAGCAGTTATTATATGAAATTTGAAATGCAATTTTTTTAGCCACACTTGGCCATGCTCTTTTTATTTAAAGGGGGTCTTAAGCGCGGCAGGTACCTGTGCAAAGAGTATATAATTTTTTTTTTATTAATTGCCCCCTTTAATTTCAGCTCCTTGTATGAGCATGGCCACCTACATAAGATTGCACAAATATAATTCGTCCCTAACCTAAGGGTAAATCTAACGCACAATCAATCACAGAGTGCAGGAAATGAGTAAATAAACACATCAATTCTACACTAGCAAACAACATGCAGTAAAAGCTCGAAAAATGCGGCACACAACTGCAGAAAGTAAAACACCGGCCTATCCTAAAACTAGAGTCGGTGATCCTAGCAAACCATCTAAAGTGTGTGGGGTAGGTCGTGCGATTTTGATATGTCCTAAATAGGATTATTAGTTAAAGTCATTTAAAGTTCGATTGGTTGAAAGGTTTAAATGAAATTTAGTTAGAGTTTAAATATTAATATTTTGAATCTTTTAAAATTGATTATTAATTATTTATTGGAAACCACCTTTGTTTCACACCGAGGACGTAAAGTTTATTTCACCTTCCTTGGGGCTAAGTCAATAGCCTCGTAGGCCTGGGGTAGCCAGTGGTACCCGGTATAATTAGGTAGATTATGTTTGATTAAGGTTTGAAAATTTAATGAATTTTAATCAAGAGTGTTTGGTTGCTGATTTTTAAAGTTTTGATTAATTTAAGTTTGCCATTAATTGATTCGTGGCGTTGTGCCACCAGGCTCGAGGAACCGGCCTCCTTAGACACTTAGCCCCGCAGCCCGGAGTAGTCCAGCCGATAAACCAAATTAATGTAATTGAATTAGAAGTTTTAAAAGGTTGGATAATTAAGGATTAATCTATTTTAAGGTTTAACACCCCTTAAAATCCGTTCGTGGCGTTGTGCCACCAGGCTCGAGGAACCAGCCTCCTTAGGACACTTAGCCCCGTAGCCCGGAGTAGTCCAGCCAATAAACTTCATTTTTAGGATGGTTGTTGTGTTTTAAAAGGTTTGTTTAATGTGTTAAACATTAAGCTAACATTTTCTGGAGTTTTAAAGCAATTTTGAGTTTTATGAATTTTCTGAATATTTTAATCATTTAATTAAAGGGTCAAAAATTGACTTTTTGATTAAACTCAAATTTCGGAATGTTTGTATTTTATTAAAATACTAGACCTTACTAAGATCAGTTAGACAGTAAGTACGTTGAAATCGGATTTTTCTACATTTTATTGCGAAGGTTTGAAGTTTTGAACTAATTTTGACCTATGTTTGACCAAAAAGTTGGCTTTTTGATTTTGACAGATTTCTAAAATTTTTAATAAATGCTAGGAGTTATTATGAGTTGAATGCAAGTGAGTTTGGTCAATTTGGATTTTTATTGAATTAGTTATGAAGGTTTAAAATTTTGACTATTTATTGAATTTTTAATATTGTTTAATTAGAGAGGGCCTTTTTGTGATTTTGCTCCAAATGAGATCCCAACTCCTTGAAATCAGCTCCAAAGGTTAGGAATGACCTAAGGAGAGATTCTCAAGTGTTTGGAAAATTTTTGGAATTTTTAATAATTATTAATTAATTATATTAATTAAATATTCAATTTCTCTTAAAATTAACTTAAGGTTTAATTTGCTGTCAAATAATTTTGGTTTTATTTTTCATTGGTTGAGGATTCAGAACTTGTCAGTTAGAGGGCTTACACATAATTTTTAGATTTAAATTGTATTTATTACAATTTTCGGAAGTTTCAATGGCTTAATTAAGGGTTTAATCTAAGAAATTTAATTAAGGGCCTTAATCATTTCCAAAACCAGTGAAATTTTTCCTAGTGGCTTTATTTGTCACTAAATTCAAATGTTTGAAGTTTCAATTCAAGGGGAACTGAATCCTAATTATGGGAAATGTTCTAAGTTCTCTAAACACATATCCTTAATTATGTCACTAAATTTAATGAGTTTAAATCGATGTTTGAACTAACCCTCAAAACTAACATATAAGTAAGCACATGCAATCAAACAAGTCCTTAGGTCTAGGAGAGCCTAGACTAAGTGGTGTGTGTTTCCTAAGCATGCGAGAACTAACAAAATTAACTTAACTTAAATCTTGATTAGTGAGGAGTTAAAGCACACCTATGCACTAATCAATCCCCATAATTTCCATTCAGACATGCTTAATCTACATTTAAAATTTCAAAGGATCTCTTAAAAGTTTAAAACTTAGATAAATGTATATTTTAAAATAGATTTCATATATATATATATATATATATATATATATATATATATATATATATATATATATATATATATATATATATATATATATATATATATATATATATATATATATATATATATATATATATATATATATATATATATGTCCAAATAGGAATTTTAAAATAAAGTAATTGAAAATATCATTAAAGTTCAATTTGAGGGGTTAAGAGGTCCATTGATTTTCAAGCTATTTGAAAATAAATATTATTTTGAAAATAAATAATATACTACTTTATTAAGTAGTAATTAAATATTAATATACTCAAATAATTAAAATTATTTAAAGTAAACTAAAATTTTATAGCTTGAAATCAATTTTGAATTAAAATATTTGAAATTTCAGGAATCTTTTATATGTTATTAATATTTTCTAACTTAAATTAAATTTTATATAAATTTTTTTGAAGTTTTGAAGTTAATTGAAACATAATTTCAAATTAATTAAATTCCAAAATAGTTCTTAAATTTAATTTAATATAGAGTTAATCATTTCTGAAATTTTCTACTATCAAAATAATCTTATAAAATAATTATTAAAAGATTATTTAAATTATTAATTAATCAGGAGTTATTTAAACTACTAAATATATTTTAGTTAGAAATTTAATAACTGTCCTAACATAACTCCAACGGATGTATAACAACTACTGGAAATCATGTATGTGCTCAAGAATATTCAAGCCAAAATTTAGGTTAAAATAATTTATATATAATTAATTAAAAATAAAATATAGGTTTATGTATTTCTAAATTTATTAATAAAATAGTAATAAATATAGTTTTATTTTATTTTTAGAATAAATTAGACAGAAATACGAACAGATCGATATATTATACATATTTTTTGGTTTTGTATTTTATTTTCTATGATTTTTTTAAGTTCTATTAATTAAAATGCAGTTAAAATGATTTACTTTATTTATAAAACAAATGGCGGCGCCGGCGGGACAGATGGAACGCTCGGGTTCGTCCAGCACGAAGGCAGCGACGCGGGGTCCACACATTTTCCACTTAACCACGTCAGCGCGTGGTCAAGGCCGTCGGATCGTCCGCGTGCTCGATCTAACGGTCCAGATCGAGTCCCGCGTTTTGATCTCGTGAGAAGAGATCGGACGGCGAGAAAACAAATCCGTAGTTTGGATCCAATGGTCGAGATCACGCTGGACGGGAGATCTAAACGAATGGAGAGATCGCGCGGTTGGACGATCCGCATGAATAGGAAATCAGAGCTGTTGATCAGCTGATCAACGACTCAAAAAACGTATGCTTGAACGAACCTGACGGAACGCCCTAGAGCTCGTTTTTTCGCTCGTTCTTTCAAACCAGACAATCAAATTAAACGAAATTTAAAACATAGATTAAAATAGTGAACATAAATTTTGGGGAATCAATTTTATAGCCTAATAGGCATTGAACCAAAAGCTATTTAAACTAGGTGTCTTAAACTAGGGTTAGAGTTTTACATCGCTTTAATGGACGGATTGAACCGTTTAATGAATTGTTGCATTTGTAGGCTGTCCACGCTCCATTTTGTAGAAGACCCCTTGCCTGAATAACGCCTAGATCGAACGCAAAAGAAGCTCGAACGAATTGCCCTTATCTCACCGGAAAGATGGTTGCCGGCGATTTTGACCGGTGAGATTGGGGAAAGAATCAATGGAGGGAAGTATTTAGAGCTCAAGGGAACTGGTGGCTAGCTCTGGAGTTATTTTGGAAGAGAGATAAGGCTAGGGTCTCAATGACGGCTCAAAATGAGGTTCTACCTTATTCAAGTAGCCCTAGGTCTATTGGACGGCTAGGATCATTTGATTGGACCTCCAGACTCTACCACGTGTCAAGGGAGTTGGTAGGAGCATGTGGAATCAAGGTACACAAGGACACATGAGGTGGAAAGGCCTCTTATGTCCTTTTAAGGATATGGATTAAATCAAGGCCACTTGATCATGATCCAAGGGTCAATAATAGGCCTAGGAAGGTTCTAGAGCATGAATTAACAGTTGAGATTAAATGGGATTTAAGTTTAACAAATTTGCTTAAGGATTTTAACCATTTGGAAGCTCCTTTGACCACCCATTGACTGTTTGACCAATCAATGGATCAATGCAAGATGAGGTGGCAGCTAGAGTGGCTTAGGGAGCTGTTTGAGTGAAGTTTTATGGGTTCAAATGAGAATGCATGGCGGTTTGATTAGAACTTTGGGTATTTGACCAAGTAAATGAGTTGACTTGGTCAAATAGTCTAGGGTTCGACTCAAGGCAGGTTTTAGAAGTATTCCATACATCACATGGAATAGATTTAAAGGGAATATGAGACCATGCAATCAAGGTTTTGAATGGATGCAAGGAATATGTTCATATGGGTCAAGTTTGACTAAGTTTTAGGTTAAGTTGACCAAGTCAACTATTGACCGTGTCAAGAGTTCAAACAAGTCTAAATCACTAAGTAAAGTGATCGCAAGAGTTTGACAAAGTTTTGAATAAATTTAAGGCTTGATTCAAAGTAGAAATGACTTAATGATTGATTTGGTCAACATTATTTTGACCGGGTCAACCAGGTTGATCTAGGATCTGGGATCAGACTCAACAGGTTTGGTTTGGTATTTGAAACTCGCTAGAGGTGTTTGCATTCAATTCGGAGTTCATTTGGTTTGAAATCACCATTTGAGCCCCATAGGGGTATTTTGGTCATTTTGACCGCTGGTCAACTGGGGGTCAAAGTGGGTCCAAAAAAATACAGTTTAATGTTCAACATATTAAGATTAAAGGTCTGGAAGTGACTAGAGGCTTTGGTGAAGGCTCTAAGGTCAGAATCTTCAAAGTGATAGGTCCAGTGGCATAGGCTGTAAATATTTGAAGGTTTTACAGCCAATGGATTTTAATTAAGTTTTTGAGGTTAGAGACCTTAGAATGGGCTCAAATTTGGAGGGTTTCCTCCAGAGACATGTCCCATTAGTATGCAACTGACAGACTCTTAATCGAAGGTCATTTAACTGGGTTTCAAAGTGTTTGAAATTTCAATGGAAAAGGCCTTTAGGACAAAACCTTTGGACCTTGGATTTGGCTTGATTGACCTAAGATCTAGGTAGATCCTAAGGTCTGAATATATCTTAAAGTTAGGAATCTAGAAGGATCCTAGAGCCTAAGAAATTCCTAGAACTTGGAGTCTAGAAGGAGTTTAGGATCTAGAGTAGCTCATAAGGTTTATGCTCTAAAAGGATCCTAGCATAGATCCTAAGGTCAAGATTCTAGGAGGATCCTAGAGTTTAAATTGATTTAGGATCAAGAGTAGTCCAAGTGACCTCATACAAAAATGAGGTCAACACTAGCCTGATGTGTTCTCATCTAACTCTAAATCCTATTCTTTGTCACTATAGCAAATAATCATCAATCCAGTATCCTCGCTGTCCACATCAGATGCACTGTCCAATCATCAAAAAGCATTATCCAATATGGCTCTTTACACATTGGGCACACTTCAGTACACTACTCACAATAAACTCATATCCTTTCATGCTATCTAAAAACTTACCCCTCTTTTCATTACTATCACTATGGGCTATGTCATCTCTCAACCTCTTCCGGCTCATATCCTTCCTAAATGAATGATTCAACAATCTCTCTCCCTTCACTGACTCTAAAAATTCATGAATCCTCAGTGGTACAAGCGGAGGCCTCAACTCATTATTCAATTCTTTCAGAAACTTGTAGCATTTTTCATCTATAATAATGATGAGCTATGGAATATACCTTCTTAGTATATAAATTTATCTTTGCACTGCATCACAGTCTTTTCTCCTTGGTCCACCCTCATGCACATAGTATTATATTTTTATATACAAATTAAATATAATGTTAATAAACAGTCTTCCTTGCTCATATGCATATAGTACATTTATTTCATATCAGTTGTATCAATCTCTCTCATGCATGAAATGCAATATAAATTGTTGAAATTTATAAATCCAGAAAATCTAGATATTAATCTATAACTTTAAAAAATCATAAATTTCATTTTGCTCAATAAATTTAAAATTATCATAATCAAGGTATTCATGAAATTCATATCTATCATATACGAAGAGTTATATGATAAAATATGGTAAATCAAGAGAAAATGTATTTTTATTTATTTAGAAGAGATGAAATTTGTGAAATTCAAAATTATTTAAAACTAAAGTGAGATTCGAGTCCCTTACAAAGATGATAAGACTTTTCCTAACTGAAGTAATGGATGAAAATAACCAAAATTAGCTTTCTCTTTCTTCCTTCTCTCCTCTTCCTCTCCCTTCTCCCTTTCCTTCTTGAGCATGCCACAATATTTAGGACAAAAGGCTTAGGATTTTGGGATTTCATATATATAAAAATATTATTTCTGGCCTAGCACTACAATGCTCTGATCCAACATCATAGTGCTGCATGTTAATTTTAGAATTATTATAGAATAGAAACTCAAATGCTGTGGTGATGATTTCTAGCGCCGTTGTGCTCTCAAGTCTGATTCCATAACACTACCAAGCAAAGCGCTGAAACACTCTAGTTCTAACAGAAATTTATTTATTTATTTTTTAAATACTTTTTCATATTTTAGGTTGGTACATTCCATTTGACCATATAAATGTTAGGGTGACCTACAAAAGGATCATAAATGAGGTATTAAAGGAACAAAATGGTAAGAATGTAGAAGTTCATATAAGTGACCCATTGGTTAAGAGAAAGTCAACTAAACAACATATATTAACCTAAAGTAGCCCTTTAGTGCACTTAAAAGGTGCAATATATGACTTAGCCCTCTAAAGTGTAATTATGGTGTAGGCTTGGGAATGTTCATTAGATTCCTTTTAACCCTCTAAAATATATTTTTGGTGTAGGCTTGAATAAACTCCTTGTAACTTTGGTGTAGACCGAAGAACATTAAACTTAACCCGAGTAAAGTCAGGGCAATTCTCGAGATGTCGTCACTCAAAACTCCTTAGGATATGCAATAACTCATTGGTGAGTCACGAGCTTAATCATTTCTCCATATAAGTTGTGAGAAGCTCGTTCTTCTTCAAAGGATTATAGAGATCAAAAAGGTTCACTTGTAGTAAAGAGTGTAAGGAATCTGATTGGGTTAGTTTTCAATCAAGTATAGGTTGGCGCCATATAAAGCTCTGTATGATAGAAAATGTAGGACCTCTTAATCTTGGACATAGGTGGGTGAAAAGAATCTCATTGGGTTAGCTTTAGTTGATGACACTACTGAAAAGATTCATTTGATCAGGGATAGATTAAAAGCAATTAAGGATAGGTAGAAACAATATTATGATGCCAAGTATTGAGCAGTAGAGTTTCAGGTAGGAGACTTTATATATGTGAAAATCAGGCAAATGAAAGATATTGGCAGGTTTGGAAAAGAAGGAAAGTTGAGTCCAATATGCATGACCTTTTTAAGTAATTCAAATGATTAAAAAAATCTACCTACATATTAAAGTTGCCAAATCATATGACTAATATTCACAATGTAATTTATGTGTCACATATGATTAAGTGGGCATCTAATTCATATAATTAAATATATATAGAAGAAGTTGAGGAACATCCCAATCTAAGCTGTAAAGAAAAATCAGAGAGAATTATAGCTTATAATGTTAGGAGATTAAAAAATAAATGGATTCTCATTGTTAAAGTTCAGTGGAAGAAAATAATAAAAAGAGAAGTTACTTGGGAGAATGAATATGAGATGAAGTGGTTATATCCTGATCTATTTGGATGGTCTGCATTTTGAAATGTCGATGATGATACTTTTTTAAGGAAGGAAGAGTTAGAAAAACCTCTAGAATCAGTTTACAATTCAACCTATTCTAACTCAATATGAAAAAAGGAAATCCACCAAATTTATGCTTTTGAACCCTTTTGCATATGTTCGAAAGTATTTTATGTGCATATAAAAAATTGTATGTGTTTTGAAGTAGGTCCTGTGAATTTGTTTGCATGTTTTGGAAATCAAGGAAATTTCCCCTTAGGAATCGTGACACTTGGGTAAGCGGTGCTACAATACTGTAGCATTAAGCTCTTTGGAATTTTGGAAATTAAATTAGCATAATGACGCGAGGTTTGGCGCTGCGATGTTGTGGGCTCCTTGAGGGAGCGTCGTAGTGGGTGTTATTGAGCGGAGCGATGTTATGTCTGATTTTAAAATATAAAATATCATTTACCATTAATTAAATTCATTTTCTTATTTTGTGGCAGCCAACTAGTGAGAGAGGGAGGAATTTCTAAAGAGAAAATTAGATTTGAGATGCTTCGGGTCTTTTTCAGCTAATGACCCAGTTTTAAAATTTTCTTGGATTGTGGTATGTGATATTTTGCCTATCTCAATATATATATATATATATATATATATATATATATATATATATATATATATATATATATATATATATATATATATATATATATATATATATATATATATATATATCTTAAAATTTTCTATCTAATTTATATTTCTATAGTACAAAAATGAGGATAACTTTACACATGCAAAATTGTCATATGTAACTTTCTACATGTTATAGAGACAATAATTTTGAATATTTAGGTATTTAAAAAAATTATATGGGGAATTTTGGGATTTATGGTATTTTAATTGATTAGAAATTAATCTTAACTCTTAAAATAATATTGTAGTATGATTAAAGTCTCTAAATAATATTCTAAACTATCTCTAGTAATTTGTTATATTTTGAAATAATGAAATTCTATACAGTAGGGTATTATGTTGCCTATAGTTATATCATTTTGATAATTTTAAAAATGATTTTATTTACATTTTTGTTACTACAATGCAATAAATTATGTGTTTATCTGATTGAATTATATAATTTTGAGGAGGTCTGGTGTGAGACCTCGTTCCCTTACTATTCCTCTCTGACTTGGATTTTCCTCCCAGGATCGTCCGAGACGATATTGAGATCGTCCAGGCCGATCTGTACTGTTCAAAATATCGTCCTGAAAATAGTTCTGGGAACCGTCCAGGCCGATGATTTTGGTCTGATCGTCCCAGGACGATCTGGCGATCGGCCGGGCCGATCAGCTTTATGATTTAAGCAAATCAGCTCGTTTTGAGGAGAGAGAAAATCATTTTAAAAACAAAATATCTGATTTGAGGAGAGAGAAAGAGAAAGGGAAAAGAGGAAAAGCTTGGTTTTGGAGGCTGCGGAGCGCTTTTCGTCCGACGCAGCTGTTGGAGAAAGTGTAGATCTCGTGGTAAGGACTCCGAATTCTATTTCTGTTTTCAGAGATATTGAGTTTTGATCGAGTTGTGCACTGTTTTGTGTTTTCGTAGTCGAACTTTTGACCCGGTTTTGTATTGACACAACTTTCACCGCATAACTTTTGGTATGTTATAGATATGACTATTGTACACGATTTGAGTATTTTCTGCGACGATTTTACCGGTCGGAATTGATTCTACGCGATTTTAATTGAATAGAAAAATATCAGGGCGGATTTGATTTGGATTCTATAGAACAATAGTCTTGTATTGATGTCGTGAATATTCTACTGTAATTTGGAGAAATTTGGAATTTGTGCTTTTTGCAGGATTTTTGTGTAAATTTGACAGACTGCCGTTACTCTGCCCAATTTTCGTACGATTTCTGATTTTCCCGAAATTGATAGATTGACTTAATATGTGTATGATTATTGATATGATTGTTCTAGATTTCTTTAATATTGCTTATTGCATCGATTATTGCATTGACTATTGATTGAATTGATTGATACTGAAAGACAAGTGGGAACTTGGTTGAACGTTGGTTGGAGATTGATATTGACCTGTACAGGATGGTGGGCCGATGGGCTTTCCTTTAAACCATAGATCATCGATATAACGATTGGGAGTCATAAGGAGTTTTATATGCCGACGGGCGGCCGACGGGCAAAAGAGTGACGACTCTTATTGATTGAAACCAAAGTATGGATATCTACAACAACAATATGGATTCTACAACAACACTATGGATTTCTACAATATCACTATTGATCATAGCTAGTGTTTGTGCTTGTCGAGTAAGACCATTATATGGAATTGCATGTATACGATATTGCATCGTATGGATTTCTTGATATGCATTGATTTATTGATTTCCGATTGATTTATTAATATTGATGGATTTATTGAATTGATTTATTTTTGAACGGATTTATTGATTTTATTGATTGATCATTGATCATTGATACTATTGATTTTGCATTGTATTGACGTGCTACAATTGATTTATCGTATTGCTTTTCCAATTGATATTATCGACTTGATTGATTCATAGATACCGGCATCGATATTGATATGGATTCTGCGTATTGATTCATAGATATTGACACTGATATTGATATAGATTGTACCGATTGATAGATACCGACATCGACATTGATATGGATATGATATTGACATATGGATATTATTGATACGACAGATCCTGACATACTATTGATACATTGATACATTGATTCGTCGTACCGATTATCGATTGATTGATTGAATGGATTGTTGCCGTATGGATTTAATTTATCGTAGAATAGATTTCTTTATGGAGCTGATTGTATTGATTTCTATTGACCTGATGATTTCCTTATATGGATTTGTTTTTAATTGCTTATTGAGTTGATTCGATTGTTCTATGGATTTCCCTGCTCATAGATATAATTGACTGGAAAGTGCTCTATTGATTGAGATGACTTCCCTATTGTAGCATTGTACGTCGTCATTATTGAACCGTTCTCGCTGCCGTAGTGTCATTGAATATTATATATTGATTTTGAGTAAATCGTATTGATTAATTGGATTGACTGCTTTGCAAGAATGATATAGATAAAACGAATTGACTAGACAACACGATTGATTGAACTGATAGTATTGATTGATAGACACTGCTACGATGGATAGATATTGACTGGAAGCACTTACTGATTTGATTACTGGGGAGTATTGATTTATCGATGTTTTTACCGCTGTATTGATTATTGACTATTGATGGATTTGATTTGATTTGATTTCCGTATCTGCATTGTGATTTGATTTGATTTCCGTATCTGCATTGATTCATTGATCATGTACGATTGATTTGATTTGATTTGATTGACCTGCATATTGTTTTCAGTGTCGTGCTTTGATTTCAGTTGTAGGCTTTGGTGACCTGCTGGGCTAGTTAAGCTCATTATATGTGGTTAATATTTCAGGTGCATATCCTCCTGCGTGACGCTTCTTCGGTTGCTGTAGCTTTGTTTTGTATCCTTGGTAGACTTCTGTTTTGTAGCCGTATGGCTATTGTATATGACCTTTTGTACGCTTATGTTGATATGTGAATTATAGTAGTTGCTGTACTTCTTTCCTGTAATGCAATCGTCTCTGGATGACTGTAATGAACTGAACGAAAAACAAGATGAAAAGACTGATAGAAAAAAAGAAAAAGAAAAGAGATAAGAGAGATGGATGAATCCTTTCACTATTGATATCTGGGGCATCACATCTGGAGTGGATGAAGGAGGTTCCATTCTGGTGCTAAATGCATTATGATATTATATGCACACTCTAATTTGTTGGCGAACATTGGGAGCCATATGGGTCATAATTCTTTGAATTCAATCTGATGGGACTCATATGGGTCATAATTCTTTGAATTTTGTTTGATGGGAGGCATAAGGGTTAGAATTATATTATTTCTGTCTAATATGAAGCACTTGTTTATTTATTTATTTAGTATTATTATTTGAATTTTTTATAATTGTAATTATTATTCTGCTCAGCATATTGATTTATTATATTACTTTTAGCACTCAATTAAATGGTTAATACTATATTCATTTAAAAATTTAGATTGATAAGTGTTGCCTGCTGAGCTATGTTAGCTCATAATTATCCTGCCTTCTATTTTTCAGGGTCTGGAAAGGAAAAAGAGCCTGGTGACTAACAGGTTTAAGATTTGATTTTAGTATGTGTATGTACTTTTTTTTTTTGAAATTTTTGTACAATTATGACTAATCATTTAATCTACTATATTTATATTCCAATCTATAACAATGTATTGTAGTGTAATTATTATATATGCATTTGATGACAAATTTTTTTTTTGGATGTGTTTATTTTCTATAGACTAGAAAATATTTTAGTAGCTCTAGGTTTTATTGTTTATTATAAAGTTAAAATTGGGATGAAAAATCTAAATAATTTTCAAAACTCAAATCTTAAGGTTAGTTTGTTGCAAACCAACATGATAGGACCTAACCCGTTTGTGAATCTTATCGGATTGTGTTGTGTCATCTTATGCTGATTTTTTTTTTTTTTCATCTCAAAGCGATAAGCCCAATGCTTATTTCAACAAGAAACTAATCCTTACTATGGATCATGCTTCTACATACATTTGTGAACTTTTTGCAATGATTGAAGCTATAAAAATGGAGACAATATCTATTAGGGTTGATATTTACAATTTACACATACCAAATGAGTCATAAGGGTAATTTCTATGTTATGGTAGGAAAGCCTAAATATTAAGAAAACCCTAGGAGAAAGAAATTTGAGCTCATTAAAAAACGAGGTCAACAATAGTATAATGCCATAAGGCATTATAAGTTGATTGGCATTAAACTATGTTATGCCTAAACAAAAAATACAAATGATTAGAGGTAAGCTATTCATGCGCCTAATGTCATGTTGTACTTTTATCTTTTGTACAAGTATTTTCTAAAGTAGGAAAGCATTATAAATAACCTAAGGCACAAGCATGAACTATACAAATATCTTTAGATTAAGAACCACTAAGATGAGAACTAGGAGATGCAAGAGTTAGTTTCTTATACACAATCATACCTTATTTTGTGTTTTTCTATTTATGTATAGATCTCAATTATATTGTATTTATGAAAAGCCTAACCACTGATATTTCTCTTTTGATCGTAGTGTATTGCAAAACCCATTTGCATATGGATATTCACCTTTCCTTTTAACTTGTATATTATTTATTTTAATGGTGTATGTAATTGGGTGCTATCTTACTTCTTGATGATGCACTATATTATTTGGAATACACTATTTTAATGCTTAATCAAGATTTGCTTATAAAATTTAGAGGCAGTCTTGATCCTAAGAAAATTATGAGGCCAATTTGAATAGTATGATTATGATAGTCAAAATTTATTAACCCTCTTTCTATATGACTATATTCCACATTCTCAGAAAAGATTAAGCTAATATTCCTCTTAGGGTTCGTTTGGGACGGCTTTTTTATTGATTTCTAAAACGGAGTTTTAGTACAAAAATAAAAAAATTTGTACTAAAACTCCATTTTAAAAAATAATAAAAAAGCCGTCCCAAACGAAGCCTTAATCAGATGGACTTTATGAATTCTTTACTCTTTCCTTGACTTTAGATTTACATTATTTTATTATTTTGATTAAACAAATTGAATAATTTTGCTTTTCTTATTTTTTTCGTATTTTGTTTTACAGTTGCTTTGGAACAACTTAAGAAAAAGTATTGACAATAAAATAACATATAGAAAATTCTCATCCACAAAATAAAAAAAGGCTGAATATAGCCTCAATTCAAGCTTCGTTTGAAATTGATTTCTTACTGCTAGTTTTTTAGTACAAATATATATATATATATATATATATATATATATATATATATATATATATTACTAAAAAGCTGCTTAAAAAATAATAAGAAAACTGTCCCAAGCAAAGTCTCAATCTGTTGAAGGAACCTCATGCATTTGTCCCAAAAAATATCATAAGATTGCGCTACGACTCATTCTAGAATGACCGCTTTGACCTAAACAATCTTTTTTTTTTCCCTCTTAAGCTTCTTTTGAGATGACTTTCTGATTAGTTTCTAAAGTAAATTTCTAGTACCAAAATTTCTTGAAAGCATAAAAGAAACAATGACCAAAAGCTATTCATTTGAGACAACTTTTTTTCTACTTTCTAAAATAATTTTTTAATACAAAAATTTTTAGAGGAATTTACATACAAACAACTTTATTTTATATTATTTACATATCTAACATAAAAAACTTTAATATTTTATATCTACCACTAATATACAACTTTAATATCATATATATCACTCATATCTTTAATTCATACCACCCAAACAAACCTATAAATTTTAATATTTCAATCTTTACACCCATATTTATTTTATGGGTGATAGGTATGAAATATTAAAATTTTAAATATTAAATATATAAATAGTATGAAATAAAGTTGTATGAATGTAAATCCCCTAAATTTTTAATTCAAAAAATTTTTTATACTAAAAAATTGATTGAGAAAGTAATAAGAAAATTATCCCAAACAAAGCTTTACTTTCTGATAAAAAGATACGAATTTTCAAGTAATTTAATATAAAAGTAATAAAACGAAATATTTCAGAGTAAATGGTCTGCCAAACTCCTAATTACATGGTGGTATATCAGTGGCATAAAAACAAAAAAAAATATAGCTGTTTATGGTCCTATTCATTAGGATTGTTAACAGATTGCATATTAGATAAGAACAGCATAACCATTGCAGATGGAAGAAGCAAATCAGCTTTCAGTGCTAAGAATGAAATGAACTCCAGAAGTACCTGACAGATTGAGTTCCAATAACTTTGTTCTTTTGAATACATCATTTCATTGGACATGCAAAGAGTTCTTGAACGAGCTTTGATAGTTGCAGGCTTAATTCGGCAGGTTAACAGTTGATAAAAAAGGGCAAATCATCATAAATTTTGAAAGTGCTTGTCAAATAATATCACTGATGTTGTTAGATAATTGTCTTTGGAATGCAGACATGAAGTTGCAATCTCAATAAGCTTTGAACATTTCAAATGGAGCTCATGGTTGGCCTGCATAAGCAACATGGAGAATAAAAAGCTCATATTAATGAGTACATTAGAAGCTAGGGGTGTTAATATTTGACACAACCTGAAAACCCGACTCGAACCCTGCCTGAAAATTTCGGGTTATGGTCAACTCGAACCAGAAATGGGTCGAGTTCGGGTTCAACAATTCGACCCGTTTCAAAAATTGAGTCGGGTTCGGGTTGACCCTTTGACCCGACATTGACCCGTTTTGACCTGACTTGACCAGTTTCTGACCCGTTTTGACCCGAAAACTGGAGATTAACCCGTTTTTGGACCCAAAAAATAGCAGATTTTTGTTGGCATCGGGTCATCCGAGTAGTGTCGGGTTGACCCAAACCCGAAGCGGGTCGAGTTTGGGTCCAGAAAACCGACCCGTTTTGCGGGTTCGGGTTGACCTGAATAGTGTCGGGTCAAATTCGGGTTCGACCCGAACCTGAACCCGAACCGTGACCTGAAATTGACACCCCTATTAGAAGCTTTCTAGAGATGCATAATGTCAGTAGCTAGATAAAACAAGTAGCAGGAGACTACCTTGAAGTTAATGATAAGGCAGTTGCAAGCTTCAAGTGCCAATTTTCCTTTTGATGCCTTTGAAGAGAAAGCAAATATAAATTTGAAGTCTATCAAAGTCTGCATATCATTGACACATGCTACAAAGAGCACTCACCGAAGCAGGGTCTTGTTCAATAACTTTGAACAAGCACTGAAGTGCATCTCTGGTGACCAACGAAATTTCTTGCTCATAAGACTCATCTCCAAAGAAGAACATTTGATCATGACCAGCAACCTGGATAAGCCAGTTAATTAAACTAGAAACATATTTCACACATTTTATTGTATGTTCCATATATGCTTCCTCATCATTAATTTCATTGATGTAAAATAATTAACGTTTCGTTTGGGAAGGCTTTCTTGCTGCTTTTTAAGACAGCTTTTTAGTACAAAAGTTATTATATTCGAAAGCTGTTTTAAAAAGCAGAAAAAAGCCGTCCCGAATGAAGCCTAAATCTTCTAAAAATGACCGTTGATACGTCAGTTTTGGTCCAACCCTAGTGCATTCTTTACGCTTGTCTGTTCTTCATGACCAAATATATAGCAGTCTATTCTGGACTACAATATATTAGTAAAGGAACTGCAAACCCATCTATGAAAACCTCTAACTTAGGTAATAATATGGAGCATAGCTTTCATGTTTAGATAAAAAATGGACAAAGAATCATAAAATGTTGTGGGATTTTTTTAGAATATCACACTTCAAAGCTCAAAATCAAGTGCCTCGTTGTAGGAAAGACAGAAAATTGGTAGTGATAGTACTGATTTACCAATTAGAAAAAGTACCTTTTTCAGATATAAGAAACTAGTAGATCATAATTTATATGGAAAATATGATACCTTCATGTTTTTTGGAGGACGAGGGAGTAGACTTTGAGAAAGACATGAACATACAGAAATAATTGCACAGAATACTTTTGTCCTCATCTTTGAGGATGCCCTAGTATCAAAATGCAAAAGAGCATTAATAATAAGCTTAAAATTCATTTGCATTGTGCAGCATATCTGGTTGTCCTAAGGCGTACCATGTTTGATTGTCAATAACCAACATTAGACGCATTTGTATTTGAGCAATTCCTCCATTAATACCTGCAAATGCAAATTTTGTCGCATAAATAAAATTAATAACTACAAAAAATAGTTTTTCTTTTTTATAGAACTTCATGTTAGAAAGTGCATCACATAAACAATTATTGCATATATGATGACATCACAACAGTGGCATCCTCAATCTGATTTAAAAGATGCAATTAGGCAACCTTTAGTGCTTTTCAGAATCGAAGACTACATAGTATTAGTAGAGAGAGCTAGAAGGGTGTAGGTTGACTTTCAAATCACCTAGAAGTGAAGAGATTAGCATAAAAGGAAGTATGTTGAAGAAGCCTAAGTTTAGTCCTAGTGGAGTTAGTATTGTCGCTGCCAACACAATCATGGATGCTTGTGCTAAGTGCGAAAGATTTCATGAGAGAATGTTTCATGGGTTCCAACACTTGCTACTGGTGTTGCCAGCTTAGAAACAATAAAATCTTGCCTTACATTGGTTCAAAGGATTTCAGGAGAGATAAGATCGGGTGAAGCACCATCACAAAAGAGCTTTGGCAAATAGAAAATGATAGAATCAACATTTGCAACTCCATCACAACTCAACCAAAGAAAAATGTTCGATCGCAAATTTATGCTTTGACTTAGCAGGACCTTAATGAAATTAGAGATGTTGATAAAGATGACTGAGATGCCTTTAATATAATAAATTATTATATTATATCAGTTGTTTTATTTTATCCAGTTATCTTATTATGTTATATCTAATATTTTATTTTATCCAGTTATGTATTCAATGATAAGGTTTATGTTGAATGAAATTAAAGATGTTATTTTGCTTTAGTGTTGTGTAGTTGCTCAATTTAACTCATAGTAGTATATTATAACTAAAAGTCATATATAAATTTTGAGTACGAAATTTTTATAAGAGGAGATTATAATAACCAGTTGGACTTGTTCAAATGAACTAGCCATAATCAAAGAGCAGACAAGCACATATCAAGCGAACAAGTGAGCCGCGAGCGAGTTCGGGCGTAGCATTTGAATGAACGAGGACACATTTAATTGTGAAAAGTAGTGACTCCTCGTGTTCACTCACTCCAATTAAATCACATGATTAGAAGAGAATTTGAATGACAGGAGGCTGAGTGAGAGGAAGAAGAAGGAGAAGGAAGGAAAATGAAGGAAATAAGGAGAGTTTTTGGGTTTTCATTACTGACGATGAGGGAGATCAAGAGAAAGAGAAAGGGAGCAGAAGCAAAAGAGATACCTATGACCAAGCCAACTGAGAGGGGGAGATACATGCGTGCAGATTAGGACTCGTGATTGGAAGCAACTAGAAAGAAAGGTAAAATATATTTTTAAGTTATATTTAGAGAAACAATGTTTAATTTATATAAACTTAAGATCTAATCTAATGTCTATTTATCACTTATTAAATTATTTATTAGAAATTTATTGATTTAGGAAACGTATTTGAATGCGAAAAGCAGCAACTCCTAGTGTTCGCTCACTCCAATTAAATCACACGATTAGAAGAGACTCTCAACGAGAAGAGGCTGACTAAGAAGAAGAAGAAATAAAAAGAAGGAAAATGAAAGAAATAGAGAGAGAGAGAGAGAGAGAGAGAGAGAGAGATCTTGGGTTTCCATTATTGACGACAAGGGAGACTGAGAGAAAGAAAAAGGAAGGTAGCGAGAGCGGGAGAAAAAAGAGATACATGCGACCGAGCCAATCGAGAGGGGGAGACGCCTGCGTATGGGTTAGGGCTCGTGATTGACAATAGCTAGAAAGAAAGGAAAAGTATATTTTTTAAGTTATATTTAGAGAAAGAATGTTTAATTTATATAATCTTAAGATCTTACCTAATGCCTATTTATTTATTTTTTAAATTATTTATTGAAAATTTATTGATTCATAAATTTTTCCTCTAAAGAGATTAGCTATTAAATATTTGTTTATAAAATAATAATAATAAAATGGTTCTTAATGTTTTAATGAGATTAAAATTTAATATCAAATTTAGAGAATATTTCAAGTATAATAATGAGAATGCATTTATATAGGTATTAAGTTAGTGATGATAGACTGGTGACTAAAGTAAATTATGGAGATTGAATACATCCATTTCAAGGTGAGTATTTATGTATTTTTAATTACAATAATGATATTGTTCTCTCTTAAATTAAATGTATCGAAAGATAGTAATACTGCTTTATTAAGTCTTTATTACAAGCTAGATTATGATTTGTCTTTCTCATATCCAATGATTGATCATGTTGAGTTAAATGAAAATTAATATGTTGTGTTTCCAATTATTATACAAAGTTAATAAATATTATAAGAATGAAATGACTAGATAAGATATGTTTGTATGTGCATGATTGACTGATGGAGCACACCTCCTCATGATACTGCTAGGGACGTATTATACATGTGCACATAAATGAAAAAGATTATGAAAAAGGAAATGAAAAAATAGTACATTCATTGATACTATTTTAGATGACGGCTCCTGTGACTGTTGTATTATTTACGAGAAAGAATAAAAATATAATATATGCATAACATTAATGGCCATTTTTTAAATGAATTTAAATATATTTTTTTAATTTTTGAAAATGAGCGTGCATATTATTTCAAAGGTCATATGTTCATGTAATTTAGAAATATGATTTACTCACTGAGTTCTTTATGGCACACTCCTATATTTATAAATGAATAGAAGTATTATTCAAAAGCTTAAAAGGAGTAGAAAAAAAAGAGAATGTGTATTGTAGGTAAGACACTACGAGAGAAAGGTATTTATATCATTTTATTTTAAAATGTTTAGAAGTTTTAGTGGCTCTTTCTGTGTACTGAAAATAATTAGTTTGTAATTGAAAATTTTAATAAACTGTCCGGCGGTTTGTTACTGGCTCATTAATTCGATCCTTTGGGCCTTTGGGCCTGGTCGTGAAAATTCCAATGGAATTGCCTGCTTATTTTTCAAATAACGTTCATTCTATATGGTAAACCTTCTCTGTCATTTGCGGCAAAAAATAGGCAGAGCCTAGTGATGGTTATAAAGGTGAAGGGAAAGAAACAAAACGCATCAATTTCTTTTGCATTAACTTTGCCTTCGCTGGGTCCAGCTAAGGCCGCAGAACCAGCTAGGCTGGTGATTTTTAATGTTTATCCTTTCGGATCCTCTGCATTAAGAGTTTCACCTTGCAGTTATGCTTTTTGGCTATCCTTCTATACTTATAGCCACTGTGAAAGAAATTTTAGTTGACTTTGATGGTTGTAGCACCAAAAAGCTTTTGGATAAGAAATTTTAAATTATATATGCTCGGAGAGGAATAAATAGTAAGAAAGCATATAGTTACTATCCAAAATATACCTAACTCTAAATTTATGATGCACTGACGCTTCATGTTTAAGGGAGCATGCAGTGTCCGACATATGTCGGACATGGACATGCACCTGACATGCATCCTAAGTGTGCTGGACATGGTTGTTATGTGACCAATTAAAAAAATAGAACACGCGTGTTTGACACTCGTATCCAAAGAACTTCCAAAGCTCAAGTCCTGCATGCTCATCTCCCAACTTCCTCTCCCCTGTTAATGCCAATGCTCAATTCCAAAGCTTGACAATTGTCTTCCTTTCCCCACTCAATGCGAAAGCCTACCCAAAAGCCCAATGAGGCAATGATTGACATCCTTCTTTCAATATCAAAGCTGGAGATCCTCCAAATAAACACTAAATAATCAAAGGGAATGGAAACGAATCTCCTCCCAATAAATAGTCTTAAACTATAACTCCATAGGTATATTACATAACAAAATATCATTAATAAAAGAATTTTTAAATAATATATAGTTTTAATTTTCATTTTGTCTGTCATTTGTTTAAGTTGTGTTGTTTGATATTTTATATATATCATTAAGTGTATTGTGTAACGTGCAATAAAAATTTATAAGCAATACTATAACTGTATTTTTTTTTAATTTATATATATAATATTTTTAATTTTAGAAATATAAAAATTAAAATGACATATCCAATGTGTGTTTGTGTCTTATATTTTCAATAATAGACATGTCCCGTGCTTGTATTGTGTCATGTCATGTCCGTGCAATCTAGCTCTAAATCAGATAGTTTTATAAGGAACATAGGGGTTTTCTCTTGTATTGGCCTTAAAGATGTATTTTATTTTTAGTTATTTTCTTCTGGTAATGTTTTCCATTGTACTCTTTTAATTGAATGATAATAAATCTTATTTTACTTTAATAAATAATGAAAAAATACACAACTGCATCAAAATCAGCTAAAATTTTAATTTTTCTATGAAGAATGGCTTTCATTTGGCATTTATTCACTGATGCAACAGATAGACCCAAATCAAGAATCATTGCAAGGTTCAAGTCTAAAGTGAACCGGAATAGTTCATGAAATTAAAATATATTTCTTTTATTAGGTTGTTTTATTTAAACTAGGTAGGCATTGCCTTTTTAATACTCTTAGGTTTAAATATCAATTAGGCATTAGAATTAGAAATGGCTTAAATTTATATTGTAACACTAACTCTATAGATATGGGTTAAACGGATGTATTTTGATTATTGAATTATGAATTACAATTGAATGATTCCCCCACCTTATCCTCTGAAGCACGCCTCATAGGAAGTAATACTCCCAAGAAATCTCTCTTTCAATAAAAAAAAAAAAAACATGCCTTATGACGTGAAGATCAAATCAAAGAAAAATCAAGAAGAAATCAAGTTTTCGTTTCATCATCAAGGACCCCATCAACATTACATCATATTCATCTTCTGTCTACATATAATTACCATAGTAGTATAGCCACTTTAAATAGATGAGGATAAAGAGATGTAAGAAATAGCTAGTAAATTATTCCATAACACCTAAAAAACAATCATCACATTGACAAATAAGGTTGTAAACGAATTAGTACATTCAATGAACAAGTTGATGCTCCTTTATATAACGCTCATTTATATTTGCTTATTTACATAATTGAACAAATTTAAACAATCTCAATTATTCATTTATATTCACTGACAAGCTTTTTTTTATAAAGTTGCTCAATAAAACACTCATTTAATTGCATATTAAATGATTCTTATAGATTTGCATCAACTTTATCTTTTCCTATACTATTGAAAAATGATGTATATCATTATAGATATAAATAAAACAACAACATCAAACCTTTATCCCACTACGCAGGGTCGACTACATGAATCCTTTTTCTCCCTTGTGTCCAGTTAAGTGTCAAATTATCGTTTAAATCTAATAAAAAAGTCATTCTATTACTTTCTAACCTAGTATTTTAATGTCTACATCTACCTTTCTTTATATAGACCAAATCTAATACATATACTCTCCTAATTGGGTTATTAGAAGGTTGACGTTTTATGTGACCAAACCATCTAAAGCGGTTCTCTCTAATCTTCTCTGCCACAAAAGCTACTCCAACTTTTTCATGTATATACTCGTTTAGCAATCTGTCTCTAAGAGTGAATCCACTCATCCACTTGAGCATCATCATCTCTGTAACACTTAACTAGATTTTATGCTTCTCTTTTAATGGCCAAAATTCTATGCCATAAAGCATTGCAGGTCTTACCACCATCTTATAGAAATTTTCCATAAGTTTATGGCACATAATAGGCCCGATGCATTCTTCCACTTCAACCATCCTTAAATTATACTAATAATATCCTCATCTATTTCAACATCACTTTGAACAATAGAACCAAGTTATCTATTACTCTCTAACAGAGTATTTTAACGTCTACCTCTACATTTCTTAATATAGATAACATCTAATACATCTACTCTCCTAATTGGGTTATCAATAGGCCGACGTTTTATGTGACCAAATCATCTAAAGTGACTCTCTCTAATCTTCTCTGCCATTGGAGCTACTCCAACCTTTTCATGTATATACTCATTTAGCATTCTGTCTCTAAGAGTGAATCCACTCATCCACTTGAGCATCCTCATCTTTATAACACTTAAACCTGATTTTAAGCTTCTCTTTTAATGGCCAACATTCTATGTCATAAAGCATTGCAGGTCTTACCACCATCTTATAGAATTTTCCCTTAAGTTTAAGGGGGCACTTTTCTATCGCATAATAGGCCTGATGCATTCTTCCGCTTCAACCATCCTTGAATTCTACCCAAGTTATCTAAAACATGTATCCTTTTTAATGACCTGATGGCTCAAAGTTCACCACCCCCATAACTATATCTATTGCTACAAATATTACACTCCATGTATTCGTTTTAGATCTACTCAAACATATATAAAGTAATGATGGTAATTTATGTTGAGAATATAGCTATATGGCTTTATCAAATTCTGATTCTATATGATTATTAGCATTTGAATTTTACAAAACAATAGAGCTATTATTAAGCGAACGTGTTGATTTTCATTAAAATATTGAACTCAATGTTTAGGAATAATGTTATATGTTTAAATTATTAGCTTCCAATATATTATTAGTTAAGCTCCATAATGGCTTGAACCCAATCAGAATGTAAATAGACTGAGTTTGAACAAGATTTTAAAATATAAGACATTCATGCTTGACTTAAAATTCAATAAAAAGAATAAATGAGCGAACTTGAACAATCTATACTCAGCTCACAATATTTACTTATAGCGCAACATGCAAGTATCTGACCAACCTGGAATGAAAGCCAAAATGCTGCACATTTTGCATGTAAGTGATAAGATCTCATCCTCAATGATAGATTTGTAGGACCCTGAAATGTTAAACAAGATAAGCTAGAATAAAAATGCAATTACAGACCTAAGAAAAATATTTGTTTTTTCTCAAACAAGTAATCAATAAAATCAAAGCTATTTTGCACCAAGGGCACAAATATTATTTAACATAACCGCATGCCTAGCTGAAGAGGTTAACTTTTTATTACATCAAATTACTCGTGCATGCATGTTGAAAAATCAAGTACAAAGACCAAAGATCTTCAAAAATACTGGAAAACGATCTCTACACAACCAATAAGCTGCTTAAAACATCCAACTAGATCCAAGTAAGCTTTGAAAATGGAAAGACAAGGAGAAGCATAGGAGTGCTTGGAATATTTGAAGAACAAATATTCATTTTAGCTCATCTAATCCACCTGCGATTTGTCTATTTAGTGGGGAGCAACACCAATGACCAAAGAAATAAAAAATATGGCAACAGTAATGAAGATTAATGGCATTTTCAACTCCAAGAGAAAATAAAAGCATATAATAACAACATAATAATAAAGTAACCTACCTCCTTGGTCAGCTTTACTTTGAACTCACTATCCATTCATTTGATTATTCTCAAGTTAAAATAGAGAAACCCTACATGCTTGATTTAAACAAAGCATGGAATCAATTTTAATTAGAGCATAAACGTTAATAATCCTATGATGCACTGATGCTTCTCTTCAATCAGGAATGCAGTGTCCGACACATATCGGACACGACAAGCGTCTGACACTCCTCCGATACCGTATCAAAGAAGCTGAAGATGTGTCCGATTTAAAAAATATTAAAAATAAATTGGACATGTGTGTCTTAAATATTTTATGAATTTTTATAATATAATTTTTTATATTTCAAAATTTTATTTATTTAAAAACAAAACATAAATTTTTATTTCTTCTCAACACCAAATCAATTGCCCGCATTTAATACCCCATCCCCAAACATACCATTTTCATTTTTATTTGCATATCGTAGTTAGGGTTTCACAAAAACACCCGAAGCCATCGCTGTCACAATATCAATGTTTCAAAACCATCTAAAAATTAAAGTTTGATGCTAGCAATTTCCGTCCCAAAAAATATACCCCCACAACGTCTCGACATTTCATCTTTTTTGGCCAACATCATTTCAACATAGACGACCAAAGCTGTCTCGACATCGATGCTCAATGCCCGACTCTTGATAGCATTGTCGTCTCCCCTCGTGATGCATGAAATACGACAATAACGTCCAACTCTCGACATCCTAATATTAATTATTTTAAGCACAAATTTTAGTTAAATGACTTATTATTTTTTAATTATTCTTAATATTCTGCTTACTCAATTTCTATACATTATTTTTAATATATAAAATTATAATACCATGTCTAACCTATGTTCGCGTCCTATATTTTTAATAATTGACGTGTCTCATGTCCGTGTCTGTTGACCTCCATGTGAAAAAAAAAGAGAGAGCATCGCATACATACCTTGTCCGTTGGATCCCTATTTCATGCGCAAATCTCGCTGAGTTCGGCGCCGAACCGAGCAAATCCCGCAAATCCAGCCGACGTTCATGTCTCTTCCCGTATTTCCTGCAGCCTGCCTCGATCGAGCGCCCTTGCACGTCGTTAAATACCGAACCTGAGGAAGCCTTCAAGAGTTCTTCTCTCGGTAAAACCTCTCCGACTTCGCTCTCCACACACGACTCCTCTCTGTCTCGAACCCCTCTTCCATCTGCTCTTCCCCATTCGTTGCTCCCTCTCTCCCTTTCATAAACCCCACGCAAACTCTAGCGCCGAGACCACCTCCCGATCTCCACTGAAGGGATTATTGCATCCGGTCACCGAACGCGGGTTCGGACATCCAATAAAAATTTGCCACGTCACCTACGCTTTTGACTTGCGCTTTAGTTGCGCTTTGACTACGCTTTACCTGCGCTTTTGACTGCGCTTTACCTGCACTTTACCTGCGCTTTACTGCGCTTTTGATGCGCTTAATTTAAAATAATATTTTATTAATATCCGGATCTATCTCCACGTCCGGTGACCAGATGCAATAATTTGCCCCACTGAAGCCGACGTCCCCATCCCAATTCTGTTGCTTATTCGGCCCATAGAGAGAGAGAGAGAGAGAGAGAGAGAGAGAGAGAGAGAAGTGTGGGCTTCGAAAATTAGGCCCCGGCCTCCGCCCGCTTTTCTTTTATTCGGCGAGGGAGTTTTAACTGATAAGTTCCGAGGTAAATTTTGGAAGGCAGATGAGTTTGTAGATAAGACACTACCCAGAGATTTCGCCCTCATTTGGTGAGGACTTTATGATATGAGTTCTGGTTTCCTATAGGCGCAAGCCCCTATAGTTAATTACCCCTCCCGATCACGAGAGAGAACTTTCGATTAAGGCTAGTCGTCAATCAGATACGTATAGAATACGTGTTATCTGGCATATAGTAGCAGCAATGGGTATGGAATTTTGGAAATCTGAAGATTTGGATGTTTGAGAATTTAAAGGTTCATATTTTTGGAATTTGGGTTGGGAGATTTAAAAAATTTGATATTTAAAACTGGAATTTTCACCATCTGGAATTTATAGCGGATGGTGGGGGAATGGATGATAGACCCGATCAAGATCCCATGGTTCCGTCGTCCCGGGCCATCGTGGTCCCTGGTCTACTTAGTCAGAGGAGGTAGTCGACCCAACCTGACAGAAGGATCCTTGTCGGTAGCCATGGGTTGCTTCGTCCAAGGGAACCTTGTAGACCTGGGTTGGATGTTTGTCTAAGGGGACAAATTTGAATCCACCTTAGCTAACAGAGGGCTTTGTGCCCTATCGGTCATATCCTATTGATTCATATCTCAAAGATTTAACGCCATTAAGGAGCGTATTGGCTCTGGCCATAACCGCTATCTGCGGTGCCATTTGGAGGCAAAACCACTCGGTTCAGAGGGCCCCAGGTCATAACCGTTTACCTACAGTGCCATTTGGCGGCGAAACTGCCGGTTAGAGGACACGTACCACGTCCTTACTGGCAAGAGATTATTTTTGAATGGATCCTAGTGATATTTTCGACTAGGCATTTGGCTCTTTGTGAGCTGAAGTAAACCTTAATTTGTTCGTCCCGACAAACTATTGCGGAGAGTGGATGAATTTTGCTTTAAGTTTTTGATGGATTTATTTCAATTTTTTAAATATTTTTGGAATTTTGAATATTTTTGGGATTTTGGGTTTTGTGGGGTTTTTTGGATTTTTGGAACGACATTGGAAATTATTTGGAAAGGACCCCTCCGGTTGAGATAAACATCCAACACGGCCATCATCGGGGTATTAGGGGGTTATTTCCATTTAAAGCTTGAACCTTGTCGACTCTGTCTGGCTGTCGACAAAGGATCGGGTTTCGTAGGCTTTATGCATTTGAGAGTGAATTCTTTTGATTTTAGGCTTTGAAGGCCTAATATGAATGTATTAAAACAAATATTCTGGTCGCCACGATCATATATTTGTTTGTTGGTTCGAACCTTGTCGACTCCTATTGATCCGTATAGAAGGATCAGGTTCAAACTAGAATTCACTTATTGACCCACGTAGCATCCCTAAATGTTACGTGTGTACCAATAACACGCTCGTCGGGGCCCATGCGGGTGTTTGGGGGCATTTTATAATTGAACTATATCCACTCCTTTTATCTGTTTAGGAGGATCGGGTTCAAATTTAATAACCCGCACAGCATCCCTAGACGTCACGTGTGTACCAATAACACGTTCGTGGGGGCCCATGCGGGTTTGGGATTATATTTTCCCCTTTAGTGTACCTATGTGTATACAAACTACGGTGCACGTGCAGGGGTATTTTGAAATATTTGTTGACGCCTTCTGTCTGCTTGTACGGAGGTTGCAGATCCGGTGGCGTGGCGTAGCAGCTTCTGAATAGAATTATTCACTACTTCGTACAGGTAGACTGTCGTGCACTGCTTATACGATTTAAACAGGTAGATTGTAGTACACAGACTAATCTCCTGCTTTATGTTGTAGAAGCTCGTAGGAACTTGTAGTCTTTATGCATTTTGTTGTGGACTTGGGTCCTTTCAATACATTCGCTACTGCCTTGCTTGCAGGATTCATCAGATGCCATCATTTGTAGGTGATATGTTTGCCAAAGAACTTTGCTCCTTTATCTGTGATCAAACTATATATCTCCTTTGATTTTTATTGCTTGCAAGATTTGGATGATGGCGAGTTGTATTTATCACAATTCTTTATGTACCTCTATTTGTTGAAGATCGATGCATTCAACTATCATTGCATAGTTCTTGACTATAAGGGTATCGTAGCATCTACTACTTGTTACTGATTAGCACTTGCAGACTTATTATGTATATGAAATATTCTTTGTCATCGTTGCAATCATTTCAAATCATCAGTTACATGATCCTTGATATTATTCATGAATAGTTCACTACACACATTATAGATCCTTTTTTGATCAATGTATTTGCTTGCAATTGAGGTTATTTGTTTAATATCATGAATGATCATATTTGTATTGACAGCAAATATGTCATCCCCTTTGTGATCTTCTCATTTTGCTTGTAGACAACCTATGTCTGTAAACTCTGTCTTCAAGAATGGTTTATAGCAAGCATGATGAACTTGATGTTGTTGAAAAGAATTTGCACTTTTATTGAGGTGATCATTCCCCAATATTCTATTGGAAACCTTACAAGCATATCATCACATCCTCTATCTTATTCTTGCTTGCACGATTGACTTTATCATCTTACCAAATTACAAGTTTCATTTTAGGCATCAAACTGCATTCCAAACTTTCTATTCAAATTTCAAGTTATGCTATAGTCTTGTTTAGTCCAAGCTTTTCTTGATGTTGTACAGTTCGAGTTCATGCCCACTATAGTCCCAGATCAAGTCTTCTTTCACTTTATTCAAATGTTCAAATCTCTTATGAGTCATTTGAATTCCTTGTGTTATGGTTCGACTTGAATTCTTATGGATCATTCAATTTATAGTTCATTATCAAAAACCCACTTGATATTGCATGGTCCAAGTTCAAAGCACATAATCAAATACTTGAATTCAAATGACCAACTCAAGTTCTATGTCCAAGCTTCTTTGCGGTCCTATGAGTTTAATTGCATGTTTATTTTCATTTGGATTTGATCCTAATTTGATTTTATTCTATTTGAGTTTGAGCTTTAGGAATCATTTATGTTTTGTTCAGGTCCTCTGCTCATGTTCAATCAAGTTCGACGGTCCACAAGTCTACAAGTCCTCTGTTTCTTGTTCATTTGAGTGCAGGTTCTTGTTCTTTTGAGTTCAAACAGGTCCGAGTGTGATCGTACAATCACCCGAAATTTCGGCAACCTCCCAGCGTCTCCCCCGTTTAGGGGAAAACTACGAGAAACTGGGCCTTTCCCACCACGCGAAATAAAGGCGTGTATGGTAGGTATCCTCTGACGAGGACACCGCGGCCGTGATTTTTTTTGTTCCTCCCACCACGCGCAATAAAGGAGTGTATGGGGTCTTTGACGGTACCTGTTTAAATGACACAATTTGCTTTCCCCCCGCTCGGGGGTACTTATAAGTGACCCCGCCTCGCCGTAGGTGCCACACCGGGGTCCCTTCCCACCACGCGCAATAAAGGTGTGTATAGGCGATTTTTCGATCCGCTGCGAACAACGACGCGACAATCTGAGTTTAGAGGATTCGTACCTTCGCGGGCTTTGACGGTGGCACGTGGATCGAGGGATGAGAGAGTAGCATTTTTGTAATTAATGTTAATTAATCATTTAATTATAAATAATCCATTAAGTATATTTAATTATAATTAATGTTATCTAATTATAATAATTATAATTAAATAAATAATTAAAATTGATAATACTTAACTATTTAATTATAATTAACCTATTAATTATAATTAATTATAATTAGTTATGCCTAATTATAATTAATAATAATTAATGATAATTAGGAGTTAAACATAATTAATAATAATTAATAATATTTAATTATAATTAGTATAATTATTAATTAATTATAATTAAGAAAATAATTATTAGATTAGTTATAACTAATATAAATTAATTAATATAATTAATAAAAAAAACTAATTTCTCCCTCTCTATTCTCTCTAGCTTGGCTGAGTTACGGGGTTTGGCCGAATAAGAGCGTGACAAGGGAGAAAGTTACCTTCACAGCTGACGAGCTCCTGTTCTTGCGTCCCGATCAAATAGGAAGGGAACGTCGACGAAAGAGCGACGTCGAACAGCAACGGGGGAGTTGGGGTAGCGGCGCAAAAGGGAGAAAGTTAACTTCACTGTCAGCGTGCTCCCGTGGTTGCTTCCGATCAAAATGTCGTAACTTCCTTTCCAACAGGAAAGGGAAGTCGTCGCTGGAGCCGAGCCGAACAGCCACGAAGGGATCGGAGAAGGGCTCGGGTAGGTCTCTCTCTCTCTCTCTCTCTCTCTCTCTCTCTCTCTCTCGTGCAACTGGAGGTCGGGAGATCGGAGGAGGAAGACGGAGCTTGATCGTGAGTTTCCGGTCGGCTTAGAGGAAGAGAGCGAGTGTGGAAGAGCCGAGAGCTTCGTGTGTGTGGAGGAGTTGGAGAAGCAGCGTGGAAGAGCAGTGGGTTCGGCTTTGTTTTATAGAGGCGAACGGGACTCGATCGAGGAGAGGATCGCAGGATTCGCGTAGGAGTTCCGGGAAATGACACAAACGGCACCGTTTTACAGAGGATCGAGCGGGATTTCGACATGATTTCGTGGATTCACCGGGTATTAGGTATTTTTTCGTTGGGTATTATACGTTAGTCAACAAATGCCCCCCAACAAATGTGGTACGCGTCTAAAGCGAATCACGTTTGTTGTAAGCTGATTGACCTTGTGAATTTCTAGATATTTATTCTAGATGTCACACAAGGGCTTCATTTAGTAGATCTCCAAAAGTTCATTTGGATGTCACACTAAGATTTTCATTTAGTGGATCTCCAAGAATTTGTTTGGATGTCACACTATGATTTTCTTTTTTCTTGGATCTCTTGGATATATTAATAGATGGTAGAGATACTGATTTCTTTTGCCCTATGCTTTGTGCTGCGGACATTGATGGAGAATTACCTGATTTATCTTTACTGACTTGTCAGGTGGTTTTTGTACCTTCAGCCCTATGCTTCTAGCTTTGGCGGGCTTGTTGAAGGAGTAGATGCCGATGACCTAAACCCTTAGGTTTGTGTTAGGTCGATGGCCAAAAGTCATCGGTCCAGAGATTCGTGTATAACGGACTTGTTGATGACGGAATCCACTTAGTTCAGCCTTGAGCTTTGTGTGAACTTTGGGATAATTTTCTTCGGTCCTTTGCTTTGTGCTTTGGCGGACTTGTTGAAGAAGAATTCCTTCGATCCTCGCTTTGTGCTTTACGGATTTATTGAAGGATTTGCAGGTTATGGATTCAGTTGATAGTACCGAACATAGGTAGTATCTTGATCCTTAACCACTTGAGAAGACTTTAATCTGAGTTGGTTGAGTTCGTCAGATCGGGGTTCCTCTACTGCGGCCTTTCTTATGGCTTGTTGAATAGCATCTCTACGTCAGGTGGGATTACGCAATAAAAATTCCTGTCTCACAGGGACATTCTAGAATAAAATAGATTTGGAATATAAAATTTTAAATATTCATTTGGGGATCTCGGCGTATAGTACGATGTCGACCCAAATGAATATTTAAAATGCCCCTGTCTCGTAGGGACATTTTGGATGGGCTTTTTGTTTTTAAGATTTTAAATATTTATTTAGGGATCTCGGCGCATAGTACGATGTCGACCCAAATAAATATTTAAAATGCCCCCAGTCTAATAGGGGATTTTGAAATGTATTATTGCTATACAAGAGAATTTCAAAATATAAACAAATATGCATTGATAAATGTGCATATAAAATTTTGATCATCACAAAATACATTAGTCATAAAATTTTCATGCATGATATTTCTTTAAATGTCGACCGTTGATAGGCGGCATGGGTCTCTGACCGTTCAGATCGATCAACTGATATGCTCCTCCTTGGTACATTTTCTCGATGACGAAGGGGCCTTCCCAATTGGATACAAATTTGCAACCAATTTTTTGGTGTGGAATGATTAGTCTTCTCAGCACCATGACCAATTCCCCTTCTTGAAATGTCCGAGGGCGCACCATCTGATCAAATGATTTCGTCATTCTTCCTCGATAGATTTCTAGGTTCTGTTGAGCTTGTAACCTGAGTTCATCAAGTGCGTCGAGCTCTTCCATTCTGAGACGGGCATTTTGCTCTTGAGTGAGATCATTCTGAATTGCTACCCGAAGTGACGGTAGTTCGATCTCCAATGGTAATACGGCTTCAACACCGAACACCAATGAATAAGGAGTGGCTTTCGTTAGTGTTTTGTAAGTTGTACGATAGGCCCATAGAGCTTCTGCCATCTTCGTATGCCACTCTCTTTTGTTCTTGGTGAGGATCTTCTTCAATAATTTCACCAACGTCTTGTTGAAGGCCTCCGCCAAGCCATTTGCTCTTGGATTGTATATGGATGAATATCGCCAATTGATTTTGTGTCGATCAACGAACTTGTAAATTTTTGTACTTTTGAATGCAGTGCCGTTGTTTGAAATTATACGGCGTGACACACCAAATCTGTAGACAACATTGTGGGTGAAAAAGTTGATCACATGCTCGGATGTGACCTCTCTGAATGGAGCAGCTTCTGCCCACTTGGAGAAGTAGTCTGTTGCTGCCAGAATAAAACGATGTCCCGCTGAAGACGACGGATCTATCAGCCCGATTATATCTGTGCCCCAGCATTCAAATGGCCAGTGCTATTGTCGGGTGCAGTGGATTTGGCGGCTGATATATAACATCACCGTGGATCTGACACTCATGGCACCTCTTAGCGTGGTCAATACAATCTCTAACCATGGTCGGCCAATAATAACCCATTCTCTTGATTTTGGCAGCCATTTGGGACCTGATTGATGTGCTCCACAAAGTCCTTCATGGACTTCTGTTACTACTTTATCAGCTTCCTTGGTCCCTAGGCACCTTAGCCACATTTGATCAAAGGCTCATTTCTACAACGTGTCATTAACAAATGCGTATCTCAACGCCCTTTTTCGAATTTGTGCGGCCATAGACTTTTCTATCAGGAGTTTGTTTTCCTTGAAGTAGTCAATGAATGTCTGTCTCCAATCATTTTCGACATCAATATCTAAACAATGCCACCACGATTCTGAAGCTTGACTAGCTTTATGTCTCTTGGCCATATGATATTCTTCTGGATAATTATCCCTAACGATCTGATGGAGAGGTTGATGGTCAACTGGGGTTTCATCCTGCTGACTTGAATATGAAATTCCTTCTATCCTCGAAAATTGTAATAGAGCGGGTTCCAAGACCCTACGAGTGTAAACCCCGATGAATATATGACTCTCCTCATTGATGTTCACTATCTCTATGGCTAATTTGGCCAGACAATCTGCTTTAGCATTCTGTCCTCGAGAAACTCGAGCTATTTTGACATTTGGTACTTGCTTCAGAAGCTCGAGGGTTCGCCGGTGATAGTGGGCCAATTCGACTTTGCCAACCTTATAAATGCCGAGGACCTGATTTATTATAAGCTGAGAATCACCAAAGATTTGGAGATGTTGGATTCTGACATCGATCGCGATCTTCAGTCCTGCTAAAAGAGCTTCGTACTCAGCTTCGTTGTTGGTCCGAGGTTCAGTCAAACTGAATGAGAACCTCATTATGCCTCCCTCGGGTGCAACGAAAATGAGACCGATGCCGGCTCGGGCTCTTGCAATATTTGGAGGTCGGACAGGTCTAATCGACGATGCCCCGTCGAAGTACATTTCCCAGAATGGTAGCCTTTCATTCTCCTCGACCTGCATTATTTGCTCATCGGGCAAATCATCGTTGAGTGGAGAGTTTGCTGGGATTGGATGTGCAGCGAGAAAGTCTGCCAATGCTTGACCTTTCATCGCCTTTTGTGGTATGTATGTGATATCAAACTGTAGTAATAGTACTGCCCACCTGGCCAAACGACCTGTCAACGCTGGTCTTGTCATTAAGAACTTCAGCGAATCGATCTTTGATATCAGTGTGATTTTATGGGATAGTATATAGTGGCGGAGTTTCTGAACCGCGAAAATCAGCGCCAGACAATGCTTTTCAATTGGGGAATAACAGCTTTCTGCTCCAATTAACCTTCGACTGATATAGTAGAGCGCATTTTCTTTGCCTTCTTCATTATTCTAGGCCAATAGTGCTCCGAGGGACTCTTCTAATACAGCTGTATTCCGTATAAGAGGCTTCCCCAGAATTGACGCTGCGAGAATGAACGGATTCAACAAGTATTTCTTGTTACTATCAAATGCTTCCTGGCATTCTGTGTCCCATTTGAAACGAGCATTTTTCTTCATTAGCTTTGAAAATGGCTGGCACCTACCCGATAGATTTGATATAAATCTCCGAATGAAAGCCAGTTGTCCTTGCAGCGAGCGAAGCTGTCGAAGGTTTCTTGGTGGTGGCATCTCCGTGATCGAGTTAATTTTGTTGGGGTTGATCTCTATTCCTCGATGACGAACAACGTATCCCAGGAATTTGCCGGAGGAGACCCCGAATGCACATTTGAGAGGATTCATCTTCAGATCAAACTTTCTTATTCTTTCAAATACAATTCTGAGATCTTTTAAGTGATCATTTCGGCAAGGACTTTTAACAACAAGGTCATCTACATAACACTCGACCTTCTGATGTATAAAATCATCAAATATGTGAGTCATCACCCGCTGGTAGGTGGCACCAGCGTTCTTCAGGCCAAATGACATGACTGTGTAGCAGAACTAATGAAGGTTGGGCGAGGATCCTCCTCAGTCCCCAAGTTGACTTCTTTTAGTTCATCCATAGTGGCTGTCTGTCCACCATCTTCAAGCTCTTCTTGTGCAGGCTCGGTTTCTACAGGCTGCTCATCATAATCATCAGCCTCGTATGTCTCTTCAACAGCACCATCATCGGATCCAATTTCCATGCATGTGATGGCCCGACAAGTCTCTTTTCGGAGAAATTTTCATTTGATGAATCCGATACCTTTATATGTATCTGTATCCCTCTGCCGTAGGGGTCGCGGATTCCTTCCATACCAGAGGCCCAAGCTTGTACGAAGCTATCGTTTGGTAGTAGGAATATTGATTTTCTTTCGTAGCATTCTTTGAATATTCTTGGTATTGAACCTGTGTAGCCTTGTAGGAAATAACTCTTCGGAATCAAGGATCATGCAATCCTAGTCATGATTCTCCTCTTCGTGAACTCCCGTGAAATATGACACATTCTTTGGCACAGTCCCATTTTTAAGGGGAGGCAGATAGAGAGTGGCGAGTTCTTCAACTTTATGCATCTCGCGCGGAATGATTTCCTTGAAGTGTTGCAAGAGAACACGCATGACTACGAATACACTATCTGAAATTGATAGGCTGTCAATTCTTCTAAAGAACACATTCTGCACCGTGTTCATATAAATAGAATCGTAGTCATAATCATTATTTGAAAATTCAACCTATCTACTCCATTCATCCGTTGACTGGCACACTCTTCGAGATTTAGCAGGAGTAACATCGTACTCATCTGTGTCACTCCCAAGATGAGGTACATATCTCTTTTCTTTTGGAAGGGTCGGCGCTTTGGGAAGAGTTGGCACTGCCTTCTTTCTCCCCACCTGCTTTTTCTTACCCTCCAGTTCAGGTCGCTTTGTAGTCTCCGAATTTGATGCTTTAGCTTCGAGGGAGCTCGAAGACTTTTGCTTCTTTGGCATGAAGTACCGTGAATCTTCATAAACTGTTGCTTCATGAACTGTAAAAGGCTGAATGTCACCAGAGATCCTGAATTCTTCTCCATCTTTGAGATACTTCATACACCGGTGTAGTCTTGACGGGACAATGCCATATTCATGCAACCAGAGACGATCTAGTAGCGCCTTGAATGAAGTATCCGCATCAATCACATGGAATTTAGCTTCTGTGTGGAGCTCTCCAAATACAAGAGGGAGCATGAATGATCCAAGTATTTTCTGCCCTTTTTCGTTGAAATCATGCACCATCAACTTATCTGGCCCGAGGTGTTCCACATCAAGGCAGAGGGATCTCAGTGCTTTCAAGCTTATCAGATTCACGGAGGATCCATGATCGATTAGGATTCGACTGATGATCAGCTTATCGCTCTCTGCAGTAACATACAGAGGGCGGTTATGGTCTGCAATCCCAAGCATCATGTCCTCTTCGGAGAAAGTAATAAATGGTTCATTACGAGCTTGTAGAACCTCAATCAAATTACGTTCAGCAAAATACGCCTCGTATCTTTCGGGATTTTTGAGAGCCTGAATCAGAGTCTCCCGAAGGTCTTTAGACATTACCAAGGCATCGTATATGCTGAGTTGTGCTGGGATTTTTCTTAGATGGGATAAGATATTATAATCTATCCCAATGGGAGGACTTTTTCTTTCCAGACTTTGAAGTACCAACTTGGTTGGAAAATTGTTTAGAAGTAAAAGCTCGCACCACGGGCAGAGCTTTGGGATCTAACACTGGTTCCGTGGGAGATTTCCATTTCACACATGGAACTCCTTCAAGCTGTTTCAACATCTTCACAGTTTTCTTGGAGACCGCAGTCTCCCACTGCTCTTCTTGAGCTGGCTTCTTTTCATCTTTCTTTTCTTCAACCGGGGGTACGGGAGAAGTCGTAACTACCCGAGTTGACTCTTTTCTGGGGTGAGACAACACATTGTCAGACAACGTGAGCTCTCCTCTTCGATATTTCTTCTCCAGCCAATCTTTGAAGACATAGCAATCTTCAATTGGATGACTAATTACCCGATGATATGGGCAGTAGTTTGGATCGCCACTGTGTTTCGACTCCTCGGGCCTCTTGCATTCAGGCAGTTCTAAGCCCGCCTTCAACGCCTGTCGAAAGAACTTTGCGATACTTTCCCTCTGAAATGAATATTCTTTGTTCATTTTCTCTTTGAGGGAGGGGAACGTTCGATCACCAGTTCCCGTTGTTTGCCGCGGACGTTCTCCACCACCTTGATAAGTTCGTGGCTTATCATTACCCCCGAGTATCAACTTCGGCTGGGGTTTAGAGTTGTAGGCCTGTTTAGGCTTTTCTTGATATTGCATTGGCTGCTTGCCTTTGTCTACATTATATGCCACCTGTTTCTCCTTATCAGCTCTAGAGAAAAATATGGAGTCAGCCTCGCCTCTTCTAGCACCTGAGGCTTTAGCCTTCTTGGGCTTATCAGAGTAACCATCTGATTTTGATAAGTTCAACTTTTCAAACTTTGCCACTCTGTCTAGCAAATCTTGAAATGTAGTGATGGTAGCCATGCACAGGAATGGTTGCATCTTGTCATCAATGTTTCCCATTCACAACTGTACGGCATGCTCTTCCTCAAGCTGCTGCTCACATTTCATACTCAGATTGCGCCAGCGAGTGATGTATTTGGTCACTGATTCTTCCCTTTTTCTCTTATCCAGAGCAAGGTCAGCGATCGTTATCTTTTCAGTTGCACTGGCAAATCTCTTCACGAACATACTTTCTAACTCTGCAAATGTCTTTACAGAGTCATTTGGTAGTTCAGCGTACCATTCGAAAGCAGTCCCTGTCAAACTGCTAACGAACTGTCGGAAGAGTAGGGCATCATTGCCTCCCGCTCCCGTGTTCCCGCAAGTGGCTTTGAACTGCGCCAAGTGCTGCCTGGGATTGTTATTGCCGTTCAAAGTATTGAACTTTGGGACCGAAGACCCTTTTGGGTATTGAACTTGATCATACTCTGCCGGGTACGGACGACCTTTACCCACCAATCTTTCTGCCTGATCAACGGCTATAATAGCCTTGATCTTCTCTGTAATGATTCCTTCTAGCTGTGCAGCAGTCACAGGTTCGGAGGTACTTGCAATGTTCTGCGGAGTGGGCTGGCGGGTAATGTTATGAACTTCATTGCCACCTTCAGGAGCTCCACGTACTCCTGATACTTGCGGCGCTTGGAAGTTTGGAGGATCAGGGGGAGGATTGGGCATAGGACCGACTGCAGCATTTCTCTGCATCATCTGCATCATCATTGCCATTTGAGTCATCATCTCCGTCATCTTTTCATTCAACTGAGAGATTTCTCTATCTTTGGCTCTCATTTGCCGTCTCATCTGTCGCCGCATATCAGCGAGTGTGATGTTTTCGGCATCAGGGGGATTCCCTTCTACTTCCTCAACTTCATCCTCTCCTTGGGAATGACCACCTCCGCCAGTGGTGGACCCAGCTTCATGATGACGTCTATACACTTGCCTAACTGGCGGTTGCCAACGATCATCGCCTTCACCGTCATCGTAGTAGGCCTCATCATCGACATTGACGTGTCTCACCATGTAGACCACTTCCATGTCCAAGGTGTTATTCATTTCTTCTAAGTTTTCTTCGATATATTCTTCGATATTTTCTTCTTCCATATCTTCTATATATTCTTCCCCCATATCTTCTTCCTCTTCTTCTTCTAGTACTCGGATCTCCGAGCGGCGGCGCCACTGGATCTCCGGTTTGGCTTGGCTTGGTAAGAAGATCTCTTCGATCTGCGGGCTGCGATCGAAGTTGGATTCATTCTTGGGAGGAGTTGGTGCGCGACGGGATCCCCTAGAGGATTCTCCAAGGTGTCTACCGTCGGGATTGGCGTCATCATGGGTCTTCTTTTGGACCCATTTCTGATGTTGTTTACTGACGGGGGCGGATCTCCGGGAAGCTGCACCGGATGTCACACCCAGATCAGTTCTTCTTTCATTCTTCTTCTTCTCTCTCTATGAGGCCTTGGCCTCCAGATTTGCTTTCCTTTCTGCCGGGACCTTTCAGCGGTGGATCCCTGAACCCGAGGTTCAGGTGTCACACCCCGATGCTCACCGGATGAAATTTGTTTTTGTCGTCTTCTTCTTTCGGCTATCAAATCAGACGATAGCCTTTCCCTCGGAGGGGTCCTTCTGGCCTCAATCGTTAGTGGCCTCTGGAATCTCCTTTTCTTCAGACCCTTTTCTTTCACTGTCTTCAATACCCGGTACACCCGAGCTGACAGGGTCTCAGGCTCTTTCTTCCTTGATGGGGCCGGGACTTCAGACTGCTGATCCCAGAAAGACTTCTTCAGTTCCCCAGTCGGGCTGTTCCTCTTAACCCATCTCAAGTCAGTGAACTTGTTCCGAGTGGGAACGTTGGCTATATGCTCTGGAGCAGGCAGATTCGATGCAAAGATGGAAAGAGAAACCAATCCCCAGTGGAGTCGCTGGAGTCACCAGAAATCTGTGGGCTCCGAAAATTCGGCACCGGCCTCCGCCCGCTTTTCTTTTATTCGGCGAGGGAGTTTTAACTGATAAGTTCCGAGGTAAATTTTGGAAGGCAGATGGATTTATAGATAAGACACTACCCAGAGATTTCGCCCTCATTTGGTGAGGGCTTTATGATCTGAGTTCTGGTTTCCTATAGGCGCAAGCCTCTATAGTAAATTACCTTTCCCGATCACGAGAGAGAACTTCCGATTAAGGCTAGTCGTCAATTAGATACGTATAGAATACGTGTTATCTGGCATATATTAGCAGCAATGGGTATGGAATTTTGGAAATCTGAAGATTTGGATGTTTGAGAATTTGAAGGTTCATATTTTTGAAATTTTGGTTGGGAGATTTGAAAAATTTGATATTTAAAACTGGAATTTTCACCATCTAGAATTTAAAGCGGATGGTGGGGGAATGGATGATAGACCCGATCAAGATCCCATGGTTCCGTCATCCCGGGCCATCGTGGTCCCTAGTCTACTTAGTCAGAGGAGGTAGTCGACCCAACCTGACAGAAGGATCCTTGTCAGCAGCCATGGGTTGCTTCGTCCAGGGGAACCTTGTAGACCTGGGTTGGATGTTTGTCTAAGGTGACAAATTTGAATCCACCTTAGCTAACAGAGGGCTTTGTGCCCTATCGATCATATCTTATTGATTCATATCTTAAGGATTTAACACCATTAATGAGCGTATTGGCTCTGGCCAGAACCGCTATCTGTGGTGTCATTTAGCGGCAAAACCACTCGGTTTAGAGGGTCCCGGGTCATAACCGTTTACCTGCAGTGTCATTTGGCGGCGAAACTGCCGGTTAGAGGACACGTACCACGTCCTTAATGGCTTTGACGGTGGCACGTGGATCAAGGGATGAGAGAGTACATTTTTGTAATTAATGATAATTAATCATTTAATTATAAATAATCCATTAAGTATATTTAATTATAATTAATGTTATCTAATTATAATAATTATAATTAAATAAATAATTAAAATTAATAATACTTAACTATTTAATTATAATTAACCTATTAATTATAATTAATTATGCCTAATTATAATTAATAATAATTAATGATAATTAGGAGTTAAACATAATTAATAATATTTAATTATAATTAATTATAATTAGTATAATTATTAATTAATTATAATTAAGAAAATAATTATTAAATAATATAAATTAATTAATAAAATTAATAAAAAAAACTAATCTCTCACTCTCTATTCTCTCTAGCTTGGCTGAGTTACGGGATTTGGCCGAATAAGAGCGTGACAAGGGAGAAAGTTACCTTCACAGCTAACGAGCTCCTGTTCTTGCGTCCCGATCAAACAGGAAGGGAACGTCGACGAAAGAGCGACGTCGAACAGCAACAGGGGAGTCGGGGTAGCGGCGCAAAAGGGAGAAAGTTAACTTCACTGTCAGCATGCTCCCGTGGTTGCTTCCGATCAAAATGTCATTAACTTCCTTTCCAACAGGAAAGGGAAGTCGTCGCTGGAGCCGAGCCGAACAGCCACGAAGGGATCGGATAAGGGATCGGGTAGGTCTCTCTCTCTCTCTCTCTCTCTCGTGCAACTGGAGGTCGGGAGATCGGAGGAGGAAGACGGAGCTTGATCGTGAGTTTCCGATCGGCTTAGAGGCAGAGAGCAAGTGTGGAAGAGCCGAGAGCTTCATGTGTGTGAAGGAGTTGGAGAAGCAACGTGGAAGAGCAGTGGGTTCGACTTCGTTTTATAGAGGCGAACTGGACTCGATCGAGGAGAGGATCGCAGGATTCGCGCAGGAGTTCCCGGAAATGACGCAAATGGCGCCATTTTATAGAGGATCGAGCGGGATTTCGGCATGATTTCGTGGATTCACCGGGTATTAGGTATTTTTTCGTTTCTTTTCTTTGGGTATTATACGTTAGTCAACAAGAAGCCTCTCCCTACCTTGCCGACTGAGCTTCCCCCTTTGATCTCCAATCTTCAAGCTCTGACGCCTCTCCGTCGAACCCAAAGCCCTACCTTGCCGAGACCTCTCCTCCATCCCTGCTGGTTGGCTTCGCTCCTTTGGCGACATTCCTGTCGGATCGGACTCTACGACATTTTGATAGGAAGTCACAACTGGAGCTCGCTACTATGAAGGTAGCTTGCTCCCTATCGCACGCCACTTCAGCTAAATCCCTGAATCAGCCGAACTATAGGGATTTAGTATAAATTTTGCTTTCTATTTTTTATTATTAATTAATTTTAATTTATTATAATTAGTTAATAGTAATTATAATTAATCGCAATTAATTGTCAATATTGATGAATAATTATCTTAATTAGTTATAATTAATTTCTATTAATAATAATTAATTATTTTTAATTTTAATTAAGTATAATTAATTTTATTAATTATAATTAATTATTTTAATTAATAAATAATTATTTTTTATTAATATACAATTAATTATTTTTAATTAATCTTAATTAATCTCTAATAATAATAATGAATTGTTCCTAATTATTATTAATTATAATTAATTTCTAAATAATTATAATTTATTATTTTATTAATTATAATTAATTCCTATTAATTATAATTAATTATAATTTTGTTTAAATTAATTATAATTATTTTTTTTATTACGTATAATTATTTTTAATTAATTATAATTTTTTAATTATAATTAATGATAAAAAGAGGAAAAAATGCTTGTATCTCTCTTTTCTCTTGCGTGCCGACGCCTCCAACAACCCTGCGAAGGTATAAATTTTTTCAAACTCAGATTCTCGTTCTCGAAGTTTGCGGCGGACCGGAAAATTATCTATACACGCCTTTATTGCACGTGATGGGATGGGACCCCGGTGCAGCGCCTACGATAAAATTATTCTCGTTCTCGAAGTTTGCGTGCCGACCCCGGTGCAGCGCCTACAATCACCTAAACTCTACTTCGGCGTTCGTGGCGCACCGGAAAACCGCCTATACACGCCTTTATTGCGCGTGGTGGGACGGGACCCCGGTGCAGTGCCTATGGCGAGGCGGGGTCACTCATAAGTACCATCGAGCGAGGGGAAAGCAAACTGCCTTTTTAAACAGGTACCGTCAAAGACCCCATACACGCCTTTATTGCGCGTGGTGGGAGGAAAGATCACGGCCGTGGTGTCCTCGTCTGTGGGAGGAAAGATCACGACCGTGGTGTCCTCGTCTGAGGATACATACCATACACGCCTTTATTGCGCGTGGTGGGAAAGGCCCAGTTTTTCGTAGTTTTTTCTTAGATGGGGGAGACGCCGGGAGGCTGCCGAAATTTCAGGTGAAAACGGGCCGTACTTGGACTTGATTTGCACATCAAATGAACAAAGAATGGGACTTGCACCTAGAGTTTTGAACAAAATCAAAATGACTTAATAAAGAATTGAACCCAAGTAAAATGAAATCGAACTGGACTCAAATTTGAACTTGATTTATATATCAAGTGGACTTGGATTGAACTTGCAAAATGAATAAGAACAAGAACTTGGACTTGAACTCAAGCAAGAACGTGATTTGAACATTAAGCCGATAAGGCTTGAACTTGATTGAACTCAAAGGACTGCAAGAGACATAAGACTTGAGTTTGATGCTTGAACTCAAGCATGAACAAAGGACATAACATTAACTTGAACTTGGACTTAAATTCAAAAGAACAAATACATGGAACTTTGAACTTGAGCTTGAGTTCAACAAGATTATTTGGGACTTGAACTTGCAAGCATTTGATTCAAATTTGAGCGAACTCAATGTGACTACATGGAATTTAGAACTTGAACTTGATGTAGGAAACATGAAAGCCTTGAACTTCTACTCGAGCTCATTCTAGAAATCAAAATTGAGCCTACTTTGAACCTGCTTATGAGTTGAGTAGCATGGAACTTATTACATACAAAGGATAATAAATTGAAGAAGATAACTTGAACATTGAATGAGTAACAACAATCTGAATGCTATCATTGGTTGATAAGGAAGTGTAATCTAAATCACACATAGATACACAAGAATACTTTAATGAATATTATAATTCATATGTGAAATATTTCACTCACAAATGATGATAAAGACTCATGCAATTAAATGTATCCAAGCTTGCAAGCAATGAAATTGATAAGGGCATGTAAGAAGATTGTAGTAATCTTTTCTACGTCCACCTAGGGACACTAACGAAGAGATATAAATAGTATAAGACAATACAACTTGTCCATGAATGAGTATAGAAGACATGTCTACAATCAAGTACATGAAGAATGGTGAATGAGACATCGTGTCCGTAGCACATTCAATTTACCTACTAATTGTTGTGACAAAGACACTATAACATCTCCATGGTCAATAATTGTCCAACATCATTCAAATGCACTAGCCCTCTATAAGCAAGGATAGATGATACATAGTGAAGTACAAATATCCAAAGGGTTGTAGAGTACTCGTTATACATACTACATGCTATTTGCAAGCAGAAGCAAATGAGACACGACAAGTGCAAAATATCTACAAGTCGTTATAGAAGAGCTGTCGTACACCTGATGTGTCACCTGCAGGGTAAATACAAAAGGGAACTGTAGCATATACGAGCTCTTACAAGATGTCGTATAAGATCCACTATATACCACAATTATCTACAAGCATCTACAAATGTAAAACAGAAGATTAGTTAGTGCACTATAATCCAAGTACAGAAAGCGGTAAGTAGAGCATGACAGTCTACCTGAACAAAGCAGCAAATAACTGATCCAGAAGCTGAGAAGATGCTACTTCACGCCACCAGATCCGCAATATTCATGCAAGCGGACAGAAGATGTTCACAAATATTTCAAAATACCCCTGCACCTGCACCGTAGTTTGCATACACATAGATACACAAGGAATAAAATGCAATCACAAAACCCGCATGGGCCCCGGCGAGCGTGTTATTGGTACACACATAACGTCTAGGGATGCTGCGCGGGTTATGAAATTTGAACCCGATCCTCCTAAGGAGGCAAAAAGGAGTAGATAGGGTATAATTATAAAATGCCCCCAAACACCCGCATGGGCCCCGGCGAGCATTTTGTTGGTATACACGTGACGTCTAAGGATGCTACACAGGTCGATAAGTGAATTCAAGTTCGAACCCGATCCTTCTATATGGATTAATAAGAGTCGACAGGGTTCGAACCAACAAACAAATATGTGGCCGTGGCGACCAGGATATTTATTTTAATACATTCATATTAGGCTTTCAAGGCTTATAATAATATGAATTCACTAACAAAGGCATAAAGCCTACGAAAAACCCGATCCCCTATCAGCAAATTGATAGGGTCGACAAGGTTCATAAACATTTTTAAATGAAAGTGACTCGAACACCCCAATGATGGCTGTGTTAAATGAAGAGATCAATCGGAGGGGTTCACAAACATTTTCAAATGTCCCTCAAATATCCAAATGCCTATCAAAATCCAAAACTCCACAAAAATACAAAAATCCAAAAAATCCAAGAAATCTCATTCCAAAATCCAAAATATTTAAAAATGAAATCAAACCATCAATAACTTAAAACATAATCCATCCGCCCTCCGCAATAGTTTGCCGAGGTGGACAGATCTGAAAATTACTTCAGCTCACAATGAGCTAATGCTTGGTCGTGAATATCACTAGGATCCATTCTCAAACAATCTTCTGCTAGTAAGGACGTGGTACGTGTCTTCTAACGGTGATTTTGCCGTCAAATGACACCGCAGGATAAACGGTTATGACCCGGGGCCCTCTGAACAGAGTGGTTTTGCCGCCAAATGGCACCACGAAATACCGGTTATGGCCAGAACCGATACGTTCCTTATTGGCATCAAATCCTTGAGATATGAATCAATAGGATATGATGGATAGAGCACAAAGCCCTCTGTTAGCTAAGGTGGATTCAAATTTGTCCCCTTAGACAAACATTCACCCCAGGTTTATAACGTACCCTTGGACGAAGCAACCCCTGGCTGCCAACAAGGATCCTTCTATCGGGTTGGGTCGACTAACTCCTCTGACTAAATAGACCAGGGACCATGATGGCCCGGGATGACGGAACCATGGGATCTTGATCGGGTCTATCATCCATCCCCCACCATCCGCTTTAAGTGCAAGTTGGTGAAATTTCTATTTTAAATATCGAAATCTTCCAATCCTAAAAACTCTTCAATTTCCAACCATTTTCCAACATCTCAAACTCATGCTGCTACTATATGCCAGATACACGTATTCTACATATATGATTGACGACTAGCCTTAATCGAAAGTTCTCTCTCGTGATCGAGAGAGGTAATTAACTATAGGGGCTTGCGCCTATAGGAAACCAGAACTCATATCATAAAGTCCTCACAAAATGAGAGTGAAATCTCTGGGTAGTGTCTTATCTACAAACCCATCTGCCTTCCAAAATTTACCACGGAACTTAATGTGTTAAAACTGCCCTCGCCAAAGAAAAAGAATAAACAACACGGGCGGAGGCCGGGGCCGAATTTTTGGAGCCCACAGTGTCATTTTTATATTGTCGTGTCTATGTTTGTGTATCATAAGATGCAATCTACCCAAATATATTTGATGCAGTTGTACCTTAGTCTAGGATTTAAGATGTAGATTTACTACAATGCAATAGGATGTATGTGGGCTCCGAAAATTCGGCCTCGGCCTCCACTCGCTCTTCTTATTCGGCGAGGGAGTTTTAACGAACTAAGTTCCGAGGTAAATTTTGGAAGGCAGATGGGTTTGTAGATAAGACACTACCCAGAGATTTCGCCCTCATTTTGTGAGGACTTTATGATCTGAGTTCTGGTTTCCTATAGGCGCAAGCCCCTATAGTTAATTACCCCTCCCGATCACGAGAGAGAACTTTCGATTAAGGCTAGTCGTCAATCAGATACGTATAGAAATACGTGTTATCTGGCATATAGTAGCAGCATAGGTTTGGATATTGGAGAACTGGATTTGGATTTGGGAATTTAGAAAGTATTGAAAAGCTTGATATTTAAAATATGAAATTTCACCACCTAGCACTTAAAGCGGATGGTGGGGGAATGAATGATGGGCCCGATCAAGATCCCATGGTTCCGTCATCCCGGGCCATCGTGGTCCCTGGTCTACTTAGTCAGAGGAGGTAGTCGACCCAACCTGACAGAAGGATCCTTGTCGGCAGCCATGGGTTGCTTTCGTCCAAGGGAACCTTGTAGACCGGGTTGATGTTTGTCTAAGGGGACAAATTTGAATCCACCTTAGCTTACAGCGGGCTTTGTGCCCTATCGATCATATCCTATTGATTCATATCTCAAGGATTTAACGCCATTAAGGAGCGTATTGGCTCTGGCCATAACCGCTATCTGTGGTGCCATTTGGCGGCAAAACCACTCGGTTCAGAGGGCCCCGGGTCATAACCGTTTACCTGCAGTGCCATTTGGCGGCGAAACTGCCGGTTAGAGGACACGTACCACGTCCTTACTGGCAATAGATTGTTTGAGAATGGATCCTAGTGATATTTTCGACTAGGCATTTGGCTCTTTGTGAGCTAGAGTTTATTCGAATTTATCCGCCTCGACAAACTGTTGCGGAGGGCGAATGGATTTTGCTTTAACTGCGTTGATGGATTTATTTCAATTTTAAATATTTTTGGGATTTTGGAGTTTTGAGATTTTTCTGGATTTTGAGAAGCTTTTGGGTATTTGGGTGGAATTTAAAAGTATTTGTGAACCCCTCCGGTTGAGATAACCAATCAATGCGGCCATCATCGGGGTGACCTCGAGGTCATTTGAAAGATATTTGAATTTTGTAGAAGTTTGAGGGCATTTTGAAATATTTTGTGAACCCCTCCGGTTGAGATAAGCAATCAACACGGCCATCATCGGGGTGTTTGGGGTTATTTCTCTTTTGTTGATTGAACCCTGTCAACTCGACCAAGCGGTTGATCGAGGATCGGGTTTCTTGTAGGCTTTGTGCCTTTGTTTATGAATTTTCCTGATTTTAAGCCTTGAAGGCCTAAAAAGAATGTATTGGAACAAATACATCGGTCCCCACAACTGTGTATCTATTTGATAGTTCGAACCCTGTCGACTCCTATTGATTCGTATAGAAGGATCGGGTTCTGTAGGCTTCATGCCTTTGTTCATGAACTTTCTTTGTTGAACGCCTTAAAAGCCGAATATGAATGTTGTAGACACCTTCTGTCTGCTTGTATTAGTGTTGCAGATCCGGTGTGTTTGTAGATCGTAGACGCCTTCTGTCTGCTTGTATACGTGTTGCAGATCCGGTGGGCGTTGCATCTTGATTTTGACTCCCCCTTTCTCATTCACCGGGGAAGGGTCTTCCTGAACTTTGGAGTATTGGACTTGATATTGACTTCCCCTTTCTCATTCACCGGGGAAAGATCTTCTGGATTTTGGAGTCAGTCAAAGACTACTTGATTTGGAAAGAACTCCTTTTAAGCTCTTCGGCGTAGTAGACTTGCTATTTCCGGTTTTGTGGGCACCTGAATTGCTTTTCTTCTAATGTGTAGAACCAAGAAGAAGCTTTGGAACACCAGGAAGTTTGGTTCTAATTAAATATTTCCTCTCTTCTGTTAGAGGTGTTCTTCGTACATCGGGCTGCCTTTGTACCCGGTGTACTTAGAGATTTTGATCACCGCTGCTGTCGTAGGTGATATTTGTACTTGTGTCCACAGTGATTCGATGTGCTTACGATGTATTCACTGTTGTTATCCACAAGTTATTTATAGTCATCTGCAGGGGACCGTTGTATCCGCTACGACCTCCTAGTAGTTTTCGTAGGAGAGCCCTTGCTTTTGCATTCAAACCACCTTTCACCAATCTCAGGTGGTTGTTGTTGGGTTGCACTTGCATGTAGAAGTGGGTCCTACATCATTGGTCTCCTGCATCGCCATCTCAATCAACCGGCGTTGTAGAAATTGTCGTAGGAGATATTTATACTTGTGCCCACAGTGGTTCATTGTACTTGCAACACACTGTTGTTATCCACAAGTATTCATTTGCTGGAGATCGGTTGTATCCGCTACGACCTTCTAGTAGTATTCGTAGGAGAACCTTTGCTTTTGCATTGAAACCACCTTTCACCAATCTCAGGTGGTTGTTGTTGGGTTGCACTTGCATGTAGAAGTGGGTCCTACATCATTGGTCTCCTGCATCGCCATCTCAATCAACCGGCGTGGGAGAGATTGTCGTAGGAGTCTGCGCATCGAGGTTTTGTAGTTTGAGTTTCCTCGTGTATGATCCAAATTTCGATCTTTGCATGTGTTTGGATCCAAATTCAATTTCATTCAAACTTGAATTTATCAAGTTTACGAGTCCCCACTTGATGTCGTATAGCCCGAGTTCAAGAACGGATTCAAGTTCTTTGGCCGGCTCAAGTGCAATTCTTATCTGGATTTCTTGTTCCCCTCTTGATTTTTGACTCCATTCGAGCTCAAGTTTGGTTCAATTTGAGTACTCGTTCAAGTTCAATTTGATTGTCCCAGGGTCCTTTGAAGTTCTTGCAAGTTCAATCTTGTGTTCAAATGATCTGAATTTGAGTTCAATTAAATGTTCAAATTATTCGATTTTGGTCCCAATTTGATTTCATTTCACTTGAATTTGATCCTCAGTTCTGTCTTGATTTTATTTGGACTTGAATTTTAGAAATCATTTTGATCTTTGTTCTGAGTCAGGTCCACAAATTGACAGTTCACTGTTCATGTTCATTTGAATGCAGGCTCTTGTTCTTTTTATGTCCAAAACTTGCTCACATATAGGCCAAAATTCTGTTCAAGTCCACGGTGCCTTCAGTCTGAATTTCGGCAGCCTCCCGGCGTCTCCCCCGTTTAGGGGAAAAACCAAGAGGCAACCCTCCCCTCGACGCTACGTGAGCGCTTCAGGTAGGTGTCAAAAATGACACCGCGGTCGCATATTTCATCAAAAATCCCCGCCCGCTACGTGAGCGTTTAAGGGTGTGGAACACAAGTCAGAAAAAGAGAGATTTCCCCCCTCTGCACCACGTGGGCGTTCGGGGGTACTTACATGAAAATAAAGAACACATTTTTTATCCCCTTCGCCGCAAGCGCCGCACCGGTTTCCCACCCTAAACGCTACTTGAGCGCCTCGGGGGTTTGCCGGCTCGTTGCAAGCTTTAAAGAGGGATCCTTAAATCGTCGCAAGCATCGCACCGGTTTCCCACCCTAAACGCTACTTGAGCGCCTCGGGGGTTTGCCGGCCCGTTACAGGCATCGAGAAAAGAATCGAGGCGATTTTCGCCTCGTCGTAGGCGTCGCACTAGCTTCCCTCCCTACAACGCCACGTGGGCGCCTCGGGGGTTTGCTAGCTCGTCGCCAACGTCGAGAGGGAAATCTGAGTTTAGGGAATATACCTTCGGGACCGGCGGCTCGTGGACCGAGGCGGGAGAGGGCACGGATGTCGAGGCAAGGGAAGAGGCAAGCCTCTTTTTTTATTACCTTTTATTATAATTTATATTAATTATAATAATAATAATTAGATAATTATTAACGATAATTAATTACTAATTAACAATTAATTATAATTAATGAGCTAATTTTAATCATAATTAATTAATGATTATAATTAATTTGAAATTAATTATAATCAACTAAATAATTATAATAAAAAATTAACTAATAATTATTAATTAACTATAATTTGATAATTAATTATTATAATAATTAAATAATTATTTAATATAATTAATAAAAATTATAAATAAAATGAAATAAATAATAATAGTTAAAAAGAAATCCCTCAGCTCGGCAGGATTACGGGATTGGCCGGAGAAGGCTAAATCCAGCCAACGATTTTTTGTGCGCTCGTTAAATCACGGCGGTGGGTAGATCCCGAATTTAAGGATTTATGGCTTAAATCCCGTATTTACTAAATTCCTTGATTCGGTGGATTTACGGGATTAGGCCGAAGAAACGCATGAAGGGAAGAAAGTTACCTTCACTCCCAGCGGGCTCCTGTTGGTGCTTCCGATCAAAATGTCGGACCTTCCAATCCGACGGGAAAGAAGGGCGTGAAAGGTAGGAGGAGCTCTCTCTCTCTCTCTCTTTCTCTCTCTCTCTTTCTCGGCTGAAGGAGGAGGGGGATTGGGCGCAGGGATTCGACCGAAGAAGCCGCGAAAGGGAGAAAGCTGTCTTCACAGCCGGCGGCTCCCGAGTTGCTTCCGATCAAAATTTGTAACTTCCGATCCTACAGGGAGGAGTCGGGGAGAGAGCGTGAGGGAGATAGTGGGATTGTGAGATCGAGAGGGAGAGCCGAACGTGAGAGGAGGGGATTTTTGCGAGAGAGGATCGCGAGAGGAGAGTGAGGAAGAGGCCGAAGGCCTCATTCCTTTGCCCTTTTAACGACGCGAGAGTGTCGTGTCGACGACGTGCAAGGATACGACTTCGGTCGTGGCTGCGACGTGCGAACGACGTGCGATGGCAGAGAGCAGGTAAGTGGGATTTGATTTTTTTTTTTTTCTTTTTTTTTGTTTGGATACGGGAAGGGTCAACAAATGCCCCCCAACAAATGTGGTAGGCGTCTGGAGCGGGCCACGTTTGTTGCATGCTGATTGACCCTGTGGATCTCTAGATATTTGTTCTAGATGTCACACTAGGGTTTTCATTTAGTGGATCTCCAAAATTTGTTTGGATGTCACACTACTTTCTTTTAGTGGATCTCCAAAATTTCATCTGGATGTCACACTAAGATTTTCTTTCTCCACTGCGCTTCTAGATGTATCCATAGATGGTTGACATCTTGTTGAAATTTTAAATATTTATTTGGAGATCTCGGCACGCAGCGCGATGTCGACCCAAATAAATATTTAAAATGCCCCCAGTCTTCAGGGACATTTGTAGATGTCGTCGGGGATGCTCCTTCTGCAATTTCTGCTAGAGCCCTGAGATCTTGATCTTTCTGTCCTGTGCTTTGTGCTGCGGACTTGGTGAAGGGTTGTCTGATTTGTCTTTGATGACTTGTCAGAAAATTTGTATGCCTCCTGCCCTTTGCTTCTAGCTTTGGCGGGCTTGATGGAGGAGTAGATGCCGGTGACCTAAACCCTTAGGTTTGTATTAGGTCGATGGCGAAAAGTCATCGGTCCAGAGCTTTGTGCGTAACGGACTTGTTGATGACGAAATCCCCTTAGTTCAGCCTAAGGCTTTTCATGAACTTTGGGATAGTTTTTTCGGTCCTTTGCTTTGTGCTTTGACGGACTTGTTGAAGAAAAATTCCTTCGATCCTTGCTTTGTGCTTTACGGATTTGTTGAAGGATTTGCAGGTTTTGGATTTGATTGATAGTACCGAACGTAGGTAGTATCTTGATCCTTAACCACTTGAGAAGACTCTAATATGAATTACTTGAGTTCATCAGATCGGGAGAGCTGGGATTTGACAGCTCTTTGTCCTCTGGTTGCTGAGATGGGGGTTCCTCTACTGCGGCCTTTCTTATGGCTTGTTGAGTAGACGGAGCTGCCAGCGATCCGGCCATATTTGAGCTTGTTGGATCCGACCTCTTACACCCATTCAGGTTTCAGACTTGAGCTATGGGGATTGCGCTCTCCAATGCTGATTTTTTTTTGAAGTTGGTAGATTTGGGAGTCATCCCTTGTGGTTGTAGATTTTGGAGCCTACGAACATTTGGTAGTTGTTTGAGACTCATCCTTCCACTGGAACTTTGATTCTCCAGTCATTTAGGAGAATTTTGTAGACTACAATCACTTGAACTTGTCGAGTCAAATTAGCCTTCGTACTTTCTTACAGTCCCTACTGACAGGTTGACGAAGTGGGGGTTCCGCTACTACGGCCTTTCTTATGGCTTGTTGAGTAGACGGAGCTGCCAGCGATCCGGCCGTATTTTTGGGCTTGTTGGATCCGACCTTTTACACCCATTCGAACCTTAAGCTTCAGGCTGTTGAAAGACTTCAAGTTTTTTCGGCTCAATTTTGTAGGAGTGTGTAGATACAAAAGTCTCTTTCTTGACCTTTTGAGTCTTGGTTTGTTGGAGAAGGTGTGTCTCAATCTTTTGAAAGATCACCTGCATAGACTCTGAAAAAGAAATCTTTGTATTCTTTAGAACAAAAATAGCATTTGAATTGATAATTTTAAATATTTATTCGGGGATCTCGGCATGCAGCGCGATGTCGACCCGAATAAATATTTAAAATGCCCCCTGTCTCGCAGGGACATTTTAAAGCAGAATAGGATTGGAATTTTGAGATTTTAAATATTTGTTTGGGGATCTCGGCACGCAGCGCGATGTCGACCCGAACAAATATTTAAAATGCCCCCAGTCTAATGGGGAATTTTGAAATGCGTTCTCATGACATAAGAGAATTTCAAAATGTAGAATATATATACGCTAATAAACATGTATGAAAACATAGCGTATTAAACATGACATCTGCTTGAGCAATTCATGCATAGTATTTCTTCAGGTATCGGCCATTGATCGGCGGCATGGGCCTTTGACCAATCAGATCGATCAGTTGATAAGCTCCTCCTTGAAATACCTTCTCGATGACGAAAGGTCCCTCCCAGTTGGATACGAATTTACCACCGACTTTTCGGTGTGGGATGATTGGTCTTCTCTGCACCAGGACCAATTCTCCTTCTTGAAATGATCGAGGACGCACCATTCGATCAAAAGACTTTGTCATTCTTGCTCGGTAGATCTCCAGGTTCTGTTGAGCTTGTAACCTAATTTCATCGAGTGCATCGAGCTCCTCCATTCTTAATCGAGCATTTTGTTCCTGAGTCAACTCATTCTGGACAGCAACTCGAAGAGATGGAAGTTCAACTTCTAGTGGCAGCACTGCTTCAACTCCGAACACCAGAGAGTAAGGAGTGGCTTTGGTTGGCGTTTTGTAAGTTGTACGATACGCCCATAACGCCTCTGCCATCTTCGTATGCCACTCTCGTTTGTTCTTAGAGAGAATCTTCTTTAGCAATTTCACTAGTGTTTTGTTGAAGGCTTCTGCCAATCCATTTGCTCTTGGATAGTAAATGAATGAGTACCGCCCAATCAATTTTGTGCCGATCAACGAACTTATAAATTTTTGTACTTTTGAAAGCAGTTCCGTTGTCTGAGATTATGCGGCGTGGCACACCGAATCTGTAAACAACATTGTGGGTGAAGAAGTTGATCACGTGCTCAGACGTAACTTCTTTAAGTGGAGCCGCTTCTGCCCACTTGGAGAAATAGTCAGTCGCTGCCAAGATGAAGCGGTGTCCTGCTGATGATGGCGGATCTATCGGCCCGATAACATCAGTACCCCAGCATTCGAATGGCCAGGATGCTATTGTAGGGTGCAGTGGATTTGGCGGTTGATGTATAACATCACCGTGGATCTGACACTCGTGACACCTCTTAGCATGATTGATACAATCTCTGACCATGGTCGGCCAATAGTAGCCCATTCTTTTGATTTTGATTGCCATCTTGGGACCTGATTGGTGCGCTCCACAAAGTCCTTCGTGAACTTCTGCTACCACCTTATCAGCTTCTCGAGTCCCCAGGCACCTTAACCACATTTGATCGAAAGCACGTCGATACAATGTGTTGTTGACAAATGCATATCGTAGCGCTCTCTTCCTGATTTGAGCAGCTAATGATTTGTCCGTTGGTAGTCTACCTTCTTTGAAATAATCAATGAAAGGCTGCCTCCAGTCATTTTCTTCCTCGACATCTAGGCAATGCCACCACGACTCTGAAGCTTGACTGGCCTTGCGCCTCTTCTTAGGAACTTGATTTTCTTCAGATTGATCTTCCGGATCAACTGATTGGGGAGATTGAGGATCAACCGGAGTTGCATCCTGCTGGCCTGAATTTGGTATTCCCTCTGCCTGCGGGAAATGTAATAATGCTGGCTCTAGGATTCGTCGATTGTGCACCATAATTATTATAGGCCATTCGTCGTCCATGTTCGCCATTTCTTTAGCCAATTTGGCAAGAGAATCAGCTTTGGCATTTTGACCTCGAGGAACTTGAGTTAATTTAACAATTGGAATTTGCTTCATAAGCTCAAGAACTCGCCGATGATAACAGGCCAACTCGAACTTGGTGATTTTGTAAACTCCCAATACTTGATTTACAACAAGTTGAGAATCACCGAAAATTTGGAGGTTTCGGATTCGGACATCGATTGCAATCTCCAATCCTGCTATTAGGGCTTCATATTCGGCTTCATTGTTTGTCCGAGGTTCAGTCAGACTAAATGAGAATCTCATTATGCCTCCCTCGGGTGCTACGAAAATGATTCCAATTCCAGCTTGAGCCTTTTCGAGATTTGGAGGCCGAGCACGCTTTATTGACGATGCTCCATCAAAATACATTTCCCATACTCGTAGTATCTCCTCTTCTTCAACGTTCATGATCTGCTCGTCAGGTAGATCGTCGTTGAGCGGAGAATCTGCAGGGATAGGATGTGCTGCAAGAAAGTCTGCTAATACCTGCCCTTTCACTGCTTTCTGTGGCACGTATGTGATATCAAACTGCAGGAGTATCACTGCCCACCTTGCCAAACGACCTGTCAACGCTGGTCTTGTCATCAAGAACTTCAGCGGATCGATCTTTGATATCAAGGTGATTTTGTGAGATAGCATATAATGGCGGAGCTTCTGAACTGCGAAAATCAAAGCCAAGCAATGCTTCTCAATTGGAGAGTAGCGGATTTCTGCCCCTATCAATCTTCGACTGATGTAGTACAGTGCATTCTCCTTGCCTTCTTCATTATGTTGGGCCAATAGTGCTCCGAGGGACTCTTCTAGTGCTGCCGTATACAGTATAAGAGGCTTCCCCGGGATTGGCGCCGCGAGAATAATAGGAGGATTCAACAGGTATCTTTTGATGCTATCAAATGCTTCTTGGCACTCTTCGTCCCATTTGAAACGGACATCTTTCTTCATTAGTTTTGAAAATGGCTGGCACCTACCCGATAGATTCGATATAAATCGCCGAATGAAAGCCAACTGCCCTTGTAAGGAGCGGAGTTGTCGAAGATTCTTTGGAGGTGGCATCTCCACGATCGCCTTGATCTTGTTGGGGTCAACTTCGATGCCTCGATGTCGAACAACGTACCCTAGGAATTTCCCTGAGGATACCCCAAATGCACACTTGAGAGGGTTCATCTTCAGATTATATTTTCTGATTCTTTCGAACACGATCCTCAAGTCATGAAGGTGGTCTTTTCGGCCTATGCTTTTAATGACCAAATCATCTACATAGCATTCGACCTTCTGATGAATCAAATCATCAAATATACGAGTCATCGCCCGCTGGTAGGTGGCACCAGCATTCTTCAGGCCGAAGGGCATGACTGTGTAGCAGAATATGTCTATAGGCGTTCTGAATGATGTATGTCTTTCATCTTCATGTGCCATTTTAATTTGATTGTAGCCCGACGATCCGTCCATAAAGGAGAACATATCATAGTTGGAAGTATTGTCAACTAGAAGTTCTGATACTGGGAGCGGGAAGTCATCTTTTGGGCATGCTTTGTTGAGGTCCCTGAAGTCGATGCAGATACGAATCTGGCCACTCTTCTTCTTTACAGGGACAATATTGGCAATCCAGTCGGCGTATTTTTCTTCTCGGATGAAGCCTGCATCTATAAGCTTCTTTGCCTCTGCAATCACCTGTTCTTCAATCTCCAATCTCATTCTTCTTCGGAGCTTATTTGACGGGTGCTGCATCAGGCTTGATGGCTAATCTGTGAACTGTCACATCAGGGAATAAGCCAGGCATCTCAGCATATGTCCAGGAAAAAACAGTCCCTGAATTCACAAAGGAGCTCTTTACTTTCTTTTATTTAGTTCTTCTGGCAGAATGACACTGATGAAGGTCAGGCAAAGATCTTCTTCAGTCCGAGAAGATATAGTTGAAAAGCGATGGGATTTCTTGAAGGATTCTTCAAGATGTCGACCATCAAGAACATTATCTGTAGGAGCCATCTTTGGGACCCACTTTGATAAATTTCTTTAAATGATGGATCTCTAGGGGTACACACTAGATGTCACACCATTATTTGAATTTATATTTTTTTTTTTTTTTTTTTAGAGATGTGAGTCTCTATATTTGTTTTTCTTTATGTCGGGACCTTTTCGGTAGTGGATTCTTGGATATGCATCCAAGTGTCACACCCCAATGCTCACCGTACATATCTTAATTTCTTTTTTTACTTTACCATCATAAAAGATGAAAACTTTTAGCTCTATCGGGACCTTTCAGTGATGGATCTTTGGACATAAGGACCAAATGTCACATCCTGATGTTCACCGTACAGAACTCAGTATAGATTAGCTGCTACTATAGCGTATAAGCGACTAGCCAGAGATGGAAAGAGAAACCATTCCCCAGCGGAGTCGCCAGAAATCTGTGGGCTCCGAAAATTCGGCCCCGGCCTCCGCGCGCTCTTCTTATTCGGCGAGGGAGTTTTAACGGATTAAGTTCCGAGGTAAATTTTGGAAGGCAGATGGGTTTGTAGATAAGACACTACCCAGAGATTTCGCCCTCATTTTGCGAGGACTTTATGATCTGAGTTCTGGTTTCCTATAGGCGCAAGCCCCTATAGTTAATTACCCCTCCCGATCACGAGAGAGAACTTTCGATTAAGGCTAGTCGTCAATCAGATACGTATAGAATACGTGTTATCTGGCATATAGTAGCAGCATGGGTTTGAGTATTGGAAACTGGATTTGGATTTGGGTATATTTGATATTTAAAATAGAAAATTGCACCACTTAGCACTTAAAGCGGATGGTGGGGGAATGGATGATGGGCCCGATCAAGATCCCATGGTTCCGTCGTCCCGGGCCATCGTGATCCCTGGTCTACTTAGTCAGAGGAGGTAGTCGACCCAACCTGACAGAAGGATCCTTGTCGGCAGCCATGGGTTGCTTCGTCCAAGGGGACCTTGTAGACCTGGGGTGAATGTTTGTCTAAGGGGACAAATTTGAATCCACCTTAGCTTACAGCGGGCTTTGTGCCCTATCGATCATATCCTATTGATTCATATCTCAAGGATTTAACGCCATTAAGGAGCGTATTGGCTCTGGCCATAACCGCTATCCGTGGTGCCATTTGGCGGCAAAACCACTCGGTTCAGAGGGCCCCGGGTCATAACCGTTTACCTGCAGTGCCATTTGGCGGCGAAACTGCCGGTTAGAGGACACGTACCACGTCCTTACTGGCAAAAGATTGTTTGAGAATGGATCCTAGTGATATTTTCGACTAGGCATTTGGCTCTTTGTGAGCTAGAGTTTATTTCGAATTTGTCCCGCCTCGACAAACTGTTGCGGAGGGCGAATGGATTTTGCTTTAAGCGTTGATGGGATTTATTTTCAATTTTAAATATTTTTGGGATTTTGGAGTTTTTGAGATTTTTGTGAAGTTTTTGAGAAGCTTTTTTTTTTTGGGTGGAATTTAAAAGTATTTGTGAACCCCTCCGGTTTGAGATAACCAATCAATGCGGCCATTTGGGTGACCTCGAGGTCATTTGAAAGATATTTGAATTTTGTAGAAGTTTGAGGGCATTTTGAAATATTTTGTGAACCCCTCAATTGAGATAAGCAATCAACACGGCCATCATCGGGGTGTTTGGGGTTATTTCTCTTTTGTTGATTGAACCCTGTCAACTCGACCAAGCGGTTGATCGAGGATCGGGTTTCTTGTAGGCTTTGTGCCTTTGTTTATGAATTTTCCTTGATTTTAAGCCTTGAAGGCCTAAAAAGAATGTATTTAAACAAATACATCGGTCCCCACAACCGTGTATCTATTTGATAGTTCGAACCCTGTCGACTCCTATTGATTCGTATAGAAGGATCGGGTTCTGTAGGCTTCATGCCTTTGTTCATGAACTTTCTTTGTTGAAGGCCTTAAAGGCCGAATATGAATGTTGTAGACACCTTCTGTCTGCTTGTATTAGTGTTGCAGATCCGGTGTATATGTTGTAGATCGTAGACGCCTTCTGTCTGCTTGTATACGTGTTGCAGATCCGGTGGCGTTGCATGTTGATTTTGACTCCCCCTTTCTCATTCACCGGGGAAGGGTCTTCCTGAACTTTGGAGTATTGGACTTGATATTGACTTCCCCTTTCTCATTCACCGGGGAAAGATCTTCTGGATTTTGGAGTCAAAGACTACTTGATTTGGAAAGAACTCCTTTTAAGCTCTTCGGCGTAGTAGACTTGCTATTTCCGGTTTTGTGGGGCACCTGAATTGCTTTTCTTCTAATGTGTAGTAACCAAGAAGAAGCTTTTCGTACACCAGGAAGTTTGGTTCTAATTAAATATTTCCTCTCTTCTGTTAGAGGTGTTCTTCGTACATCGGGCTGCCTTTGTACCCGGTGTACTTAGAGATTTTGATCACCGCTGTCGTAGGTGATATTTGTACTTGTGTCCACAGTGATTCGATGTGCTTACGATGTATTCTCGCTGTTGTTATCCACAAGTGGTTTTTATAGTCATTTGCAGGGGACCGTTGTATCCGCTACGACCCCTAGTAGTTTTTCGTAGGATTCGCCCTTGCTTTTGCATTCAAACCACCTTTTACCAATCTCAGGTGGTTGTTGTTGGGTTGCACTTGCATGTAGAAGTGGGTCCTACATCATTGGTCTCCTGCATCGCCATCTCAATCAACCGGCGTTGTAGAAATGTCGTAGGAGATATTTATACTTGTGCCCACAGTGGTTTCATTTGTACTTGCAATACACACTGTTGTTATCCACAAGTATTCATTTGCTGGAGATCGGTTGTATCCGCTACGACCTTCTAGTAGTATTCGTAGGAGAACCTTTGCTTTTGCATTGAAACCACCTTTCACCAATCTCAGGTGGTTGTTGTTGGGTTGCACTTGCATGTAGAAGTGGGTCCTACATCATTGGTCTCCGCATCGCCATCTCAATCAACCGGCGTGGGAGAGATTGTCGTAGGAGTCTGCGCATCGAGGTTTTGTAGTTTGAGTTTCCTCGTGTATGATCCAAATTTCGATCTTTGCATGTGTTTGGATCCAAATTCAATTTCATTCAAACTTGAATTTATCAAGTTTACGAGTCCCCACTTGATGTCGTATAGCCCGAGTTCAAGAACGGATTCAAGTTCTTTGGCCGGCTCAAGTGCAATTCTTATCTGGATTTCTTGTTCCCCTCTTGATTTTTGACTCCATTCGAGCTCAAGTTTGGTTCAATTTAAGTACTCGTTCAAGTTCAATTTGATTGTCCAGGGTCCTTTGAAGTTCTTGCAAGTTCAATCTTGTGTTCAAATGATCTGAATTTGAGTTCAATTAAATGTTCAAATTATTCGATTTTGGTCCCAATTTGATTTCATTTCACTTGAATTTGATCCTCAGTTCTGTCTTGATTTTATTTGGACTTGAATTTTAGAAATCATTTTGATCTTTGTTCTGAGTCAGGTCCACAAATTGACAGTTCACTGTTCATGTTCATTTGAATGCAGGCTCTTGTTCTTTTTATGTCCAAAACTTGCTCACATATAGGCCAAAATTCTGTTCAAGTCCACGGTGCCTTCAGTCTGAATTTCGGCAGCCTCCCGGCGTCTCCCCCGTTTAGGGGAAAAAACCAAGAGGCTACCTTCCCCTCGACGCTACGTGAGCGCTTCAGGTAGGTGTCAAAAATGACACCGCGGTCGCATATTTCATCAAAAATCCCCGCCCGCTACGTGAGCGTTTAAGGGTGTGGAACACAAGTCAGAAAAAGAGAGATTTCCCCCCTCTGCACCACGTGGGCGTTCGGGGGTACTTACATGAAAATAAAGAACACATTTTTTATCCCCTTCGCCGCAAGCGCCGCACCGGTTTCCCACCCTAAACGCTACTTGAGCGCCTCGGGGGTTTGCCGGCTCGTTGCAAGCTTTAAAGAGGGATCCTTAAATCGTCGCAAGCATCGCACCGGTTTCCCACCCTAAACGCTACTTGAGCGCCTCGGGGGTTTGCCGGCCCGTTACAGGCATTGAGAAAAGAATCGAGGCGATTTTCGCCTCGTCGTAGGCGTCGCACTAGCTTCCCTCCCTACAACGCCACGTGGGCGCCTCGGGGGTTTGCTAGCTCGTCGCCAACGTCGAGAGGGAAATCTGAGTTTAGGGAATATACCTTCGGGACCGGCGGCTCGTGGACCGAGGCGGGAGAGGGCACGGATGTCGAGGCAAGGGAAGAGGCAAGCCTCCTTTTTTATTACCTTTTATTATAATTTATATTAATTATAATAATAATAATTAGATAATTATTAACGATAATTAATTACTAATTAACAATTAATTATAATTAATGAGCTAATTTTAATCATAATTAATTAATGATTATAATTAATTTGAAATTAATTATAATCAACTAAATAATTATAATAAAAAATTAACTAATAATTATTAATTAACTATAATTAGATAATTAATTATTATAATAATTAAATAATTATTTAATATAATTAATAAAAATTATAAATAAAATGAAATAAATAATAATAGTTAAAAAGAAATCCCTCAGCTCGGCAGGATTACGGGATTGGCCGGAGAAGGCTAAATCCAGCCAACGATTTTTTGTGCGCTCGTTAAATCACGGCGGTGGGTAGATCCCGAATTTAAGGATTTATGGCTTAAATCCCGTATTTACTAAATTCCTTGATTCGGTGGATTTACGGGATTAGGCCGAAGAAACGCATGAAGGGAAGAAAGTTACCTTCACTCCCAGCGGGCTCCTGTTGGTGCTTCCGATCAAAATGTCGGACCTTCCAATCCGACGGGAAAGAAGGGCGTGAAAGGTAGGAGGAGCTCTCTCTCTCTCTCTCTCTTTCTCGGCTGAAGGAGGAGGGGGGTTGGGCGCAGGGATTCGACCGAAGAAGCCGCGAAAGGGAGAAAGCTGTCTTCACAGCCGGCGGCTCCCGAGTTGCTTCCGATCAAAATTTGTAACTTCCGATCCTACAGGGAGGAGGAGTCGGGGAGAGAGCGTGAGGGAGATAGTGGGATTGTGAGATCGAGAGGGAGAGCCGAACGTGAGAGGAGGGGATTTTTGCGAGAGAGGATCGCGAGAGGAGAGTGAGGAAGAGGCCGAAGGCCTCATTCCTTTGCCCTTTTAACGACGCGAGAGTGTCGTGTCGACGACGTGCAAGGATACGACTTCGGTCGTGGCTGCGACGTGCGAACGACGTGCGATGGCAGAGAGCAGGTAAGCGGGATTTGATTTTTTTTTTCTTTTTTTTTTGTTTGGATACGGGAAGGGTCAACAATGTAAAGTATAAAAAAAACAAGAAATTCAAATGGGTTTCGGTTTATGATGCAGTGATTATATAGTTCATGGAAAAATGCAAAATTCAACAAGCAAAGATTGTTTGGAAGCAAGAAATTTAACAAAAACAATTATATAATACTAATGTATATTAGATAATAAAAATGATCAATGCTACTTGAATGGATAGGCGCATTGCCAAAGAATATTTATACATGAGTTAAAATTATAAAAGCGAATTGCCAAAGAAGATTTATATATGAGTTGAAATTATAAAAGCGCAGTAGATATTGGAGTAATCAAGCAGTCATAAAAACAAAGTTTTGAAAATATTGGAGAAATTCAAGTTCCTAATCAATTACTAATGGTAAGGGAAAAAGAAAATTGATGAGAAGATTGACTTAATAAAGAGATAGCTGTAAAAAACTGAAAAAGGCAAGGAAAGAATCATCTGCCTCTTCTTTAAGCTTACACTTCAGAGGGCTTAACAATCAAGGAGAAATTTTGTTTTAATACATTGTAATATGATATTCATTGATTTAGAGAAAGCATAAGATAAAGTTCTAAGGGAAGCTATCACTTGTGCTATGAAGAGTTCTAGAAAAAAAAAAGTTAATAATATTTATATTTAAATCATTAAGGATATGTATACATAAGCTATCACTTGTGTTCAAACACAAGGTGGTTTGACCAAATATTTTCCTATTTCAGTTGGATTATAACAAGGATCAGCTTTAAGCTCATGTCTTTTTGCTTAGTCATGAATTTCCTTACTAGACATTTATAAGAGGATGTACCTTTGTGTATGCTTTTTGCTGATGATATTCTTCTTGTTGATAAGACTAGAGAGTGATGTAGTTGATGAAAAACTTGAATTATGGAGGTCAATCTTAGAGTCTAAGGGGTTTCATTTGAGTACATCTAAAACCTCATACATGGAATGTAAATTTTAGTAGTCATAGATCTAGTAGGGGGGATAAGTGATTTTAGGTGATCAAGTCATCAATAAGAGTATATTTTAGATATCTCATGTTTATCGTTCAAAGCGATGGTGAAATAGATTGCAATATTATTAGTAGAATTCAAGTTGGCTGGTTGAAGTGGAGGAATGAATCAGATCTATTGTGTGATAGAAAAATACCTCTTAAACTTAAGGAAAAAATTTATATGATAGTGATGAGACCTGCACTACTTTATGTTGCAGAATATTGGCCAGTAAAAGAGAAGCATAAAATTAAGTTAAGTGTTACAAGTCGAGGATGCCTAAGTGGGTGAGTAGCTTTACACATAAAGATAACAAAAATAAAATGACTATATATGTAAAAAGGTTGGAGTAACTCCAGTGGTAGATAAGATTAGAAAGAAAAAACCAACATTGATCAATACAATACAAATGAATATTCAACCATCAATAATCAAGACCAGCCATTCCAATCAATTCAATCAAGTAATAATAGTGATTGAATATAAACTAACCTATAATATTAAAAAGAGATGCCATTAAAATCCACCAAAATGCACCTCTGCATAAACAGGGAAATGAAAAACCCTTCAAGAAAGCAAAAATACTAATTAATACATGAAATTCAGCTCAGGTGTGCAGTATCCCTGCAATCATAATATCAATAGGTATTCTTTCGCTTAATTCTTATCCAGGTCCAAATTAAATAGGGCAAATTCACACACCAAGGTTTAAAATTGCGTATTCGGGTATTGAGGCGTTTTTCGTTCGTGAGGCGAGGCGTAAGCCTCAAGGCGATTTGAGGCGTAAGCCTCAAAATCAAAAAATTGCGTAAACATAAAATAATAATTTTTGTATATACTAATGAGTAAATAATATATAAAACATAAAAATGCACAAGATAAATAGCAATGACATTAACATATCACATAAGAAGTTAGGAACTCACTAGTCATTAGCATTATCATCACTCATCAGTCATCACTAAGGGGGTCTTCATTTGAATCATCATTATGATGAGCTGCTCTCTCATCTTCCCCCTCTCCTATAGAGTCCAATATCTCCCAATCAGCTTCTTCTTCCTCATTATTAGTTATTTTCCTCTTCCCTAAATAGTAGAAAAATTTTTGAACAATATTATAATGAATAATAGTGTGTATACATTAATAAAAGTTTAAGAAAAGAAAACTATATTATTTATATACCTTTTTTGATTTGTTCTTGAGTTGTGGTGGATGTGGATGCTTTAAGACCATCAAAGAAATCAACATTTAAATCTTCATCTTGTAATTCAGACGGCATCACTTCAACTTCATCATCTATCTACAAACCACTCATCATCAGATGCCACATCATCGCAAAGCAAAGGATCTTCATCATCCATTAATCCTTTTTTCTTCAAATTTCTATCTCTGAGTCTCCTATTATACATAATGTACACCAATGAGTTCATCCTCAATGTCGACAAGCGATTTCTCCTCTTTGTATGCACTTGGTTGTAGGTACTCCAATTCCTTTCACATCCAGATGAAGAGCATGTCAAGCCCAAAACTTTCACAGCAAAAACGTTGTTGTAATTCTGGAGTCCCATCACCAAATTGAATCCACCACTCAACTGGAGATCGTTTGGCAATTGTATCTTTTGCTTGTTGTAATCCAAAAAAACCTTCTTTGTTCCTAAAAGGTACCAATTGCAAGTCAGCATTTGATCTTTCAGTTGCATCACTTATTAGACGATCCATGCAATGATATAATCCCAACTTTATTTCAGGGTTTGTAGACTTGTTCTCTGCATATTGATACTGAGGGTTTAGGTAGTAGCCAGCGGCATGCAAGTGTCGGTGAAGCTGTAGTTCCCACCTATCATCAATAATATTCCAAATTTCCCTAAAGCTTCCCTCACTGCCTCCTAAGTTGGAGGCAATCATCTCTTTGGCTTCATCCATAGCATTGTAGATGAAACCCATTGCAGGCTTCTTCTCAGCATCCACCATCCTTAAAACATGAACCAAAGGTCTAGTGGTTGTAATGGCATATAAGACACTTTGCCAAAATCTGTCATTTAAAACAATCTTTCTAATCTCTTTTCCCTCAGCCTTCTTCGCCCAAGCACAACTCAACCACTGTGTAGATGTGAACATAGCCTCTAAAGGTTGTCTGGCATCCAGCATGCTCTCTAAGGTCAAGTATGCGGTGGCAAATCTTGTTGCGGCTGGCCTTAGAATTTCTTTCTTCGAAAACTTTCTCATAAGAGCTAGAATCCAAGAATGATTGTAAATAAACTTGGTTATTTTTTTGGCTTTAGTGAGTGCATTTTTATGTTGAGGTAGATCCCCAAGCTTCTCAAGAATCAGATCTATGCAATGTGCAGCACATGGAGTCCAATACAAATGTTTCCTCTTCTCCATAAGTTTATTACCTGCAGCCTTATAAGAACTTGCATTATCTGTCACAATTTGTACAACCAAATGTTCTCCAACCTCTTCAATAATGCTATCTAATAATCTAAATATGAACTCAGCATCTTTGACCTGGTCAGATGCTTCAATTGACCTTAAAAACACAGTACCATAAGGATTATTAATGAGGATGTTGATCAGACTTCTATGTTTGATATCAGACCACCCATCTGACATAATTGTTACTCCTGTTTGGGCCCAAGTCTTCTTAATTTCTTCAATGCTTTTATCAGTGCTTTTCAACTCCTCCTTCAAAATCCATGTTCTTAAATCATACATGGTTGGAGGTTTGAACCCTCTCCCAAATGCTCCAACTGAACGAATCATGTTGTAATAAGCAGGTGATGTTGCAACATTAAATGGAATTGCATTTTCGTAGAAGAATCTGCCTATATCCTTACACACTCTTCTCCGCGCCTCTCTTGCATTTTCTGGGGCCATCTTCTGTGTAGTAGAAGGCCTATCCTCTGATGTGTCAACCATATAATGATCCATAGGCCCTCTAGCACCCCTAGATGAAATGGGCTTCATAGAAGAAGATGAATCCCTGACGCTGCGCTCACTCCCGTAGTAAGATCCAGCATCAACTCTATCCTCAAATTGCTTCTGTGCAAGATGTTTTGATGTGGTAGACTTATTCATGTATGACTTTATCTCTTCCCTTACAGCATCAGGAACTTTGGAGCATGGAGCAACATTCTTGTGAGAGCCTGAAAGGTGTTCCTTCATCCTAGTCACACCACCTTTCACAACTTTATCACAGTAATTGCATTTCAGATAGACATATGTTTTATCACTTCCTCCTACATCCACCTGAGTGCTATATTTCCATGCTGGATCTTTTCTATGACCTGATGCAGCCTTATCCTTATTTTTGACCATCCTGATTGAGAGAAATTTTAGGAAGCAAACGAGTTCTTACTAATCTTTTATATGACTTGATGCAGGTCGGAGGAGACAGCAGCCTCGGAGGCTCGGACAGAAGCGTACGCTGGTCGGACGGAGAAGACAGCAACCCAACTCGCAGTCTCGCAGTAGAAGAAACCTCCAAGCAAATAAGTTTAGGGTTTAATATGCGGGCTGGATGTGTTCAGTATTATATAATGTCGAGCCGTCGATAAAGCAGAACACTGCGTACTCTATGCGTATTTATGCGTATTTTGTGCGTACACCCTACGTTCACATTGCGTGTTTTGGAGAGCAGATGTAATTTAATGTATGATTTTTGTAGTAGTAGTAGTAAATAAAACATGATTTTCTAGGTATTGTTTGAGTACCAGGAGTGTTAATTATTTTATTGTGCGTACATTATTATGCATATCTTATGCGTTATATATTGGTAAACTATGCGTTCACCATACGTTTTTTTGTGCGTGGTCTCTGCGTCAACATTGCGTATTTTTTAATGAAAGATAAAGTCAAAGAGAAAAAAGAACATTTAATGTACATCTTTAAATACAAAAAAAAGAACATTTAATGACTATGTACAATATAAAAAATATCAGAACAAATTAAAAGAACATTTATAACAAATACAATTTTACAAGAGACCCTAATGTACATCTTCAACAAGACAACAACATCAACTTTCCCACAGGAACTATGATTGATGTCTTGTCCAATATAAATCACCTAGACAACCAAGCCCTCCATCCCTGCGATACTTATCCTCCTCCCATGTTCATGATGCCAATAACTTGTTAACAGAAACCTGGTCAGGTTAGAGAGGTTTAAGTTTACAAGTTATTGGCATCAATTTCATGGGAGGAGCATAAGTATCGCAGTAATGAATGGAAGGCTTGGTTGTCAAAGATTATTTATATTGGACAAGACATCAATCATAGTTCCTGTAAGATTTTTTACAAGAGAAGCTTGCTTTGACACTTTGCCATAAGGCAAACGTTCCCGCATTATATAGTGAAAAATTTAATGTTGAGCAATAGTAAGTAATAAATTGTAAATAAAGGCTCATAAAAATTCAACCTACCCTATTATCCTCTCAACCATATTTGCCACCCGTTAGTCCACAGCTAACGAAAATTATTATTCATGTCCCGGCCCCTCAGTCCATACTCCACACTAAATGTAAGTAAATTGCAAAATATTTAATAGAATGTGTGCGTGTGTTATGCGTGCTAAATGCGTTCTTTATGCGTTTGTTGTGCGTGTTTTAAGAGTATGTTATGCGTATGTTATGCGTATGTTATGCGTTCGTTGTGCGTATTATGATTAAATAAGCATTTATACACAGAAATCAGAATGAAAAACATTTATACACAGAATCAGAATGAAAAACATTTATACACACAAGCATTTATACACAGAAATCAGAATGAAAAACATTTATACACAAGCATTTATACACAGAATCAAAATGAAAAACATTTATACACAGAAGCATTTATACACAGAATGAAAAACTGTTATTTTGACAACGTTTTACAAAATATTTCATATGCAAATTCTGCCCTATACTTTGGCATGTCTTGTTGCCAATTTGTACTATCAGTCCAATTAGTGTTGCCTTCAAGAATTATTCTTTCCATATATTTACAGACATACATTCCACAATCAAAAAAGTTCTGCTGTTTTGGTAGTGCTTTAATGGTAGAAAGCTTCCATTTTCTGATATCACTATCAAAAGCTCCTTCCGTGTCAGAGTGTAGTGCTTTAACCTGAAATATACATAGAGCAAAGATTAATTCTGTAAATTTTTTAAAAATTGAAGAGTTTATGTTTATCTAATGACCTAAGTATCTAACAAACTAACACTTACGATTTTTGAAACAACAAGTCTATGCTCTTTGACGCGGTGGTCCAATGAGTCATAAAATTTCCACTTTTTTTCTTTCAGCAAACCAACCAGAAGGGTAATGTGATCGGATTCAATGATTGGTTGTAATAAAATGTTATTTGAAGTAACAGAAAGCTGGGTTATGTGGTCGATTTGCAATTTGGACAATTTATCCCTTCCTTTGTTATTCTGCAAGTGTAAGTAGTAAATGTAAGAACTAAGAATGGATACTAAGTTACTAACCCAATAGTTAAACTGATAATTTGAATACTAAGTTACTAACCCAATAGACTGGAGAGATGTATAGAAATTTATGGTACTTGTCTGGCATAAGGTTACACTTCTCATCTAAGAGATAGGCAAAAATATCTACATGTTCATTGCCTAAACAACTGTCGCTTAATAAGTCATCAATCTCAGATCTGGTAATAAGATTGTTAATAACAAACAAGATACTATCGTCCCTGCAAGAAGAAAAAAAAAAAAAATTAAATACGCATTTCATAAGCATAACCCACACGCATATCATACTCATAACAAACGCATACAACACGCATTATAATAAGCACAACCCACGCATATAATACGCATACAACACGCATATCATACGCATATAGATCTTCAAACATAAATAAAGTTGCAATTTTTTTACCTTTCAGAGTACTTTTTCAAACATTCTAGCACAAAATTTCTCTTCTCAGAAGTCAAACACATAAGTCCTCTGTAATTTTCTATTTCAGTTGCATGAACATAAGTTACAGTTTTTATTTGAATGTTATCTACTGGTATTGGTTCATTTGGTTTTGTATATGGAACAAGTTGCATTTCTGCTGGGACTGGCTCATTTGTTGGGATTGGATCTTTTGGTGGGATTGGATCTTTTGCTGGGATTGGCTCATTTGGTTCATTGGGGCTGTGGGGTTGGATATCTGATCTCTGTCTCTTATTGGAAGATGAAGAGTAGCTAATAGATCTTTTCTGAGGAACTACTTTGCTCTGATCAATGTAATTATTGAGCTTGACCTCAATAACTCCAACTCTCTCAGTAAGATCTTCAAAACTTTGTGCTCAGCCTGTCTTCAAATTCTCGAAAAAGTTTTGTGCATGTTTCTTGGCAGGATTTCATGATTGTTTCTTGTATAGCCTGAAGTGCTTCAGCAGAAAAAACTTAAATGTGGTTGCTGAGGAGATTGGTGGGACTCTTGCTGAGGAGGTGGGGTATGATGGGGAGATTGGGGGGTATGATGGGGAGATTGGGGGGGATTATTTTGATGGGTGGATATGTCATGAGGGGAATCAGGGGATGTAGGGCAGTCTGGTGGATATTTATCCACATTAACCATATCCATTTCTTCCTGGTTTACTGCCTGTAGGACATTACAAATCTGACTTTTCCTTATATTAGCAAATAAGTTAGTGATCACCTCTGTAGTATATACAATATCATCAGCCCATCGAAGAAAACGGGGCCTTCTGTCAGAATGCATAGGAGCATGAATAGTAGTATGCTCCAGGAACCAAATCTGCATAAGATGAAAGAAAATTTTAGCGCTCACATTGAGCCATTAAAATTTTGAATGAATTTAGCAGTGAGCACTTAGCACTCACAATTAGCAGAGGTACAAAACCGTTGATGTAACCTGCTGGCTTCTTATTTGAAATCTTGGAGGCTGCCTTATTAAACTCTCCAACTAAAAACTCCCTAATTGAACTAGCCCAGTTTATTGACAAAAAAAAACATCTGGACTATTTGCTATTCTTTGGATCAACCGAGGGGTTTTGAAGTTGTTAAGTTGAAAAAGTAAATTTGAAAATAAATACATGATAAACGTTCTTAACATAGTCTCCGGGGGGGTTTGCTTGTTCAACTCCATCATGTCATCCCTTATTTCCTTTGATGTAACTGAAGTATGTGCTAAGGAATGCCATGATATTTCTTCTCCTTTATTTGGCAGACCAGTGAGAAGGGCCACTTCATCAGCAGTGAAAGGAATGGGTTGACCTTTTATAACAAAGCATTGTTTTGAAATGTCCCACCTTGAGATCAGCTCATAAAAAAGAGGGACATTTTGCTCAAACCCAGGAAATTCCAAAAACTGTATCATCTTTAAATGTTTCAATCTGTCCTTGAGTTCAGGAGTAATTAGCCGAGCAAAGTTATCACAGATTGTTCGAAACGAAGAAACATAGCATCTATAGGTAATTGGACGAACATATATCTGAAAATTGTAAAAAATGATAGATTAAAAATAAGTAAATGAGATACGCACAAAACAAGCACAACATAAGCATAATATAAGCAAAGGTTACGCACAGTGCACGCATAACATACGCATATATTACGCACATCACACGCACATTGCAGGAAACATACAGCAAATTATACGCACATAAAGTACGCATAAAGTACGCATAGTGTAAGCACTAAGTAAGCAACGTGTACGCAATGTGTACGCACAAACAGACGCATTGAGTACGCACAGCCTACGCATATTTACTCGATGGTTAAAATTTGGTTAGGTTTTATGTTTCAAATCTCAACATAAATTTATCATATAAACCTGAATACAGAGAAAACACGATGGCATCACAGTATCAAACATTTAAAAAGTTTCGAGAAGCCATGCATATGCATAGAATAAGCATAAAAAATCGGAAGATCTTCAGACCCTTCAACGCGAACGCATAGCATAACCACAAAATACGCAATACGAAACAGAAAACATAGCATTAAGTTACCTTTTTCTTTGGGGGTGACGCCATCTTAGAAGAAACTGAGTGAAGAATGCTTGAAATTCCTCCGGGTGAATGCTTGAAAGTTCGAAAGTTTACTGTAACTTGAAAATCGAAACGTCGACTCCGACATTCGACCTTTACAAGGGTTTAAATGTTGATGCCACGTCGACATTTCACTAGGCGCGCCACGTCGGCAACTAGGGGTCCGAACTGAAAAAAAAAAAATTAGGTTAAATTTTAAAAAGGCGACGCCTTAAATATATGAGGCGAGGCGCGCCTTATTGCGCGCCTCAGTTAACTTGAGGCGTAAGCCTCATAAACTAAACTTATTGCGTAGGCTTTGAGGCTTAATTGGTCGAAAATGCGCTGAGGCGCGCCTCAAGGCGCGCCTTTTATTGCGCAATTTTAAACGTTGTCACACACCACTAAAGGCTACAAATGATTCTTTAATTACTACGGTACCATCCAGACAGGGAAACATTACCTAAATCATAACAAAAAGTTGAAGTAAACTTATTACTAATCAAATGCTGAGAGAAACCTTTCCAAATAATATGAGTCCACACCATATAAAGTTTAAATAACCAATGACATAGCCAGGATAGATAATTAGATTTCTGAATCAAGGCAACACTTAGAAATTTATAACTACCTCTCCCAGCCAAGATAGGAGAAGAATAAGAAGAGCAGTAAATGAGATAAAGGCCATAATTCATGAAACTATAATCATTGCCCAAAAAACCATCACAAACCTTCAAGAAAAAAAAATGAAAGCACAAATGAACATTTACCACCTAGGACCAAAATCCAACACTTGATTAGAAGCACTACAATAAGCAAACCAAAACTAAGACCAACAAAAATAGGAAGTAAGCTCTAACATAAGGAAAACCAAACTTATCTAATCTAAAGTGTTATTTAATATAAGACAACAGATAGTTATAAGAAAAATCAATAAGAAATTCATTATTAGAACCATGATTAGCTAGAAATGCATATGCATAGCCTTCCCTATGAATATGTGTCAGCTTCACATTAAAACGGGTTAAAAGTTACTTAATTTCTCTAAGCAGTTAGAATAACTATTAACTAAGAACTACAAATCTTATCATCACTATCTTTTATACACAACAGCATCAAGTCTTTATCCCACTATATGAGTTTGGTTACATGAATCATTTTTCACCATTATGTCCTGTTAAAAGTCAAATTTTTTAAATCAAATAAAGTTTATTTCTAATATTTTCTAACCAAGTCTTTTTAGGTATACCTCTAGCTTTTTTAACATAAGTCAAATCTAATACATCTACTTCTAACCAGGTAATCGGAAGGCAACACACTCTAATCTTATCTTCCATAGGAGTTACTCTAACCTTTTCACGCAAACCAACAATGTTAAAAAAAAAACAACATATTCAAGATCGAAACCTAACTTCCAAAGTCAGAGAAGTGATATCATCCCTTCAAATTACAGAAATATACAAAGTATTAAGTTTGAGTTAGGCATGTGTTATCATGATTCATGATAGTCAATTGGTAACTAAGGGTTATTAGATAATTAATGTGTAATAACCAGAAATACAGGTAATTATTTCTTTTAAAATTTAAATAAGTTTAATTAATACTTTTTTATTATAATGCATAGTAAAATAATTTAATACTTAACGGTTAAGTACTTTTTACTAAATATTAGAAGAAATTCTAAGTAAAATATTAAATGGAAATTAATATTTTGAATAGATGCTTTCTTTGGGATATTGAGGAGAGAGCAGTTAGAGTACGGGGTCCACTCCTCTATCCTTATCTTTGTTCGGAATTCATGCAAGCAGCCTATAGAGTGTTCAGCACAGTGCAACAGTGCAGAAAAAAGGAAGTTCGGCTATGGATCCCACGAGACTATAGAAGAATTCGATAGTGCAGATTCATGTAGCAGAGATCGGCTATGGATTTCTGCCTGGAATTACTGTAGAGCAATTCGACAGTGCTCTGAGAGTTTGATAGTGGGGTTAGGGTGATGTAGAGTAACGACAGTGGGAGAGAAAGAAGGTTGAAATTGAGTAAATTACAGAAGTTTTTTTTTTTTTTTTTGCTTATTAGTAGAATTTGGTTAATATTGAGTTTTTGTCTTAAGCATGGAATCTTTATTCGGTCAAGGAAAATACAAAAAGGAAGAAGAAAATTTAAAAATGAGGAAATCAAGGTAAGCAATTTTGGTATATGTATAGTTGTCATATGGATTTCCAATTCGTAGTGAAAGTTTTTAAATATGTTGTATCTTATTGTGTCATAGGTATCATTGATTATATGCAGAAGGAAGGTTAAGAGGTAAATTGTTATGTTAGAATTTATTGTATATAATTTAATTGAATTATAAATTGTAGAAATCATAGAATTAGAGAGGTGATTGTAGGTATACAAGCATAGAAGACTAAAAAATAGAAGATTGGAGGAAACATCTCGTTAGGAAGGTAAGTTGTGAATATTCTAATTTACAAATGTAAGAATTAATACTTCTAGATAAATATATTATATCATTTGATTTATTTGAAGTACTAAATGCATTATGAAAATTCCAATAATGAAAATGTATGTGCTTCCAAGTTCTTATATATGATCGACCACTTGCATATATGTATCATTAATATTTGAAATATGATTTATGATGATTATTTTAATATTTTTCTAGTTGATATAAATTGAAAAGAGCTAATTAAATTTCATGTTGCCAACACATCCTGATAAATAAGTATCAAGAGATAGATTCTTATAGAATTTTGTACATGGAAAGTCAAGTATGAATTTCTATGATGTGAAATATACTGAATATTAAAAAAATTAAAAAAATTGGGTATAAAATGATGTACAACTTATAATTGAAATTGGGGCAAAAAGGATTCCCTTGTACGACACTGCATTGTAAGTGATGTAAAAGGGACCCAGAGACATGATACTGCATAACAGGTGGAATAAAAAGGACCTTTAAAGAGGCAAAATGGACCTCTATGTTGTTCAATTATGATAATATCAGAGTTATCTGGGCTCCATTGAACATGCTAATGAAAGTTTTGTCAAATTTTTAAAATAATAATATTGATATTCAGTATAGACTTCAAAGGAAGTAAATATTAAAGCTAAATATAATTTTATGATGTTTTAAAAGCTGTCTTTGAGATATCTACCTCCCTCATTCGGATCTAATGGTAACCAAACTTTAAATCATAAACTGCCCTTCATCGTCTTGGATCACCATTCTCCTCTCCCCCCCCCCCCACACCACCAGTTCCATCCTCAGTGCTCTCCAATTCACCTTGGTCTCCCCCAAGATTTGCATCCATTTCATCCCTAGGACGACATCCATACTCCTCAACTCAAAGGGAAGAAAATCCTTCCTCACCTGTATCCCTTGAATGGTCAACACCACTTCTCTATAAACTGCTCTACCCATTTCTACCTTTTTGGTGCCCATCATCACCCCATAGCCTCATGTATCCACTAATTTCACCCCCAGTAGATCAACAATCTAGGTGAAGATGAAATTGTGAGTTGCCCCCCTATCTATCAACACTACCTCCTCCCTATCTGCTATCTCTTGCTTCACCTTCATAATGTGATTCTGAGTGAGACTTCATAATGTGATTCAAGTCATTCATTTTTTTATATATTATGTGTACTAAGTTTAGGGAGACTTCTGCTGCATCCAGATGCAACTTCTCTTCCTCCATCTCTAACCCTCTTCCACCTCCCTCTTCATCTTCCTCGTCATCATGGTTTAAAATTGTGCAATATGAGGCTCGCCTTTGCACAATTCTAGTAAAAAACACCTCGATGCTTAAGCCTCGAGTTTTTTTTATGAGGCTTGTGCCTCAACTTGGTTGAGGCCTGCCGGGCCTTGAGGCCCACCTCGCCTCACAAGCGTGAGGGCTTACGCCTCACGCTATATATATATTAAAACTTACATAAATCTTGAAGTAAATGTCCGACATTGGGCTCTATAAGAGAGGAGGAAGGGGAGAGAGCAGTTCATCATAATGATGATTCAAATGAAGAACCCCTTAGTGATGATAGTGCTGATGACTTATGAGTTCTTATGTGATATGTCATTGCTATTTATTTTTAGAAATTGAAATTATATTTTAATGAAAAGAATACTGAGATTTGGGAAAGATAGAATTTTAAGTTGAACCATATTTCATGTTGTCTTATTATTGGGATATTTTGATTTCATTTTGAATTATATTTTCACTTCTAGTAATTTCTTCAACATCTCTTCCATCACAACGAACTTCCCTTCCATCCTTTCATTATTGGAAGAAATCTGATTTTGAAAATCGAAAAATTTTGCCTCCAAATCTGATTTTAATTGCCCAATCTCTCATTCCAAAACTTCAACATTCTTCCCGGCCAGAATTCTCACCAAGATTTATGAGAAGATTTTCTTCTAGATAAAATTTCACCGTTGAAATTTCAAAATTTCAGCTTCCAATGGTCCCAAGACAATGCTCTGATACCAATTTGATAGGAGATAATCGAGTTTGAAGTAACCCTAAAGGAAATATTTGAGTTCGCAAGCAAACATATCACTAATTGGTGAAAACAACGAGAATAATGCAAAAAACTAGGTGAAATCAGCCCCAAAACGATGGATTCAATAAGGGAATCAAAGCCAAACAAACAAAAAGCAAGATACTCGAGAGGAGAAATGTTCTCTCCCAATCTCTAGACAAGGAATCTATAGCCCAAGATGCCAAGGAACTACAAGAGAAAAGAAATCAAAGCATGCCCTAACCCTAAAACACATCGTTCTATTTATTACATAAACTTTCTAAATCAAAACTCCCTCCCAAAGTGCTAGCCGCCCACTCCTTTCCCCCTTTAGATTCAATTTGAATAGTGGGGCCGACTATCATGGGTGGCAAGGAGAGAGGAGGCGGTACTAGCCCGCCTCCTATAAACATAAAACGGTGTTGACCGACTTAATAAAAAAAAAAAAAAAGGTCGTGCGTACCTGCTCTCTGCTCCTCCCATGTCGCACGTTGCGGACAAGTTCGCGACGCTCTTCCCACGTCGCACGACTTCGCGCGTTAAGTAGCCGAAGAGAAGAGGCCTCTGGCTCTCTCTCCTCTTCTCAATCTCTCCGATCTCTCTCGATCCTTCTCCTCCTTCGTCGTTGTTCGACTTCACTAGTTCGACGACTTTCCCTTCTTGCAAATTGGAAGTTCCGACATCTAGGTCGGAAGCAACGATAGTCGCCCGCTCGCTGTGAAGGGAACTTTCTTCCTCCCGAAACCCTCTCCGGCTCCTTCGTTGCAATTCGACTTCGCTCGTCCGACGACTTTCCCCCCGTTGGATCGGAAGTTACGACACTTTGATCGAACACAACAGGAGCTCGCTCGCGTGAAGGTAATCTTCTCCCTCCCGAGCGCTTCTCCGGCCTTTCATTGTTGTTCGACTTTGCTCTCTGGACGACGCCCCCTTCTCGTCGGATCGGGAGTAACAACATTTTGATCGCAATCAACAATGGGAGCTCCCTGGTTGTGGAGATAACTTTCTCCCCCTCATGCGCTTCCACGGCCAAATCCCCTAAATCCCAAACAGGAGGGGGAGGAGGATTTTTGTTTTATTATTATTATTATTAATATTATTTAATTGTAATTAATTATTATTAATAATAGTTAATTATAATTAACTATAATTATTATAATTAAATATTTTAATTATATTTTAATTATTATTAATTAGTTTTAATTAAAATAAATTATAATTAAGTTTTTTTAATTATTATGATTAATTATTATCATTAATAATTAACTATAATTTGATTAACTAAATTATAGTTATTACTAATTCAATTAATTATCATCACTAAATTAATTTTTTAATTTTAATTTAAATTAATTATTATCAATTATAATTAATTATTGTAATTATGATTAATTATTTTTAAATTATAATTAATTTAATTAATTACAGTTAATTAATTAAATAAAATAATAAAAAAAATTTTTAAAAAAATTCCTCTCTTACCTCGGCATGCGTGTCGAGCCGGCAAACTGCTCATACACACTTTTCTCTAGCGTGGTGGGGAGGGAACCCGACACGCCACATACGACGAGGTAGGTGAGCGATCCCTTGGCCCAAAAATTTTGTTCTTGGCGTTTGTGTCGAGCCCGCAAATCGCTCATACACGCTTTTCTCTAGCATGGTGGGAAGGGAACCCATGCGACACCTACGACGAGGCGGGCAGGCCTGGTGCACGATTTTCTTAGCGTGGCCGGAACAACTTTTAAGTACCCGTACGCGGCTCTGTACATGCGGGGAAACGACTATTTTTCTCTTGTAACAGGTACTGAAGACCCATACATGCCTTTCTCTGGCGTGGTGGGGACAAAGATTTCACGGTCGCGGTGTCCTCGTACGAGGGCACTTACCGTACACGTTTTTCTCTAGCATGGCGGGAGGCCCATTTTTCTGTAGTTTTCCCCTAAATGGGGGAGACGTCGGGAGGCTGCCAAAATTTCGGGTGAAAATGTGACTGTACTCGTGCCTGATTTGAACTAAAAAAAGAACAAGAACTTGGACTCAAAAGAACAACAATAGACTCAGACTTGTGGACTTTGATACAATAAACTCAAATCTAAATGAATTCAAACTCAAATATATAAAAAAATGAATGACTTGAAAAAGAAAATGATCCTGGACATTTTAACTCAAATCAAGTTTGGACAAATGATGTTGAACTGAATCAAAGACTTGAACTTGAATAGAGTCTGAAATCAAAAAGACCATAAGGAATCCAAGTATGAACTGGACTGAAACTCGCAATTGAACTCAAACATATACAAAGAACTCAAAGCTTGAATCATTTACAAAGGAACTCGAACTACAAGAACATTTGTATGGCCAATAGTGACTCAATGTCAGATGAAATACATCGATCTTTGTAAACAAATGTGACTAAGGCACACTACGAGACCTCAATGCATGCAAATAAAGAATGTAGTGGACTCTTACAACAGTCTCTACAAGATTAGGTGCGTAGTACCTACAAGAACAACAAAAAGTTGCAGAATGCATATGTGTGTCCTATATGCAATATTGGAATCTCCAACACAAGCAACAACGCCTGTTGATTGAAGAAGGTGACACTGGAGATCAATAGTGGACCCATCGTTGCAAATAAATTGTGAACAACAAAGGTTGGCATGATGCGGATGTAATAGACCCCTACGACAATCCCTACAAGTACCTGCAGATTGAGATGGCAATATTGTCAATTGATAGTTGAAGATCCGTCCTTGCAAGCAAGTATGCCAAACCACCTGAGATTGGTGAAAGGTAGATATAGTTTTGATGCAAATGACTCTCCTACGAACATTTTCAAAAGATCATACCAAATATGATTCGTCCTTATAAATAAGCACGATCACCAAACCACCTGAGATTGGTGAAAGGTGGATATAATGCAGAAACAATGACTCTCCGAAGTACACTTCCAAAAAGTCGTATTGAATACAGCGGGTCCCCGTAAATACACACGAGTCACTTGTAGATAACAACAATGGATATATCGTAAGTGCAACGAACCACTGTGGACACAAGTGCAGATGTCGCCTATAACAGCGATGATTGAGATGCTGCAAAGTATGTCAAGTAAGAAGACAATTCAATGTACAAAAAAGGACACCTCCTGGCAGAACGGAAGAGATGTTTGAACAAATTAGAACTAAACTTCATGGTGTTCAAAAGTCTCTTCTTAGTCCTATACTTAAGAAGAAAACAATCCTAGTATCCACAGACACCGGAAATAATAAGTCTACTACACAAAAGATCCTGAAAGAGATTCTTCTTAAGCGAGTGGTCACAAATTTCAAGAAAGACATCCCCGGTGAATGAGAAAAATAGGAGTTAACATCAAGATGATGAGATGTCTCAGACATCCAGATAATACCGCCACCGAATCCATAACATTTGTATTAGCGAACAGAGGCGTATATAAGCTCTCAAATGAAATGTTGTGTGCATTCAAATGAAAAATACATGCACAACTAAAATATTTCAAAGTTCCCTGCATATGCACCGTAATTTGTATACACATAGGTACATTAAAGGGGAAAATACGATCAAGAGCCCGCATGGGCCCCGGTAAGCATGTTGTGGAAACACATACGACGTCTACGGATGTTGTGCGGGTCAATAAATTTGAACTCAATCCTCCTAGGTGGGTAAATAAGAGTCGTCAAGGTTCAAAAAATAATTATTAAATGCCCCCAAACACTCGCATGGGCCCCGGCGAGCGTGTCATAAGTATACACGTGGCGCGTCTAGGGATGTTGCACTGGTCGATAAGTGAATTCAAGTTCGAACCCGATCCTTTTATACGAATCAATAGAAGTTGACAGGGTTCAAACCATTAAACCAATATACGGTTGCGACGATCGGTATATTTGTTTTAATACAATCATATTAGGCATTCAAGACCTATAATTATGATAATTCACTAATAAAGGCACAAAGCCAAAACCCGATCCCCTATCAGTAAGTTGATAGGGTCGACAAGGCTTAATCAACAAATGAAAATGACCCCAAGCACCCCGATGATGGCCGCGTTGAATGTATATCTCAACCGAAGGGGTTATTTCACAAATTTTTTCAAATGCCACTCTACTACTAAAAAATCCAAAAATTTAAAATCCAAAATTTTTAAAATTGAAATTAAACTATCCAATCACTTAAAGCAAAAACCCATCCACCTTCCGCAACAGTTTGTCGAGGTGAACAAATTTGAATATAACTTCAGCTCGCATAGAGCTAATGCCTAGTCGAAAATATCACTAGGATTCATTCTCAAACAATCTCATGCCTTTAAGGACGTGGTAAGTGTTCTCTAACCGGCGTTTTGCCGCCAAATGGCACTGGAGGATAAATGGTTATAACTCGGGGCCCTCTGAATTGGGTGGTTTTGCCGCCAAATGGCACCACGAAATACCGGTTATGGCCAGAGCCAGTACGCTCCTTAGTGGCAACAAATCCTTGAGATATGAATCAATAGGATATGATCGATAGGGCACAAAGCCCTCTGTTAACTAAGGTGGATTCAAATTTGTCCCCTTAGACAAATATTTACCCAAGGTCTACAAGATCCCCTTGAACAAAACAACCCATGGCTGTTGACAAGGATCCTTCTGTCAGGTTGGGTCGACTACCTCCTCTGACTAAGTAGACCAGGGACCACGATAGCCCGGGACAACGGAACCATGGGATCATGATCGGGTCCATCATCCATTCCCCCACCATCCGCTTTAAGTGCAAGATGGTGAATTTTCTAATCTTAAATATCAAATCTTCAAATTCTCAATCATTTCTAAAATGTCCAAATCCTAAGCCCAATGCTGCTACTGTATGCTAGATAACACGTATCTCTATGTATTTGATTGATGACTTACCTTAATCGAAAGTTCTCTCTTGTGATTAGGAGGGGTAATTAACTATAGGGGCTTGTGCCTATCAGAAACTAGAACTCAGATCATAAAGTCCTCGCAAAATGAGGGCGAAATCTCTGGGTAGTGTCTTATCTACAAACCCATCTGCCTTCCTAAAATTTACCCCGGAACTTAATTCCGTTAAAACTCCCTCGCCAAAGAAAAGCAAATAGTAGCAAGTGCAGGCTGGGGCCGAATTTTCGGAGCCTACAATCGGCCTTGAGTGGGCCAGTTCAGGAGCTGGGGCCGGTTCACGAGGAACTGGCCTAACAAATCACTCATGAAAAGTCTCAAGGCAATATTTGAGATCAAGTAACTCGACAAAGCTTAAATTGCACTCAATGGTTGCAAGCAAAAAGTAAACACAATTGCATAAAGAATTATTGCCAAACATCAAGGAAAACGGAGCAAGAGCAAGGGCGGTGTTGTTACATCAAGATGCGTGATATTTTTTGTTAACATTTCAATCAATTAAGGTTAGTGAGATAAATTAAGGCTTGTTGCTGTTGTTGTTGTATTTCAATCAATTAAGGTTAAGATATATGTGATTTTAAATCACAATTACATATAAGAATACAATGCAAAACTTAATTGAATTCTTGCCATATAACATAAAATTTTGAATAGGAGGATCACATAAGAAAATATTCCATACCACAAGAAGACATTTGATAAGTATCGAGTGATGGTTTACGATTTTTATCAAAAATGCACATTAGGTCCAAAGTGAAGTGACACACTAGTCCTATGTATCATTTTCTCATGAAATGCAAAATTGTAGCAAACCACATGCATCACATCATAGCATTGTATGCTTGGCTCTAGGCTCAAAATGAAAACCAAGTACATATTTTATAGTTTGGTTCACCATCTGTTAGAATAACTAGAACACAAACTTTCAATTGTCCTTGTTGATTCTCGTTATTATAAAGTTATTGTAATATCGTTCTATGTTCTCTTCACGGGAGCTCGTCACTTATTGGTGATTATCCTTTTTATATCAACTCCCCTATTAATTTTTATATATATTTCTTATTGGTTCTTGTTGCTGACACTAAAAGCTTCTCGGACACAGCTTCTTCTTGAAAATGCTTCCCAGTCAATTCTACGCATGTTTCTTAGCACCTCATCTTCACAGTCTCAGTTCACACAATCTTTGCCTCTTGATCTTTAGTTTCTCTCAATCACATATTTATATTTTTTCATTTTAAGAAAATCTTTTCATCACTTCATTCTTTATACATTCTATTCTTTTTTTTTTTTGCCTTTTAAATGGTCGAAAAATTACTATAAATGAATGCGTCATTATAATTGTTGAAAATCAGTACTTGATGTAGTTTATATATGGCTAATAAATGATTATTGCATGCACGTAATATATATAGGCTATACATGTCATGAATAGTTTGTTAAGAAAAATTGCCACATCGCCTGCACCTTGTGCATTCAAGAAAAAACAGAAAACTTGTTTATCGTATGTGCTTCGCACATTATAAACACTAGGCATTACCTAATTCAAAAGAAGCGTTATGATATGGCAAAAATTTTAAAACTATTTATAGCATGTGTAAGGACAGTCTCTAACCTGGCAAGTCTAAACATAGCAAACAATCAATGGCTGAATTAAGAAGTCCTTTAGTATGAGAAAAAAGGCCAGCAAATAATGCAACCTAAAAATATAAAAAGAAATAACGACAGTCCATGAATTTATCAGCAAAAAAAAAAGTTTTGGAAATACAAATCATGGGAATAATATACCTCTGCCGTTGCAATAAACAATTTCATACATCTTATTTGGTTAGGAATGGATGGAATTGTGGCTTCACTAAAAGCAACACAAGCTTTGACAAAGTTTGAAAGCTTGCTTGTCCCCTTAATTGCTCCACTTGCAAGATTATTACTCAAAAGAACAAGAGTGTCCTGTAAACGAGAATGTTGAAGAAAAAATTAGGTCAAAAATAATTTTTTTAAAAAAAACTCAATCAATATTCATTCATGATGACAATATACAAATACAAGATCCACTGTCAATTAGACAAATTTGTGTTTAAATCATTTCAACTATCAGCGTCCTTAGGGGATTTAAAATATCTTCATGTGCAAAGATATTGGTAAGAATCAGAATATAAATGGAAATACGAAAAAAATTAGTTCTACCACAAGCTTTCATTATCCCTTAAATTACAGTTTGGTAATATTGTGGACATTTAGAAATTCCTACTACTGCAGAGCAAGTCGCATGCTTAGAGCAAGATTAAATGTGCATTTACCACAAAATAAAAGGCTGGAAAATTCTCATTTTTGCTAACCATGTGTACATTTTAGCAACAAGATTGTAGCTTAAAGTAGTATTTGAAAACATGCATAAGAGTTGAGGATCAATGATAAAAATGTTTGAATGGCAATTCATAGCACAACAACCAAAACATCAGCTGATTGTTTAAAATCATACATAAACGGATCTATTCCACAGGTTTCATCACATGATTAACATGAAATTTGCGAGGCTGTTGCAACGGAATCAAGTAAATATAAAATGAAACCAAGATTCAAGCATGTGATTCACTGACCATAACAATATCAAAGTTACTGAAAGCTGCACGACATGTAGCTAAGAAAGTCAAATGCCGTTCCCTATCATCTCCAAAACCAACCTGAAAGGGCCATATTATTAGTTGTCACTCAGAACTACAAACAAGAGATTTTTTTTTTCTAAGTACATGGAGAAACTTGACATACCATTCGAACAAAATAACAGATGAGTTGCGACATTTGCTGATAATCTTCATTTAATATATCAATGCTGTCATGAAGGGCTTTAGAGATTTCAAAAAGCATTTGTATGATTGTGGGATCCGAGATTGAACGAGATCTGCCTTGTAGCATCAAAAGACATCAGCTTTTGTAATAAACAATCAAGAGAATTCTATAAAAAAACATCCCCATAGGTTGCTGATGCAAGCAAACTAGAGAAGAGACAAGTTGGAGAACACCAGGACAAAGTATAAACCAAACTCAATTCAATTAAAGCTTGCAAAAAATCAAACAAATGTTCGAAGAAACATAAGCCAAATCAAACGAAACAAAATAAAATCATAAAAACGCTATCCTCAGTATAACCGTCTAGTGGTTTCCTCACATGCAACGAGAGTAGGAACATATAATAAAATTGTGTTTAGGCTTGCAAACCGAGGGTCCACCACTGCAAAAGAGTCCAACGTCCAACCAAACTCCTCCGGCAAATGTCTCAAAATTTCAGCCAACAAACAACTTTCAAAGCTCAAGAAGAAGGATACAGGTGGAGTGGAGTAGAGAAGAAGAGATTAGAAGCCAAGACGAATTAGAGAGGAAAGGGGGAGTGGAACAAGCTCTCAAGCTTTTCCAAGGATAAACCCTTAGGTTTTTGTAGAGTTTTTACTCAGCTTTTCAACAACCTTTTCCATCCCAAAATAACTCTATTTTATAGGCAAAAGAAGGAAGATAAACAGCCATAGTACCTCCAACCAAATCCATTTAGAATTGGGGAAATGAAAGGCCAAAAGACTCATAACAGCCAACAGAATTTCTATATAGAAAACAAGGAAGCAAACCACGAAAAACCCCACCAGCAGCCACGGGAAGCCCAGCCAGCAAGGGACAGCCAGCACAGGAAACAGAGCAGTATTTCATGGGAAAAACAGCCAGGAGGGGAAAACCGAGAGGGAGGGCCACGGAAACAGCAACAACCAACAGAAACCGAAAAGACAAAGGGAAGGGAAGAGACACAAGTCCACTCCACAATAATGAGCTTGAAATAATAGCATACCTTTTTGATTTAATGAGCTAGGAAGTGCATTTATTCCCCCAATCATTGAGCTAAACTTCAGCTCAAACATTTATGAGCTAACACCAAGTGGAATCCAGATTTTTAAGCTCATCACCAAGCAGCCAAGGCCCAACCCGAGAGCAGAAAATAGCTCCAAACCGATAACAACAAGCAGCCCAAGGACACAATGGACCCAAAAGCAAGCAAACCAAAGGCTTGTCATGCCCAAGCACTTTTCTACCATGATCATTGGATGTCCAACCATCATAGGATAGCTTAAAAAATATTAAACACAACTAATATTATTCAAAATACATTAAAACAAAAATAAACTAAAAACATGAATGCATCAATTCCCCCATGGTGGGAAAATCTCATCTCCTGATGAGAAAGCTTCCACAACTCTTTTATAAAGCTCCGGATGACGCTTTTGAAGCTCTTTTGCATCCATTCAAGTACAATATGTCAAAGGATGATTTTTCCATTTTGCCAAGAACCTCATGTGTTCACCATGCCGAGTTTTAGTAGTCTTGACATCAATAACATCTTCGACCTATTCATCATAACTCAAAACAGATGTGGAGAGTGGTAATGTTTCAATTTCCACATGATCTTCAGAATTTCCATCATATAAAGAAAGGTCAGAAACATTAAACACATGAGAAGTGCTAACAGTAGAAGGAAGATCCAATAGATAAGCATTTGAGCCAAATTTTTTTAGAACACGAAAATGACCAAATTTCTTCCTGCTTAATTTCCCAAAAGTACTAACAGGAAATCGTTGGCGACGAAAGTAAGCCATAACCAAATCTCCTTCTTTGAAATAAACTTTTCTACGATGTTTATAAGCATCAGTTTTGTATTTAACATTAGCTATTCGGAGTTTTCAAGAACTTGCTGTTGGACAGTTTTGATATGGTCAAAGGTTTCAGAAGTTTCAACACTAATTTTATTTGGAAAAGACAAACAATTTCTATCTAAAATGTGAGGTATAGGCTGACCATAAATGATTTCAAATGGAGTTTTACCAGTGGAGCGATTAATAGAATTATTGTAAGCAAATTCAGCTTGGGGCAAAATCAAATCCCATTGGGATGGTTTCTCACATGCTAGGCAGCTCAATAAGTTTCCCAAACTTCGATTCACAACTTCAGTTTGTCCGTAGGTTTGTGGATGATATGTACTGCTAAATTGAAGCGTAGTTCCTAATTTAGCCCGAAGTGTTCTCCAAAAATGACTCAAAAATCTAGTATCTTTATCAGAAGTAAAAGTGCGAGAAACACCATGAAGACGAACAATTTCTTTAAAGAACAAATCAACAATATATGAGGCATCAGAAGTTTTTTTGCAAGGAATAAAATGTGTCAATTTGCTAAAGCGATCTACCACCATAAAAATAGAATCAAACTTTCTAAAAGTAACAGGCAATCCCAAAACAAAATTCATAGAGATATCCTCCGAAGGTTTATTTGGAATTGGAAGACGAGTATACAAACCAGTATTTTAAAAAGTTCCTTTAAAAGCATAAAAAATTTTGCATTGTGTCACCAGCTTAGCAATTTGTTTTCTTATATGAGGCCAGAAATATTTTTCCTCTACTAAAGCAACAGTTTTTCCTGCCCAAAATGTCCACTCAATCCCCCACTATGAAGTTCATGCACAAGTTGTTCTCTTAAAGAATTTTTTATTATGCAAAGTCTAGATCCCTTAAACAAAAACCCTTGATGAATAACAAACTGAGCAGTAGGATCAGTTCCAGAAGCAAGACAAGAATCCCAAATGTTCTTAAAATTAGGGTCTTTTGTATAGGTATCTTTCAAAAAATCAAAAGAAGTAATAGTTTGGTAAACAGTTACCAACAAATGAGATCTCCTGCTTAAAACATCAGCAACTTTGTTATTTTTAGCAGGCGAATCAGGCACATGTTTTTGAGGATAGAGAATGAATTCCTTATTATTTTGAATCACAGAGTAAGCGTTCTTTTCCCCGTTGTGAATAGTTTTGTTATCAAATTGCCAAGGTCGACCCAACAGAATGTGACAAACTTCAAGAGGTACAACAACACAAGTAACTTGATCTTTAAAAGACCCCCCCCATTGTTAAATTGACAACACATTGTTTTGTGATAGGAACCTCACCTCCCTCCTTAAACCAATAGATTTTATAAGATTTGGCAAGTGGTTTGGACTTTAATTTCAACTTATCAACCATCAGTTGTGATACAAAATTCCTAAACTTCCAATATATATCATAAGAGTGCAGATTCTCCCTTCAACTGTACAAGATATTTTGAAAATATTTCTTCTAAGCCACCTGTCCCCGTTGTCAGTTTTTGTTATTAAGACTTGTCGGATTACTAAAAGTTCTTCTCCTTCATCTCCCACAACATCTATTTTTTCTAATTCAATGTCATTTTAAGATTCAGAATTATTTTCTTTCTCTTCCTGTACTTCATCATTTTCAATCAAATTAGTTTTTGGAGGGTTGTTTTTTCTACAGGCTGCAGAAAGATGACCATAAAGCCCACATTTGTAGCATGGTCCAATTAATATGAGTTGTTCAGATGGTTTAAATCTCATAATTCCCTTTCCTTTATCCGCATTTTGATTTTCAAAAGATTTAGCTTTAGTACCGGATGTTCCCACAGAAGTTTGAGATTGAATCTTAACCTCGCCAGTTGGTCGCCGCTTATAAGTTTCCGTTATCTTGTTATGACCTCTTTCTCTTTGATGTTATTTTTCAAGTTTTAATGCCATTCGATATACCTCGTCAACTTTTATTACATAATGCAAGTTCAATTGATCATGAATTGTCCACTTAAGACCGTTAATATATCTTGAAACAATTTTCTCTTCAGATTCATCTAAATCATTTCTTGATTGAAGTTTGTAAAACAGTTCAGTGTATTCTTCCACAGTTTGAGTTCCTTGTCGCAAATTATTGAATTCATGAAATAGAGTTCGTGTGTGATCAAACGGTATAAATTTTCCCCTCATTTTTTCTTTCATCAGTTCCCAGTTTTGTATCTTTTCTTTCCCACGCCTAAGTCTATTGTTTTATAAATTTTTCCACCACGTAAGAGCATGACCATTTAATTTTAAACTCGCAAATTTCACCTTTCTGTTTTCAAAAATTTCCTTCCAATCGAAAAATTGATCCATTTTCTCAAGCCATTCGAGAAATAGATCAGGTTGCAATTTACCCTCAAAGTTGTGAACATCAATTTTAATCCCAAAATCTCAATTTTGTTATCGCCTATTTTTGATTCCTACAGACTTCTTTGCTTTCAGATGTTTGAACATGTTGTTGATTAACATTAAGATTAGCAAGGGTATTAGCCATTTCATTTTGCAAATCCACTAATTGTTGCATTACATTTTGCCATTCCCCGGATTATTAGCCATTTTAGAACTTAAAAGAAAAAAAGAAACACAAAAACCAAGGATATCCTAACTCGCTCTGATACCAAGCCTGATGCAAGCAAACTAGAGAAGAGACAAGTTGGAGAACACCAGGACAAAGTATAAACCAAACTCGATTCAATTATAGCTTGCAAACAACCAAACAAACGTTCGAAAAAATAAAAGCCAAATCAAACGAAAAAAAAATCATTAAAACGCTATCCTCAGTATAACCGTCTAGCGGTTTCCTCACATGCAACGAGAGTAGCAACATATAATAAAATTGTGCTTAGGCTTGCAAACCGAGGGTCCACCACTGCAAAAGAGTCCAACGTCTAACCAAACTCCTCTGGCAAATGTCTCCAAATTTCAGCCAACAAACAACTTCCAAAGCTCAAGAAGAAGGATACAGGTGGAGTGGAACTTGCCTAGAGAAGAGGATATTAGAAGCCAAGACGAATTAGAGAGGAGGAAAGGGGGAGTGAAACAACCTCTCAAGCTTTTCCAAGGAGAAACCCTAAGGTTTTTGTAGAGTTTTTACTCAGCATTTCAACAACCTTTTCCATCCCAAAACAACTCTATTTTATAGGCAAAAGAAGGAAGATAAATAGCCATAGCACCTTCAACCAAATCCAATTAGAATTGTGGAAATGAAAGACCAAAAGACTCATAACATCCAGCAGAATTTTTGCACAGAAAACAGGGAAGCAAACCATGGAAAACCCCACCAACAGCCACGGGAAGCACAGCCAGCAAGGGACCCGAAGAGCCAGCACAGGAAACAAAGCACCATTTCAGGGGAAAAACAGCTAGGAGGGGAAAACCGAGAGGGAGGGCCACGGGAACAGCAACAGCCAATAGAAACCGAAAAGATAAAGGGAAGGGAAGAGACACAAGTCCACTCCACAATACTGAGCTTGAAATAATAGCATACCTTTTTGATTTAATGAGCTAGGAAGTGCATTTATTCTCCCAATCATTGAGCTAAACTTCAGCTCAAAGATTTATGAGCTAAAACCAAGTGGAATCCAGATTTTTAAGCTCATCATCAAGCAGCCAAGACCCAACCAGAGAGCAGCAAATAGCTCCAAACCGATAACAGCAATCAGCCCAAGGACACAATGGACCCAAAAGCAAGCAAACCCAAGGCTTGCCATGCCCAAGCACTTTCCTACCATGATCATTGGATGCCCAACCATCATAGGATAGCTTAAAAAACATAAAAAACACAACTAACATTGTTCAAAATACATTAAAATAAAAATAAACTAAAAACATGAATGCATTAGTTGCCCCATCGAGGAATAAGGATATTGCTTTATCTTTTTTTGATAGACAAGTCTACATACATTTCATATGATTGTAAACAAGGACAGACATAAAAACACAATTAGGATTTAATTATTTTCTTTATTTTTCTTCTGTTTCCATTTTATCTAACGTCCCCTCTACCACTGGACTACCCTCTAGACACTGAGGTCGCACACCAATTGATCTGAATCGGGTATGCAGAAGGCTTATGGAATCAGAAGGAAAAGTCTGCACAAGAGAACTAGATTTTATATGGAATACAATGGGGATGGGCTTTCATCTGTTATCTGAACATAAACAGTGAAGACATTTGCTGTTTTGAGCCCAAATGAAGAGATGGCTTCAGGTCAAGGTTTAAAATTGCGTAAATAATCCTCGAGGCGGTTTTCGTCCGTGAGGCGAGGCGTAAGCCTCGAGGCGGTCTGAGGCGTAAGCCTCACGGACACAAAATTGCGTAAATGAAAAATTAAGGATTTTAGCATGAAAATAATAGCAATATTGTACCTTACAATAAAAACATCTAAATGATATATGAAAATAGTGGAAAATCAGAAAGTAGATGCAATAAAATCATGTCCCAAAGTACAAAATCACAAAATATTAGTTCAATAAAACTTCCAAAGTTCCAAAAACATATAAAATGCAATCACTCTTGTGCTGAGGTAAGTCACCAAGATCCTCCAAAATGAGATCGATACAATGTGCTGCGCAGGGTGTCCAATATAGGTGTGTCCTCTTCTCCATCAACATCTGACCAGCTGCTTTGTATGCACTGGCATTATCAGTCACTACTTGGACAACCAATTGCTCTCCAATCTCCTCAATAACCCCATCAAGTAAATTGAAAATGAATGTAGCATTTTTCACCTCCTCTGAAGCATCAACTGATCGTAAGAACACCGTGCCGTAGGGATTGTTGACAAGGATGTTAATCAAGCTCCTGCTCTTCATGTCAGACCATCCATCTGAAAATAATTTATATGACATTAGCTCCTTTGTCAACTTAAATCCTATTTGAATTTCACCTCCATAGTAAGCTTAATTTGAAAGGCTGAGATTTCCTTAAAGCTGAGAGTGATGTAGATTTTTTTGTATATTTATTTTGTAAATTTATTTATCCGAGTAAATGATCAAAATAGTCCCCCCGATTTTTTATAAATGTCCTATTTAGTCTCATGAATTGCCCTAATTTCGTCACTCAACTACTAAAAATTGAGCCAAATTAGTCTCAAAGTCTAAAATAATAGTTAAATTTAAGTCCAAAGTTAAATATAAAGGGTATTTTAGATATTACGAGTGGATATAAGATTACATTACAAATATTCTTTATTTCTAATATTTTAAATATTCTCAATTAAATCAAATGTATTATATCATAAATATAAAATCTTTAATATAAATATCTTTTCCTAACTAGCTATATATTAAATATACTTAAATAACTCTTATAATTAATTTATTTATAAAAGAATTAAATAAAGGATAAAATATATTCTCCTTGCTCTAAAACAATTATTATGTAACATCTCTCTTAAGTTAATACTCTTATTTTCTATAAACAATTAAATTAATAATAACTTAATTTATAGATAAAAATCTCAATTGAATTTATGCTCTCTGTCGCTCTATATATCTTCTATTTATCAATTAAATATTTAATATAATCATTTTCAAAATATTAAATTTTAGATTCAATTTCCTTAACAACATTTACTAATTTATTCTTTTAAAAAAATTTTATTGCAATTTCTTAGATATGGAACTAGGCCTTGGGTCCCCTTCCCTTGAAAATCCGTAGTACTCTTGGACTCATAAAGAAATTATTCTTCTTCCTCTATGCTTGATTTGCTCAAACACTGAACCTTTTTTGCATGATTATCTTTATACTCAAAAGGGATGACTAATAGTTCTCTCTTTCTTTTCCCTATGATTAGGAGTTTAAAAGTTGTGGAGATATCATCATCCTCTTTAGTATTGCTACCGAGATGAGGCATTGAGCAAATTTTCTTTAATTTATTCTTGCCTTTATCTTTCGGCTTTCCTTTACCCAGCGTAACGGCCTGAATTCTTGGAAGATCACTGCATTTTAGCTTTTACACTATAAAGTACTTGGTGTCATCGTAGATTTTAACTTTGTGTACCAACAATGGTTGTTCATCACCATCAATGTGATGCTTGTCATTATCTCGGTTGTGTTTCATACATTGATGAAGTGTTAACGACACTATACCATACTTGTGGAGCCATGGTCTTCCGAGAAGTGTCTTGCATAATGTATTGGAAAAAATTATGTTGAATATTGCCTCTATACTAGCTCTTCAAAGCTTAGAGGTAAGGCAATGGATCCTAAGGTTCTTTGCCCTTGTTTGTTGAACACTTGTAGGAATACTGTGCATTTAGTTAGCTATTGAACGTCCAAGGCCAATCCTTTGAGTGTCTTGAGACTCATTAAATTAATAGAAGAACCGATCAAAATTCTGTTAATTTCCACATTGCTATTTTCAGCCGTAACATAGAGTGGTTGATTATGATCTGCAGTTCCCATGAGCAGATCATTATCGCAGAAAGTGAATGTAGCAGTATTTGCATATACAAAGATTCTTTCATGCTTTGCTCGATAAATAACGCCACATACTGTTCAGGATTTTGCAAAGCCTTGATGAGTGTTTCCCTAAGGTCCTTGGACATGATCAGGGCATCATATATACTTAGTAGTTCAGAAAGCTTGCGGAGAGGGGACAATATATTATAATCCACATTTACACTGGTATTCTTAGTCTTTGGTGGATCTTGTGGCATAGCTGCTTGGTTGAGCTAGATATTATTATCCTATTCCTTTGTCTTATTCTGAGGTGGAGGAAGAATTTGTTTTCTCCTTCTCATCTGAATGTGTGTCACCTCTTCAGATGAACCTTCTTCAGCGTGGCCATTTTCCGTGTTTGACATTTCTTCGGCTTCTTCAGAATCCGAACTGCTTTCGAGTTAGAGCATTCATTTTTAAGAGTTGGCTTACTCTTATTTTGTCGTCCATAAAACATAATTCTTTATCTGAGTCCTTAAATGACGGAGGAGTATTCGATTCACTTCCAATTCCAAAGCACTCTTTTGACGAATGCCCTCGATAGCTTGTAAGACAATCATTTGCTTGATTTTCTTAGATATGTAAGTTTCCCAACCTCCTTCGTCATGTTGGGGTTCTTTTCCTATATTTTCCTGGCATAAATTGGAAGAAATGACATTGGCCTTCTCCTACTTGGGGTTAATTAATACACTGTCCGACAATGTTAGTTCACCACTCCGGTAGCTCCTCTCCACCCAATCTTTGAATACAAAACAATCATCGAACTAATGACCCGGTGGTATGAATAGTAGTTCGAGCCATTAATCTTGCTGGCCTATTTTGGTTGGCGAGACTCTGGCAGCTACAGACCAATCCTGAGTGCATGTCAAAAAATTTTGCTTGAACATTCTTTCTTAAAAGAGTACGACTTATTAATTTTCTCTTGTAAGATAGGGGTCATTGGCATCTCCTTAAACTATTTTATTATTTTAGGTGTAACCATTTTATAATACCCAAAGTTTTGTCAAATGTACACATGAATTTCCTCAAACTAACAGCATATCCATATTTAAACTATGAGCTTAATAAAATATTTCTATATTCAGCTATGTTATAGGCATTTTAATGTCATATTTCATTAGTTGTACCTATTATGACTTATGGCAAAAAACCAATCAACCATTTATTTAAATGCATTACTGCAGCAAATCCACTTAAAACAACATGCAAACACTGGATGTAATCACATGACTAGGAGTGGGGGAATGTGTTGTAGTGGAAATATATGGCAGAACATTAGTATTAGTTTAGTACTATATAATAAAAGTTAATTTAAAACATTTGCATTGGTTTCACTCTTTTTCTTTTTTTCCTAACCGACTTTCTCTAGAGGCAGCAATTATTTTCAATAACTCAGACATAATTATCTCACTCATGATTTAGAGCTGGCTGCATTAGTATTTGCTTTGAAGATTTGAAGGCATTACCTGTATGACATAAGGTGTGAAATTTTCACTGATCATCAGAGCTAAAATACATATTTTCACATAAGGAATTAAACTTACGATAGAGAAGATCGTTAGAGCTCATTAAAGACTATGATTTGAATATTTAGTATTGTCCAGAAAAGGTCAATATTGTGGCTGATACGTTGAGTCGCAAATCTACAGGAATGATGAACTGAATGGTTACTCAAGATATTCAATTGATTAAGGAAATGAAAATTTTGTAATTGGATATTAGAGATTTAAAACATGCGAAATATTTGCATCAAATGACAGTAAAGCCTACTTTAACAGACCATATCAAAGAAGCTCAAAAGTTTAGTAGTGAATCATCAAAATTGATGGAGCTGTTGACCTCAAAGTCAAAGAAAAAATATATATAAAAACATAAAAAATAAGAAAATCCACATCATACCTGCAGAATCCGCAAATCCTGCTTGCCTCATACAAATTGGCGCCGCTCCAATCTCATCTCCGTGATTCCTGCTTAAACCCCACTCGAGGAGGTCCATCCTCGTCGTTAAAACACAAGCGAAATGAGGCCTTCGGCTTGGGTTCTTTCTTCCGCAAACGAGTCTGCTCATACTCTTCCTCCTTCCTGTTATAACCATCCCCTCTACCTCCAATAACCGAAGCCACACCAAACACCCTTCGCAAGCCACCCGACCTTCTTATCTCTCTAAGCCAAATCCACAACCCATAATTCCACTCAACTCCATCTTCATCTCCAAATTCCGTCAAACCCCCACGAAATCCACAACAAACCTTCCAATCCAACCCTAGCTCTCTTCGCATCCATTGCCGCAAGAAGCGACCCAGCCTCACGATCAAACCCACAATCTCTTCCAACTTTCTTCCTGAATCCCACCTCCCATACCTCAAACTACAAGCATTCAACCCTTACCCAAGCCTTGGGTTTGTTCGGTCTACACAAAGAGAGAGAGAGAGAGAGAGAGAGAGAGAGAGAGAGAGAGAGAGAAAGAGCTCTCCTTACCTGAAGCCTCTGCTCCAACTCCAATTGTTGACCCCGTCAAAGACCCGATCTCACCCCTTTCTCATCACCTGCAGCTGCCGAACCCCATCTCAATCTAAACCTCCCTATCTGACCAATCACCCTAACCTGTACCTAAAACCCTCATTCCTTTCTATTCACCTAGCCGTAAACAGTAGAGAGAAGTTTTTCTCTATAGGTAAACCCTCTCTCTCTCTCTCTCCATATATATATATATATATATATAAAAGAGAAAAGATAGCTACAAAAAAGAGAAAAGGGATTTTCAAAAAAAAAAAGAAAGAAAGAGAGTTTCAAAAAAAAGAAAAAAAGAAAAAAAAGGAGAGAGATGTTTGTTTTTTTTGTGCATTTCATCTCCACTGCCATCCAACCCGAAGGTATTATTTTCTAACTAAAAAAACAAATCCACTCTCGAGGCTTGCGACGAGGCGACAAACCCCTTACGCGCTCACATATCGTAGTAAGGAGGGAAACCGATGCGACACTCGTAATGAGATGGGTAATCCCTGGAGTGCTCATGTAGTACGAAAGGGACAAAAAAAATAAGTACCTCCAAACGCCCATGTAGTGCAGAGGGGGGAAAGAAAATTGTGCTCTTTTAAACACCTACCCGAAAGACCCTTAAACGCTCATGTAGCGGGCGGGGATTAAAAAAAATGCGACCGCGGTGTCATTCGACACCTACCTGAAGCGCTCAAGTAGCGATGAGGGGAAAGTTGCCTCTTGGTTTTTACCCTAAAAGAGAGACGCCGAGAGGCTGCCAAAATTTCATTTGAAGTGCAGAGAACTTGAACAAAATTTGGACCAACAGAAGACTTGATTTTGTACAACAAGAGAATAAGGGACTTGCACAAAACCTAAATTGATTAATAGAAACTTGAGATCAAATTTAAACACTAATTTATACTTGATTTGGATACTAATTAAACATAATTTGAACTTCAACTGAATTTAAACAAGGACTTGGATAAGTTGACAACGGACTTGTGAACTTGATTTGGACTCAAGGAAAACTCAACTTGAACATGATTGAATGAAAATAACTTAAGCGAACTCAAACTCAAGATGGACATGAACTTGAGCTCAACATGATTTGAATTCAAAGGATAGCAGGGGATTCAAACGAAGGCATTGGACTTGAACTGAACTTGAATACCAAGAACTTGAACTCATAATGAACTTGTGGAGAATGTTGAAATGAATTTCAACATACAACAGGGGATATGTGGAGAAAGTCATCCAAACATAATCAATGTGTAAGCAAGAGTCAAATGAAAATGCAATCAAATAACAAAGGGTTATTTGTGGTATGCAAGCATTAATCGACGATCATGGGTTCTATAAACCATGACAATTGATGTGATTTGCCTGAGAATAACAACAACTAAAGTGTTGTGAGTACAGAAGATCACAGGAGGATACAAATGCAGATAGTATCTACAAACAAGAACCAAAGACCCGTAGTGAATATAGATACATACAAGCAATTATAAGAAGACTCATCATATATACTAGATGTCATCTACGAGCAGAATGACAAAAAGACCACATCAAAAGCAAGCTTCCACAAGCTGTCGTAGAAGACTTATCAAATGTCTAAAATGCCCCCGCACATGCACCGTAGTTTGTATACACATAGGTACACTAAATGAGCATATATAATCATAAACCCGCATGGGCCCCAGGGAGAGTGTCGTAGGAACACACGTGACATCTTGGGATGTTGCGCGGGTCAATAAATCTGAATTCGATCATCCTAAGCAAGTAAATGGGAGTCGACAAGGTTCAACAAATAATCATAAAATGCCCCCAAACACCCGCATGGGCCCTGACGAGCATGTTATAAGTACACACGTGACGTCTAGGGATGCTGTGCGGGTCGATTAGTGAATTCAAGTTCAAACCTGATCCTTCTATGCGGATCAATAGGAGTTGACAGGGTTCGAACCATCAAATAAATATACGGTTGTAGTAATTGATATATTTATTTTTTTATACATTCGTATTAGGCCTTCAAGGCCTATAACAATGAGAATTCACTAATAAAAGCATAAAGCCTATGAAGAAACCCGATCCTCTGTCAAAAACTCGATAGAGTCGACAACGTTCATCTATAAAATACAAATATTTTCAAATGAAAATGGTACCACACCTCGATGATGGTCATGTTGAATGTTTATCTCAACCGGAGGGGGTTCACAAATATTTTCAAATGCCACTCAAATAGATCAAAAATTCCAAAAAAAAATCATCCAAAATTCCAAATATCCAAAGATGTTTAAAATTGAAATTCAACACTTAAAGCAAAATCCATCCACCATCCGCAACAGTTTGTAGAGGTGGATAAATTCGAATATAACTTCAGCTTATATAGAGCCAAATATCTAGTCGAAAATATTACTATGATCCATTCTCAAATAATCTTCAGCCAATAAGGACATGGTATGTGTCCTATGACCGGTGGTTTTGCCGCTAAATGACACCGCATGATGAATGTTTATGAACCGGGAGCCTCTGAACCGAGGGGTTTTGACGCCAAATGACACCATGAAATACTGGTTATGGTTAGAGCCAATACGCTCCTTAGTGACATCAAATCCTTGAGATATGAATCAATAGGATATAATCGATAGGGCAAAAAGCCCTCTGTTAGCTAAGGTGGATTCAAATTTGTCCCATTACATAAACATTCACCCTAGGTCTACATGGTCCCCTTGGACGAAGCAACCCATGGCTGCCAACAAGGATCCTTTTGTCAGGTTGGGTCGACTACATCCTCGGACTAAGTAGACTAGGGATCACAATGGCCCGGGACGATGGAACCATGGGATCTTGATCGGGTCCATCATCCATTCTCCCACCATCCGCTTTAAATGCAAGGTGGTGAAATGTCTAATTTAAATATTAAATCTCTAAATTTTCCATTCCAAGCCTAATGTTGCTACTATATGCCAGATAACATGTATATTCTACATATCTGATTGACGACTAGCCTTAATCGAAAGTTCTCTCTCATTATCGAGAGGGGTAAATAACTATAAGGGCTTGTGCCTATAGAAAACCAGAACTCAGATCATAAATTCCTCACAAAATGAGGGCGAAATCTCTGGGTAGTGTCTTATCTACAAACCTATCTGCCTTCCAAAATTTACCCCGGAACTTAATCCATTAAAACTCACCCGAAGAAAAAAAAAAGCAACAAGCAGGCAGAGGCTGGGGCCGAATTTTTGGAGCCCACAGGAGCAGGCTCAATCATAGAAAAGACCCGATCTTTCTATTGATTTAGATGAAATTATTAGGCACAAATCCTATTGTGAGTACCCAGTGATCCAAATTTGAGAAAGGAAATTCTACAAGAAGCTCATCATTCTCGTTATATAATTCATCAGGGCAATACCAAGATGTATAAAGATTTGAAATTAATATTCTGGTGGCCGGGTATGAAGAGAGACGTTGCTAATTATGTAGCTAAGTGTAAAGCATGTCAAATTGTGAAAGATGAACATCAAAGACCTTGTGGATTACTATAATCACTATCTATTCCTAAGTGGAAGTGGGAAGAAATTGCAATGGATTTTGTTATGGGATTTTTCTGATTTAAACAGGGTCATGACAGCATTTGGGTGATTATTGATAGACAAACAAAATCAGCTCACTTTTTGCCCATCAAGCAAACTGATTCACTAAACAAATTGGCACGATTATATGTGAAGGAAATTATCAAATTACATGGTATCCCATAGGACATTGTCTCAGATAGAGATGATCGATTTATTTCTAGGTTGTGGAAGAATATTCAAGAAAGCTTGGGTACAAATTTGCATTTCAGTACAACTTTTCATCCTCAGACTGATGGTTAATCCGAAAGAATCATCAGGTCTTGAAAGACCTGTTGATATTATGCGTTTTGGACTTTAGAGGTAGCTAGGAGGATCACATACCATTGATAGAATTTGCCTACAACAATATCTACAAATCCAATATACAAATGACACAATATGAAGCACTTTACGGTTGAAAGTGCAGAACGCCCTTAACTTGGATTGAGGTAGGAGAAAGAAAGTGATGTAGGCAAAGGGGGGGGGGGGGGGCAAATCAAACCCAAAAATATTTGGTTTTGACTTCCCTTGAGCTTACTAGCTCAATAAATTTTGAGCTGGAATTTAGCTCATTTATGAGCTGGTTTTTAGTTCATTTATTGAACTAAGAGTTAGCTCATTATTAGCTAGGTTTTAGTTCATTAATTATCTTAATTATGTAATTTTTATTTATACTTTTTATATCTTAAATTTTAGTTTGTCCCTTGGGATTCCAAAATGGCTTTTGGAATCCCTAGGTTGGTTGTTTTCCGTGCTTGGCTCCTTGGCTTCCACGGGTTGGTTGTTTCCGTGCCTTGGCTCCTTGGCTTCCTCGGTGGGCTGCTGGTTTTCCGTGTTGGGTGGCCTTTTTCGTGCCTTGGTGCCTCGGTTCCGTGCTTGGCCTCTTGGGTTTTCGCGGTTGCCTCTTCGGGCCTTGGCTGGGCTGTTTTCCCGTGAAGTTGGGGCGGGGGGGGGGGGGGGGTTCCGTGGTTTGTGTTGCTTGGATTCCTGTGGGAATTCAATTATGTGGCTTTTCGTATTCCCCTTTCATACCTATAAATATGAGTGGATTTGTAATGTTTTAAATAGAGTGATATATGAATTTTTGAAAAGAAATCCTTGGGATTTTCTTGGAGGAGCTTGCGAGCTTTGTCCACCTTCCTCTCATCTCCTCTAGGAAAGACTTGCGAGTACTTTTCACCCTTCTTCTCGGCTTGTAATCTCTTTCGTCTCTCCGCAACTTTACACCCCACCTGTATCCTTCTTCTTTTGGAAAGCTTCTTTAGGGTGTCTTGGTTGAGTCAAGTTTGTAAGAGCCTTGTCTTGTTAGAGTTAAGTTTGTAAGTGTGTTTTTTTTCTTATTTGAAATGTAAGAGTCTGTTCTTCCCTATAATTAGCTAAGAGTGTTATCTTTTTCTTTGTGATCAAGAATTTTCTTGGGGACCCTCTCCCCAGGGAGATTTTTGATCGCATCATTTTTGGTATCAGAGCAAGTTAGGAAGTCCTAGGTTTTTAATTTGGTTTGTCAAGTCAAGTCTTGTGAGTCTTGTGAGTTGTGTGAATCTTGTGAGTTGTGTGAATCTTGTGAGTCTAAGTTTTTTTTTAGGTTGAGTCTTTTTTTTTATTTGAGTCGCTTAAAAATGGAAAAAGACAAAAATATGGCTTCATTCAAGGAGGAAATCAATCCAGATAATCCTGATGTCCCTCTTCCGTTGGACAGATGGATTCTCACAGAAGGTGATTCAACCGATCTGCTTCAAGACAGATTATACAAACTTCAATATCACATGTTCTTATGTGATTAAAAATTCGAGAAATGGAAGATGTATCTCCAAAGACAGTTCGAGAAAGAGCAAGAAGAAATTTTGAAGGAGTTTGGAGAAAAGATTAAAGAGATGGATGCTCTATCTTCACCTCCTCGGAAGAAAAAAGAAGCTAACTCATTGAGAGATGAGTTATCAAGAAGGAGAGTCTGATGTAGGCAAAGGGGGGGCCAAATCAAACATAAAAATATTTGATTTTGACTTCCCTTGAGCTTACTAACTCAATAAATTTTGAGCTGAAATTTAGCTCATTTATGAGCTGGTTTTTAGTTCATTTATTGCACTAAGAGTTAGCTCATTATTAACTAGGTTTTAGTTCAATAATTATCTTAATTATGTAACTTTTGTTTATAGTTTTTATATCTTAAATTTTAGTTTGTCCCTTGGGATTCCAAAATGGCTTTTGGAATCCCTAAGTTGGTTGTTTTCTGTGCTTGGCTCCTTGGCTTCCACGGGTTGCCTGTTTCCGTGCCTTGGCTTCCTCGGTGGGAGGCTGGTTTTCCGTGCTGGGTGGCCTTTTCTTTGCCTTGGTGCCTCGGTTCCATGCTTGGCCTCTTGGGTTTCCGCGACTGCCTCTTCAGGCCTTGGCTGGGCTGTTTTCCCATGAAGTTTGAGGGGGGGGGGGGGTTCCGTGGTTTGTGTTGCTTGGATTCCTGTGGGAATTCAATTATGTGGCTGTTTGTATTCCCCTTTCATACCTATGAATATGAGATGTTTTGTAATGTTTTAAAGAGAGTGATATATGAATTTTTGAAAAGAAATCCTTGGGATTTTCTTGGAGGAGCTTGCGAGCTTTGTCCACCTTCTTCTCATCTCCTCTAGGAAAGACTTGCGAGTACTTTCCACCCTTCTTCTCGGCTTCTAATCTCTTTCGTCTCTCCGCAAGTTACACCCCACCTGTATCCTTCTTCTTTTGGAAAGCTTCTTTAGGGTGTCTTGGTTGAGTCAAGTTAATAAGAGTCTTGTCTTCTTAGGATCAAGTTTGTATGTGTGTTTTTTCTTATTTGAAATGTAAGAGTTTGTTCTTCCCTATAATTAGTTAAGTGTGTTGTCTTTTTTTTTATCAAGAATTTTCTTGGGGTCCCTCTCCCCAGGGAGATTTTTTATCGCATCAGAAAGTTAATGGGTCCTGAGTTAGTTGATGAAGCAACAAAGAAAATCAGATTAAACAGAGACAGATTAAAAACTTCCCAAGATCACCAGTAAAAGTATTATGACCCTAAGCACAGAGCAATAGAGTTTGAAGTGGGTGACTTTGTATTCTTAAAGGTTAAACCTGTGAAAAGGTACAACTTGATATGGTCAGGGAGGCAATTGAATCCTAGATATATAGGACCTTTTGAAATTACTGAAAGAATTGGAAATATTACTTATAGACTTGCTTTTCCATCAGACAGATATTCCTATTGTTTTCCATGTGTCACTGCTTAGGAAATGGGTCACTGATGCCTAAAGAATTTCACATGATGAAATTGATCTACAAAAGAATCTGATGTACATTGAAGAAACATAAAGACTAATAGGTTTTGATACTAAATAGCTTAGAAACCGTCAAATCCCTTGTGTCAAAGTGAAATGAAAATACATACCAGAAAAAGAGTCAACTTAAAAGAGAGAAGAAGACATTAGATTGAAGTTTCCTTAGTTGTTTGATGGTTTGGAAATTTCGAGGACAAAATGTCAGCATGGAGGGGTAGATTATAATATTTAAAGTTTTTTCAAATGTAAGCATGAATTTCTTCAAACTAACAACATATCTATATTTAAACTATGAGCTTAATAAAATATTTCTATATTCAGCTATGTTATAGGGGCATTTCAATGTCACATTTCATAAACTGTAGCTATCATGACTTATGGCAGTAAATCAATCAACAATTTATTTAAATGTATTACTGTAGCAAACCTACTTAAAATAACTTGCAGAGGTCGGATGTAATCACACGGCTAGGAGTGGGGGAAAGTGCTGTAGTGGAAATATGTGGGAGAGCATTAGTATTAGTTTAGTACTATATAATAAAAGTTAAGTTAAAGCATTTGCATTGGTTTCACTTTTTTTCTTTTTTTCCTAACCGACTTTCTCTAGAGGCGGCAATGTCTGGGAGCTCAAGCTATAGATTGTAAGGGGAAGTGAAGCTGTTTATGTGAAGAAAAATTTAGAAATAAATGAAAAATAAAAGAAGGGAGAATGAGAAAAGAGAGAAAATAGAAGAATGTTAAATGGAATGAAGAAGAGTTTAATTGAGGTAGTGTATAAAAGGAAAAGAAAGCCAATTATAGGAGAACCAATTACAAGTGAGCTGAGATACTCAAACAATGTCATAGGAATTGGTAAATATTATATTTAAGTTCAATTCATTTTTATTATGTTTATGATCTCATTTATTTCAGTTCACTATAATATTTTTGTATGAACATGGAAGAACATGTATGAAATTGTTCATTTATTTATAAATGTTTATTAATGTTAAAGATTGTGTAAACATAAAATTATAAAACTAATGAGTGCGCGAAAGTGCTGCCAAAGCGCAACCAATGCGCAGCTAAAGCGCAATAAAAGTGCAGCCAAAGCGACTCAGATTTATGAAATTTTAAACCATGATGTTTATCAAAGCAGTTGCCAAGAGGGCTAAAAAGGATGACTATGAGAAAAGTAAAATAAGTCATATATGAGGGATAAGCCCGTACAAGTAAAGACGAAAAATCTAACAAGGTGAGCCTATACTCTCAATTCTATAAGTTAGGAATTTGAACCCAACCTTGAATGAGAGAGCAGTTCTCAATTTTAAATATTGGAAATTTGGACCCAACCTTAAATTGGAATGTTGAAAATGTACAAAAAGTGTTGAATAATTTTGGCAAGATGAATAGTATTGTTAGACACTTTTTATGCTCAATATAGCATTTCTATATGTGTTTTAACCATATTAGTATTGTTAAGCCTTTCTTAATGGTTAACAATGTCATTACAAATTCTTATACATTACTTGTATATTCCATTGAGTCATAGCTCATTTGCAGTTGTTGTACTGCAAGAAAGGGGAAAGAGCCCTTGTAATAGTAAGAAGGGGTGATTGTCTTTTTGATGTATATATGTTTTTGGTGTACAAAGATATATGAGTAATATATGTACAGACTTTTGGGGTATGTGAGTAAATTTAAAGATTTTAGTAAAGCTCTGTTTCATGTAAGATGCATATCTTAGTTGAAATATATTTTCTATGCTTCCTGTTATAAATATCTTGATGTGTTATGATTAGAGGGGGGTGGGGGGGGGGGGGGTAGGATAGTTTGAATATACTACTTTTTACTTATTTAATTCTGATATCAGCATTTTAGAATAGGGGTAACTAAGAAGAAAAGTCTGTTCAGATTCTCCTTCTCTGTTACACTCTAATTTAACTGTAGGAGGATTAAAATGAGGTGTGACACATTTCCCCTTCTCCTTTTTATCCAAAAAGGAAGAAAATATAATGTTTACTTCATCTCTGTTCGAGTTATAGACTCTAGGCTGTTTGCCTTTACCAGCATGGTTGTTATTATAGTTGAAGCTGATACCCCTAGGAGGGCCATTTGGTCGTCAATGTTCCCTAGTAGGAGTTCCACATCATATTTCTCGGTTATTTGTTGCTCACACACCTTATGCTGAGGTTCCTCCATCTTATGATGTATTTGGTGACGAACTAATCCTTCTTTCTTCTCTGAAGGGCGAGATCTGCAATGATCATCTTCTTTGTCGCACCAGCGAACCTTTTGACGAACATTATTTCAAGCTCGACGAATATTTTAATCGAGTCATTTGGTAATTTAGTGTACTATTTAAAAGCCGTATTTGTAAGGCTTTTGACAAATTGGTGCAACAATAAGGTGTCATTTCCTCTGATGTTATCGCATGTAGCCTTACACTCGGCCAAATGTTGCCTAAAGTTCTCCGTGCTAGAAAATGTCATGAATTGAGGTACCACATAATTTTTAGGATATTTCACCTTGTCGGATTCTATAAGATACGATAGCTAGTACCAACTAAAGCTTCATTAGTTTCGACGACAATAACTGCTTTCACTTTTTGATTGATAAGGTCTTCAATTTGGGTCATGCTGACAATTTTATCTTCTTTGAGCATTTTCAGCATCGGCTGTTGTACCTCTGTCCCATGGTTAGGAATATCTGGATTAAGATGAGTAACTTGGGTGTTGCTAGCATTCAATGTTGGATTTCCAACATTCTTCAGGGAGTTTGCTGTTGGCGGCCGGCCAGCTAGAGCTGCAAGACTGATAGTTTGAATATACTACTTTTTACTTATTTAATTCTGATATCAGCATTTTAGAATAGGGGTAACTAAGAAGAAAAGTCTGTTCAGATTCTCCTTCTCTGTTACACTCTAATTTAACTGTAGGAGGATTAAAATGAGGTGTGACACATTTCCCCTTCTCCTTTTTATCCAAAAAGGAAGAAAATATAATGTTTACTTCATCTCTGTTCGAGTTATAGACTCTAGGCTGTTTGCCTTTACCAGCATGGTTGTTATTATAGTTGAAGCTGATACCCCTAGGAGGGTCATTTGGTCGTCAATGTTCCCTAGTAGGAGTTCCACATCATATTTCTCGGTTATTTGTTGCTCACACCTTATGCTGAGGTTCCTCCATCTTATGATGTATTTGGTGACGAACTAATCCTTCTTTCTTCTCTGAAGGGCGAGATCTGCAATGATCATCTTCTTTGTCGCACCAGCGAACCTTTTGACGAACATTATTTCAAGCTCGACGAATATTTTAATCGAGTCATTTGGTAATTTAGTGTACTATTTAAAAGCCGTATTTGTAAGGCTTTTGACAAATTGGTGCAACAATAAGGTGTCATTTCCTCTGATGTTATCGCATGTAGCCTTACACTCGGCCAAATGTTGCCTAAAGTTCTCCGTGCTAGAAAATGTCATGAATTGAGGTACCACATAATTTTTAGGATATTTCACCTTGTCGTATTCTATAAGATACGATAGCTAGTACCAACTAAAGCTTCATTAGTTTCGACGACAATAACTGCTTTCACTTTTTGATTGATAAGGTCTTCAATTTGGGTCATGCTGACAATTTTATCTTCTTTGAGCATTTTCAGCATCGGCTGTTGTACCTCTGTCCCATGGTTAGGAATATCTGGATTAAGATGAGTAACTTGGGTGTTGCTAGCATTCAATGTTGGATTTCCAACATTCTTCAGGGAGTTTGCTGTTGGCGGCCGGCCAGCTAGAGCTGCAAGACCCAGCTATTCGAATAGTTCATCATATTGCTTATCTCATCGAGACGAGCATTCAGTTGGGTGATCTTTTGATCCTTCCTTTATTGGAGAGCATGCATATCTTATTGCAATTTTCTCACAGCTTTATATGTTTCATTCTCAACTACTTCTAGTTATGGAGGGGTTTTATATATAAGCCCTGGATATTCTTGAGTACCTCACAGTTGTTCTTCATTTTGCATATTAACAGCTGTGTTTCAATCAGTGTATACATTTTCGCTGGGTTGTTCAGAAGTATGATTAATCATTCAGACAGTTTCAATGTCCATGAATCAACTTCTTTCATTTCCCCATCATAATAGTCATAATCTTGAGAAAGCCTTTTTATCCTAATGATCTTCAATGTGCTCCTCTTCAGCCTCATATTCTTCTTATGATTGACTTCGAAGCCTCCAATAGATTATTAGAGAGTCAGGACTCTCTTGATGCATAACAACTTTCCCTTATCTAATAGGGTAGGCTTGATGGCGGACTTCTTATCAGGATTTGACCCTTGGTTACAATTGTTGGGTGGCTTTTTACGATCTTTTCTCTCATAGTCACCCTTCAAAATTTTTGTTTGTTTGGGCTCCTTTGGAACCCAAACTTGCTAGCTTCTTGCAAAGATCATCAAATAGTTTGCCCTAGACACAAGGCAATATCGGTTACTCAGGCTAAATAGTTTCTTTAAAGGAATCAACCTATAGTACGGTCGAAGGAGTCTTTGCCTGTAGCCTTCTTGATGAAGACTACCATGGGATTTTCCCACTTGATTTCTTTCAAGCCTGGACGTTGTTCGGACTCCTAAGATTAGAGTAATGAGGAAGGCCTATATCACTTCCTCGATAAGATTTCATTGAAACCTCCTTCCAGGAATTCCTTGAAGTCGGAACGACATCTTCATTCAACGACTTCCTCCAGCACCTTGAGAGCTATAACAGCAGGTTTGCTTGCTATTGGGTTGGATTGTTAATGGCAGGAGGTCGGTTTACTGTTTGTGGACAGCAAGGAGTATGGATAGAGAGGAGGAGAAGGCGGCGGCGGCAGCAGCAGCAATTGAGTGTGATGCATGCAAAGGGGGGGTCAAAACAATATGAGAATTTGTTTTGACCCTTAGGCTGCTGGTGCTCTCGGTTTGGGCCTTGTTTGCTTTGATTTGGAGCAAATTATTGGGATCTACTTGGTTCTAGCTCATAAATGCTTAAGTTGTGACTTTAGCTCATTAATTCAAAAAGGTTTCTCTACTAATTTCAACTCATTATGTGTGAAAAAGTTTGGCTTTTCCCCTTCCCCATGCTTCCTTCTCGGTTTCCTCCTTGCCCCCTCGGTTTCTCTTGGGCTTTTGTTGTTCCCGTGGCCCTGGCTATTTTTCCTGTGCTGGTTGGTTTTCCCGTGCCTTGGCCCTTTGTTTCCCGTGGCTGCTGGCTGATTTCCCGTGGCCCTTTTTCCCCTGTTTTCTGTACTGATTTAAGGGCTGTTGTATGTTAGTTTTGGGATTGATGTTTGGTGGCTGCTGGTTGGCTTTTCCGTGGCCTTTTTTCTCTTGTTTCCTGAACAGATTTTGGGGCTGCTGTTTGGTGGCTGCTGGCCTTTAATTTCCCTAAATCTAATTGGTTTGGTTGTATGGCAGTTTGGTTCCTCTCTTTTGCCTATAAAATGGAGATGTTTTGGCATGGAAAAGGTTGGTGAAAAATGAAATTTTTGGAGTAGAAAACCTGCGGGTTTGTTGGAAAAGCTTGCGAGCTTGTTCCATTTCTCTTCTCTCTTCTTCTTGGAAAAGCTTCTCCTATGTTTCGTCTTGGCTTCTAACCTCTTCTTCTATCCGCAAGAATCCACCCCACTTGTATCTTTCTTCTCTCAATGGATGAATGCAACTTTAGGTGTTTTGTTTGAGTCGTTTGTAAGTGTCTTTTGTTGTATGGTCGTTTTATATGATATAAAGTTGTTGTTTTTGTTATTTCAAAAGTGTCTTTATATAATTTCTTTATCCTAGTAAGAAAATGTCTTTTCTAGCAAAAAATTAGGGCTGGCCTAATTTTTTGCTTGCATCAGAGTGTGGGTTGTGTAAAACCCAAAAATATCGTTTTAGACATCGCACGCTTTTCAAAGCGTCGCGACGAGAATTAAGTGAAATTTTCAACGTTAACGGAATTCAACATAAATAATTTTATAAAATTCCTCGTAAAATTCTGATCAAATAAATGTATAGAACTTGTAGTTAATTTTAAGTATCTTGGAAGTTAAAAATATTTGAAGTCTCTAAATACCCATAATACCCTTACTTATTCCTTAAGTCAAATCCACTTAAGTGAGGGCATATGAGTCCTTTAGCATTTCCCCTCTTCCTATTATGAGCCAACCGGCCTCTCCCCCTCTTATTTCACGCGTGACGGGCCGAACCAAGCGGAACGAGCGGCAAGGGGGCGGACGGCGAGGGCTCGACGGGTTCCTCTCCGGCAACGATCTTCCGGTGAGAAAATTAGTCCAAATCGAAGAGGACGACGAAAGGAGTCTTCAGGTATGTTTATTTTGGAACGAATCCCTCTCAATTTCTAGATTTTTGGAAAAGAATTTCTAGGGTTTCATAGGATTTTATTTTTCTTTCGAAATTTCTTTGCGAAATCTTTAAGGAGGGATTAGAGGATCGTTTTAACAATGAAAACGAAAAGATCTATGTTGCACGGACACGGACACGGCGACACGGACACGACACGACACGGACACGGGACACGGTTTTTTTTGAAAATATAGGACACGGGTACGGCGCGGACACGGCAATACATTTTTTTTATATACTGTATATATATTAATGTAATATCATATTAAAAATGACAAACAATAATAAATGAATGACACGATAACCTGTCTAGCTTATAATATAAAATATTTAATACAAAATATCTAGTATAACCACAAAAATATAAGCAAATAATTACTTACTACAACATCATGCATTCAAGCTTCAACTACTAGGATTAGCTTTAGAGGTTTGTTTTTGGCCTTCAATATCATCATCATTGAATATCACTACTTTCAACTCTGGTTCAACAAGAGAAAGATTTGTAATTGTGCAAAAAGATAGAAGATGAAAATACCTTCATTGTCAAAGAGAAATGAAAATGAGAATATTTGATGAATGGGTATTAAATGCAGACGTTGATTTGGTGTTGTGGATATGAAATAAGAAAATTTAGTTTAAATCTCGCCAAATATAAGAAATTATATTTTAAAAAAAATTATAAATATTTAAGATACGCGTGTCAGACACGCGTGTCCAATTTGTTTTTAATATTTTTTTAATCGGACACGTTTTCGGCGTGTCCGACACGTGTCGAAGGAGTGTCGGACGAGTGTCGTGTCGGACACGGTGTCGGACACTGCACGCCTCTTCGAGGAGAAGTGTCGGTGCATCATAGGAAAAGATTTAAGGAATTTTTGGAGAAATAAAAATTAGGGCTTTTTGTTATTAACCTAATTTTTATTAAGTGTTTTTAGAAAAGTTATTCTCAAAGACATTAGAAATGTTTTTAAAGCATAAACTTGAAATTTTTATGAAAATTTTGTTTTTATAATTTTCATAATTATTTTAATCCGAAAATTATAATATAATTATAATTATATGTTTAGGATTAAGTTTGGAGCGATATTTTAATGAAATTGAAGATTTGTGATTTTCTAAAAATTTAGATTTAATTAAATCCGAAAATTAAGGTTTATTTAATTAAATATTTATTAAGTGTCGTAGAGAATTGTTACGAGAAAATGATGGGTTTAGGGTTAGGACTTAGATTTAGCCTTAATGAAGTTTAATTATGTGACACGTTTATTTTATAAATTTTTCTTAGGTTGTGATCATTAAGATGTAAGGTGAAAGGAGTTTGTCGAAGTGACATACCGTGCTTAAGAGAGGTAGGTACTTGTATTTAAATCAATTTCATGTCTCTAAATTTTTTAAATGTTCTTTTATGTTAAATAAAATATGTTCACCTTATAAATGTTACATTTCATGCAACTCTTACAAGTTTGAATTTTTCTTTATGTTATTACGCAAGAAAATATTTTATATTTGCTTAGTGTTTCATAACTGAAAATTTTAGATAGTCATGAGAACATTTATGAATGAAACGAATTGAACGAATATTTATGAAATTCTGAAAAATTTAAGCCCTATAAGATTTATTACAATTCTATGTGCATGTTGATCCGAAAATGCCAAACAAATGGTAATGAGGCTTTCAAAAGCCAAATGGTAATGGGGCTTGCATAAGCCAAATGGTAATGGAGTTCTTCGGAACAAAATGGTAAAGGAAATTGCCAAAGTTTGTCTGCGTACCTGATCAGTACGAATATGGGTACTTTCGGGACTGGTTTATAATTCATGATTAAGTATTTTTATGCATATAATTGAAAGGTTATGATGAAAAAAAAAAAGTTGATAAAAGAAAAAGCTTAAGAACAATGAATATGTTCAGGGAAAAAAATTAAAGAAACCCTTGTATGAAAATGTTATTTAATTTATGCTTATCAATGTTTGATTCTAGTTTCCTAAAAGAAATAAATGTTTTATTTTTATTTAAGTCATGAATTTGAGATGAATGCATGTTATCTGCTGAGCGTTAGCTCATTCTTCATTTGAAAATATTTTTCAAGAGATAAGTGATGGCTGCACGACGACCGTACACATATCGTCGTAGGGGACCTCAGGAAGAATGATTCCTTTTTATGTTTTCTGTTTGATTCTTTGTTCTGTCCCTGTGTAGTTTGTGAGTTTGAGTTTGTACCTGTGTAAGAACAATAATTTGGAGTTTATGTAATTGATGGTTTAAAAGTTTTAGTAGTTGTGTGAGATGAACAGTTTGAAACATTTCAGTTTGATGTTATTTTAGTGGCTCTTTCATTTCTGTATTGATGTTTGTGTACTGATATTAAGGTCGTTAATGAAATTGTTTATGTTTAATTATGCTCTTCCGTATGACCGACTGTTCCCGCCCCGTTTTTATCGGGCTAGCTTGGTCGGGTCGTGACAGGTTGGGCTTCCTGGCAAAGGGAAGAAGAGTGAGGGGATGGGATGTTGTGGAGTGGAGATCGGCTATACGATCAATATAGCAGGTGGATGTTTTGTTGGGAGCTACGACAACATGAGGTTTGCTAGTGTTATTCACGTGAGGGAGGTGGAGGAGGGAAGGTGTGGTGTTCACATGAAAGGAGGGAGGATTAGAGGTGAAGGAGCTGCTGGGTCTAGGTTGACATGAGAGGGAGCTGGGAACAGAAGAGTGACGGGCTGAGAAGAAGAATGGGAGGGAATGGAAGGAAAAAATGAGGAAATGGGAATATTGTATAAGCTAATCAGCATTTTGCCTATTCTTTTCTTTTTTTTTTTTTGGATATGGCATCTGGCATAGGCGGCTTTGGCCGGAATTGGGCAGCTGATACAAGCAGAGAAATGGGCAGTTGATAAAGCAGGGATGAGGCAAAAGATAAAATTTATATATAAGATTTAGACAGCTAAGATTAAATATATATCAATATACAAATTCAATTAAAGTAAGATTAAAAAATAGCAAAAGCATAAATCAATTTCCTGTGCAATTTATTGTAAATTGTGGGCCTTGAAATTCGCAGCAACACCTTGAAACTCGCGCGAAATTTTGATTTTTCGCTCGCTCGAAGACCCACCCAAGCAATATTAGTCTTTTCTATATGATTTCGACATTCCGGACATAACGACGAAGTATATTTTGAGAACGAGCAGTGTTTAGATGATGTCGCACATCTAAACTCATGCTGATTTCACTCTTTTCGCTTATCTAATAATCCTGACAATATTTTGTCAATTCTAGGTACTTTTTGACATTCCAAACGCGACAACAAAGTACCTTTTGCAAATTGGCAGTGTTTGAGTAACGCTGCGCAACATTTTATCCGCAGTCTATCAATTTTGATCACAATCGATGACATGTGCAATATTACAACCCTTTTTATATGATTTTGACATTCCCGATATAATGACGAAGTCCGTTTTGCTAAATGATGATGTTTATGGAACGTTGCACAATGTTTTATCCATAGACTGTCGATTTCAATAACCTTCACTCTATTCAACTGCGAGGACCGCCCTTAGGTAAATTTGATGCTTTGATCACACCGACGCAATCTGTTTGACAATCGAAGGTCATTTAGGTAGTTTTCACTAGCGTCGCGCTTGCTAACAATCATGCTCATCATCATTTTTTATTGAGTTATGCATGCATGACATTTTATTAGCAAATTCGGTATCCTGAGGGCATTAATGTGATCTATCACGATCGGGTAAAGGTTTGAGCCATTTTGATGGCGATTGAGGTGTCCTGATGCTCTGATAAGCGACATATCTATTAGTTTTCTTCCTCGCTGTACTCGATTAATCGTGAAATATATATAGAGGTCAATAATCATCAACCTTAAATTCTCACATTACATTCTCAACCAGTCTTCGAAATGTCAGCCTAAATCTCTATTGAGAAGCATTGCCACAACTTCAATAACCTAGCTGAAACAACAAGAGGCAAAGTCATTTTTGTTTCTTGAATGTACAATTTTATTGGTTATATCATCTGATGACAAGCAAGGCATCACGAACGAAGGTTGTGATGATAATTTTATAATTGAGAGTGAGAATTTGGAGAATAGAACAACTGGAGATGTCACAGGATTTTTCCATAAAGACATATGAAGATACACACTGTCCGCAAGAAAATTATGCAGTTAAGTTGTGCGGACTAAGATGTGCAGGTGCAAGCAATCCAGCAGCAGGAGAATTAGATCAATCGATTGCAGCACCAACAAGGGCTATTATAAATATATTTGAACTAGACGCTGCTAAACATCTAGCATCAATTTAGCTGCAGCATCATATTGCATCACTTCCATCTCTTCTTGGAAAGAGAACTATATACCTACTGGCATAGGATGTACATGGGATGTTTTCTTTCTATGCTATGGAATATTTGGAAAGAGAGGAACATGAGGGTATTTCAATGGAAAAAAATATGATAAGGTTTTCTGGTATAACATCATTTCTCCAGCGTATTTCAGGATATATAATTACATGTGGAAAAAGTGGAAATTACCAAAGATAATATGAAAAACATTAGCTTCTCTGATAATCCTTCGGACTATTTGGCAATATGTTTATTTCTACCTCTTTTTTTATATCAGTGCATTGTATATTTTTAGACCTTGTAATATCCTTGTGTTTCTCCTCTTTATCATTATTATATAGAAGAGTTTACTCCTAGCTTTTTCAATCGAAAGAAAAAAAAAAAACTAATAGGAATTACTTTGTTTGTCCTCTACAATTGAATGTCACATCAAACATAAATGAATAGTGATACTCAAAAACCACACAAAGTAGGTTGCAGCATAGTCCAGAAGCAAGAAACTGTATTTATGGGTGAGACACTGAAATCATGAATATAGTGGACCTTTGTATAAAGCCTCTGAAACATTCAATATAACTAGAATGAATGGAGTAAATAATATTACATAACATACAAAAGCTCTTGGTAAATTGAAGGAAAATTTTATATCAGTTGTCAGATATCGAAGCACTGAAATTTAACATGTTCTAAAGTCATATAGAAACAATGTGAAAAGTTAGAAGTGCAACATACCTTGTTGCTTTTTCAAGCATATCCAAATTGATAACATTTTTAGAAATTCCACTCAGCAGTTCATACAAAGCCATAAAATATTCCTAAAAATTGCAAAAGAAAATGGAATCAATATCTCATGCTCCCAACTCCCTGACTACTTGATGCAAACTCTAAATAAGGCCCTAGTTTTATGTAATTGATTTTTGTCACTACACTCACAAATAGCCAAGTTTCCAAAGAAACATGAAAATAAATTTTAGAAATGAAATTTTCGCTGTGTCAAAAATATGAAGAAAATACATAATAAAGCCAAAAAACAAATATATAAAATAACACCTGCAGAAGCATTTACTAAGATAACTATGTCTAAATCTCTCTCATGACCAGCTCCAAGGATACAAACATATACGATGCTGAACCTTCTTTTTAAGGAAAAACAACCAATGCACAATTTTGGGCTAAGACAGAAGGCAAGCATTAGTCAAATAACAATGTAGATGATTCAACAGACACTCCTTCCTAGACATTTCCATCGCAAGAGAATACATAAAAAGTTTAGTAGAAATTCAGCACTACAAAAAATATGTTACCGAAGCAAAAGCATTTTCTATGCTACTAAAGTACTTGAGAAGCTTCATAAGAATCGATTGCAGAGCATCTAACTCAGTTTCATCAACCCTTCTATCTTTTGCTCGCTTCAGAATGCCATCTAAAATGGAAGATAAAAGACTATCCTGAAAAAACAAGATACTTTTAGTAGAAAGGAATCATATTTCACGTATATTCCAAAGTAATAAAAAGTTTATATATGAAGTAGTCTATCAAGGAAATGATAACGAATGGTTTTTCCAGTGAACAATGGAAATTACATATTGCTAGCAGAAAATACCAACATTTTTTATGGAAACATACAACAACAAGAACAACAACAAAAACAACAAGCCTTTATCCCACTGTGGGATCGGCTACATAAATCCCTTTTCTTCATTGTGTCTTGTTAAGAGTCAAATTCTCATTTAAATCTAATAAAGAAATGTCATTTCTAATATTTTCCAACCAAGTCTTTTTATGTCTACCTCTGTTGAAGAATTTGTGTTGTCCTCAAACGGATTGCATACTTTATGATCAAGTACGACATAAGAAAAATGATATATTATCCCGAAGGATAAAAATATTATTTCCTTATGGACTTAATAATAAAATTTACAATTTAAAATATATTCCCCCATTCAATGTTTAGTTGAATGGAGTTTATTTTATTATGGGGAACAGATGCCATATAAGGACACGCCCCTATGGTTAATTACATCTCAAACTTTTGACACTTGAGAACAATTCTGATTAAACTAGTGATTTTCTTTTCTTTTAAAAGTCATTCAAATATTAGCTAAAGTTTGATTTTTAAAATCCATGAAAATCTTGTTCAAAATATTTTGTCTCTTAGGAATTTTGAATGATGAAGAGATCAACTTGAGATTAAATTCCATGGAATGAAGGCCAAAGGAAATAAGTGTAAGAGTACTTAATTATGAGAAATCTCAGAGGTGTTCAGACTATCCTATATTGGGCCTTATATTTTAGAATCTAATTTTTATTTAAGTTGAAATTTCATTAAAATGTTGGGGCTTGCATTCCAACAACACATATTGGAGGAATTGCCCGGAAGGTGAGGGCTTGTATAGTGATTGAAATCAATCATTACCTCGGATACTAAAACTAAGGAGAGAACTACTGAGAGGTAGTACCTCAAACCTAAGTCTAACAGAGTACAAGGGGACTTACAAACAACACCTCACATGAGGTATAACCAACCCGACCTTCGGATTTATTGCTTTGTCTGGAAAGGGCTACCAGCTAAATCCAACTAATCGCTTTTAAAACCATGATTTCTGGTCTTGATGCATATGAAGAGTAGGGAGGCGATTTTTATTTAAAAAGTAGGGCTTACATCTTTGCTTTGAGGTCAAGATGTTTAACCATTAAGGATATGCACATGCTAACTCACAAAAGAATAGATTTTGGTTATCTAGTACTTAAGTGAGGGCCATTTATATACGACACACTGAACTATGCATGATCATTTCAGGTTTTGGAAAACATGGCTCCTTGAAAGGAGCCATATAATTTTTCTTTTGTTAGAAAAATATAGCCTAATTTGATTTGAGATTGTTTACATCTTTTTACATATAGAAATCTTAGTTTTATCCTAAGAGTCTACTCCATTCACATGTCCAAACCATTCCAAGCAAAATAAGAAAAAAACTTAAGAAAAACATGCATTTCTATTACGCACCAAGTAAGAAATCAACACATGCTTGGAAATGTAAATTAACAAAGGCAAAATATAAATAAAGTCTCAGTTATTATAATCAAGTTTGACAGCTGAGTTGTATGTCATTATACAACCTAATTAAATTTTATTTACATGCTCTCATTTGTGGGGTCTTCAAGCTTTACCTTCCAGGTAAACTTTAGGCTTCACATTCCACAGATACATCCTTTCTTGGTCCACCTCTCCTTATAATCTAAATCCCATAAGTTTAATACAACTCCTAATTCTATCAAATACATGTAAAAAATATAAAAGACTCAAAGCTGTAAAAAAGAGTAAAAAAACAGTTCATATAATAAACATATCACATCCAGAATCTGCCTAGCACTTGAAGTGCTAAGCGTCTGCTTCTATCCTAAAGCAATTCATATAATAAACATATCACATCTGGCGCCTATTAGCAGACTGAGGCATTGTAGAAAAGTGAGATACGGGCTGGATTTGCGGCAGAGGTAATAATTTTAGCAAATTTCTTTTATTTTGTTCCTTTTTTTTTTTGCTTTACCATAGAGGTCAACACCGATCGGCTCCGATTGAGCCAATTTGTAAAATTGGACTCGAATCGGCGTCGAATTGTGTTTGACAAGGCACGATGCAGTTCGATTTGATTTTAATTTAATCAAATTGAATTTAATTTGATTAAATTGGGGTCCAATTTGAGTTAATTTTTCTTTGACGACATTCAATTGAGTTGATCAAGCACGAACGAGTCCAGTCGAGCTCGAATCGACTCGATCCGGGCTGAAATTGTCTTGATGCGAAAATATACGTCAATAGCTTGATGCTTAATCAGGCAGCAGATAAGTGGTCATTGTGAAATTCCATCCGTTATTAGTGTTCAAATGGATTCAGTAATATGGACTATCTGATTGCTGGAAGACTAGATATATTGACTAGCCCAAATGAATGATCAAATGGTTGCAGAAAACCAGATCATTAGGAATGATATGTGCCGCAGAGAATCGCAAAAGCTGCATTCATATTATAAAGATTTTGTATACCACAAGCCTGCTCCTTGCATCAAAACCTTAACAGGTTCGTCAATTCCCTCGAAAATGTTATCAGAATTTTAAAGTATATGAAAACTCATCATTCCCATCTTATATGTGACAAAATCTCCATTTACCAAACCCTCACCCTTATATGAACACACACCCAAACCATACAAAGTTATTATTATTTTGGAGAAGAGTGGAGTGGGGTAACAATGAAACAAATATCCACGACTGCATAGGATAGGTCCTTCTCAATTGTTAATTAGATCTGCTACACATAATAAAGGAACCAGTGTCAATTAGAAATAAAGGAAATATGCCAGCTCCTCAACGTTTTGAGCACATTCTAAAAGATTTCCTGATTAGAAGATGATAAACTATAATTGTTTGCTAATATCGTTTTCCAAAACTAAATTTATACAGCTAACAGAAGTGAGACGACAGCTTCTCATTTCATGAGGCATCCCAATCAAGTGCCTTACACATACCATGTAAGTCTTGTTTAATCGACCTCCCAATAAAATAAAAATATTCTTAAGACCGGAAACCAAGACAAAGGTAATGAAAAAAAGAACTACCAAGGAAGAAAAGGAAATTCTAATCCACGGACATGGCTGAAGAAAATTTGGGTGGAATAGCACATCACACAATTAAAACAAAAAACAAAATACAAGGGAAGGATCATACATCAAGAGTAGCGGTCAAGGGATTACCATTGAGCACTGCAAAATAATGTCCAAGTAAGCATTTGCAACTAACAAATATTCCTCGAGCTGATTATATTGAGAAATGACCTGGTAAACAAAAGTACGAAAAATGGATAATTGAAGCAAAATGAAATCAGCATTGTATGCAAGTGAATTCTTCATGAAGATACAAACATTTCATCAGTATGAATATCTTTTTATATTCTTTCATCACATCAAGAAGCTGCATAGATCTTCATAAGTGATTATGTTAATACGTTTTAATAATATTAAACAATAAATCGATGCATTCCTTACTGTCACAATAAAGTTAAGAGTACCATCAGAGAAGAAAATACATCAAAGACATCTTGTTGACCTCCACGTAAAGACCAAAGAGCATCGCATACATACCTCTTACCCACGGGATCCTCGAATCTTGCCGAAGTCTCGCCGATTCGGCGCCGTTCGCGTCGCCTCCCACGAATCCCGCACCTCGCCTCGATTCCGCTCCGCTCAGTGTCGATAAATAGAGGCCGAAGAGGCCTTGGCTCGTATCGATTTCCCACGACACCCTCTCCACTGCCGAAGCTCTCCCCATTTCACGATCTCCCCTCTGTCTCCACACGACCCCAGCTCTCGGCTCTCCCATACGCTGCTTCCTTCCGCTCCACTCCCTCACTCCCGATCCACTCCCTGGCCGGACTCCTCTAGCCGCTCGCACCCCTTCGACCGAATCCCGTGAGAGAGAGAGAGAGAGAGAGAGAGGGAGGGAGAGAGTGCCGAACTCTTACCTGTGCCGACGCATCCAGGCCGAACTCCACATCTCTCTGACCTCCTTCCTCTTCGACCTCCAGCCCTAGCCGCTTCCATCTCCACCGACGACGCGCCCTTTCTGTCGGATCGGGAGATACGCCATTTTGATCGGAAGCAACAGCACGGGCTCGCTGGCTTTGAAGGTAGCTTTCTCCCTTATGCGCGCTCCATTCGGCCAAATCCCGTGAACTTGCCGAGCCTAACCGAGAGAGAGAGAGGGAGAGAGTTTAATTAATTTAAATTAATTTTGATTAAAATTAATTTAAATTAATTTTGATTAAAATTAATTTAAATTAATTTTAAATATGGTTGTTATAATTAATCATATTTTAATTAAATAGTTATAATTAATCTAATTAATTATGATTAATTTAATTAGAATAAATTTAATTAATTATAATTTATAATTATTATTAATTACTATTAATTAATTATAAGTTATTAAAATTAATATTTATTAGTTATAATTAAAGCTAATTATAACTAATTACTTTAATTAATTTTAATAACCTATAACTAATTATGTTAATTAATTATAATTAACTATAATTATTTAATTAATTAATTATAATTAATTAATTAAATTAATTAATTAATTATAATTGCTTAATTATAATTAATTAATTAAAAAAAAAAGAGAAGGAAATACTTCTCTCCCTTTCCTCGTGCCAACGTCGTCGACCCCGCACAGGTATAACTCTCTAATCCTAAAACTCCGAGAACTCATTTCAACGCATTCGTCGAGACAAAACAACCACCTATGCACGCTTTTCTTAGCGTGGTGGGAGGGAGTGTGTCCCGACGCTTGCGACGAAGCGGGTAATCACCTAAATTCCTTCTTCAAAGTTCGTATCGCCTTGGAAACCCCGCCTATGCATGCTTTTCTTAGCATGGTGGGAAGGGATCCCGGTGCGATGCGCACGACGAAGCGGGGATACCCATAAGTACCCGCTTGCGGGGAAATAACTGTTCCGCCAAAATATTTTCAAAAAAATAAAAAAAAAATACTTTTTTTACAAACAAAACACCCATGCATGCTTTTCTTAGCGTGGTGGGGGATCAAAAAAAATACACAGCCGCGGTTGTCCTCGAAAGAGGGCACCTACCATGCACGCTTTTCTTAGCGTGGTGGGAAAGGCCCAGTTTTTCCGTAGTTTTCCCCTAAACGGGGGAGACGCCGGAAGGCTGTCGAAATTTCGGGTGAAATATTGCTACATTTGGACTTGGTTGAACTCAAAGGATGATTGAACTTGGACTCGGACTTGTGAACCTTTGAACTTCAGAAGACAATGGACTTGTGGACTTGATTCAATTGACTTAAGTAAACCTAAACTCAAATAAGCTTGAAAGTATAAATTTTGAACTTACATTTGATTTAAAAATCAAATGAGAAGAACAAAGAACTAGAACTTGGTTTGAACATTAAGCCGACAAGGCTTGGACTTGAGAATGATACAAGGGACTTGAATGAATATAAAGGACTTATTGAAGACTTGAGTTGGACTCAAGCCGAGCTGCACTCAAAAGACCTCATTCAAAGCTTAATTCAAACTCTCAAGCAATTATAATTTGAACAACTTGGACTCTCATTTGAACTTCAACAAGGACTCAAATTTGATTTGGACTTGAGCTTGTTACTTGAACTCGAACAAGGAAAGGAACTCATTCTTGAACTTGCAAATGAACATGAACTCAAACTTGGACTCTACAAGATCATAGGAGGCTTTGATTTGGGACTTGAGATTGAACAATTTGAGCAAGGACTTAAGCTTGCTAGTTGAACATTTGGACTTGACTTGAACCAAATGACATTAGCTTGAAAGTTGAATTTGAATCCTAGCACTAAATTCTTAATGAAGGATAAAGAAGTCTCATTTCAATACTAAGTGAATTTGTAGAAAATTTTGGAATGAACCTCAACATATAATAGAATACTTGTGGTGGAAGATCTTCAAGTATAAGTGACATGCAATTGAGCATACCAGTTTCTTACATACACTAAGTATCAATTCCAAGTATAACTCGCTTGAGAAATAAGCAAGAGTTTCTACCTGTAAGCTATAACACAAGATCTGCAACACATACGATCTCTTTACAAAGACAGATGTATGTGCCAAATGCCACTGATGGGTAGATGTAAAAAGACTTCAGTAAATGCAGTATCCTGAAGTTAATTTCTATATGTAAATAAATACATCTACCTACCTACATGCACAAGTGGTGAATGTACTGAAAAGATCAAAGACTACCATATATATGAAGAATATGACAAGTGCAAGCTCCTACGATATAAGGCAGGAGATTAGTTAGTGCACTATAACCCGCCTATGAAAATTAACAGTGCACGACAATCTACCTGTAAGAAGCAGCGAACAACTCTATTCAGAAGCTGCTACGCCACGCCACCGGATCTGCAACATCCGTACAAGCAGACAGAAGGTGTCTATAAATATTCCAAGAGTACCCCTGCACGTGCACTATAAATTGTATACACATAGGAACACTAAAAGGGGAAAATACAATCCAAACCCGCATGGGCCCCGGCGAGCGTGTTATTGGTACACACGTGACGTCTAGGGATGCTGCGCGGGTTGACAAGTGAATTCAGGTTCGAAACTGATCCTTCTATACGGGTCAATAGAAGTCGACAGGGTTCGAACCATTAAGCAAATATAAAGTTGTGACGACCGATATATTTGCTTTAAAACTTTCATATTAGGTCTTTAAGGCCTACAATAATATGAATTCACTATCAAAGGGCACGAAGCCTACAAAACCCGATCCTCTATCGACAGCCCGACAGAGTTGACAAGGTTCAATCCATAAAAAGAAATGACCCCCGAACACCCCGATGATGGCCGTGTTGAATGCAGATCTCAACCGGAGGGGTTTCTCAAATATTTTCAAATATCTTCAAAATATCCAAAGTCCACTCCAAATACTTTTAAATTCACCCAAATACCCAAAAGCTTCTCAAAATCCAGAAAAATCTCAAAACTCCAAAATCCCAAAAATATTTAAAATTGAAATAAATCCATCAACGCAGTTAAAGCAAAATCCATTCGCCCTCCGTAACAGTTTGTCGAGGCGGATAAATTCGAATAAACTCTAGCTCACAAAGAGCCAAATGCCTAGTCGAAAATATCACTAGGATCCATTCTCAAACAATCTCTTGCCAGTAAGGGCGTGGTACGTGTCCTCTAACCGGCAGTTTCGCCGCCAAATGGCACTGCAGGTAAACGGTTATGACCCGGGGCCCTCTGAACCGAGTGGTTTTGCCGCCAAATGGCACCACAGATAGCGGTTATGGCCAGAGCCAATACGCTCCTTAATGGCGTTAAATCCTTGAGATATGAATCAATAGGATATGATCGATAGGGCACAAAGCCCTCTGTAAGCTAAGGTGGATTTAAATTTGTCCCCTTAGACAAACATTCAACCTCGGTCTACAAGGTCCCCTTGGACGAAGCAACCCATGGCTGCCGACAAGGATCCTTCTGTCAGGTTGGGTCGACTACCTCCTCTGACTAAGTAGACCAGGGACCATGATGGCCCGGGACGACGGAACCATGGGATCTTGATCGGGTCTATCATCCATTCCCCCACCATCCGCTTTAAGTTCCAGATGGTGAAAAATTCCAATTTTAAATATCAAATTTCTCAAATCTTTCAAACCAAATTCCAAATATATGAACCTTCAAATTCTCAAACACCCAAATCTTCAGATTTCCAAAATTCCATATCCATTGCTGCTACTATATGCCAGATAACACGTATATTCTATACGAATCTGATCGATGACTAGCCTTAATCGAAAGTTCTCTCTCGTGATCGGGAGGGGTAATTAACTATAGGGGCTTGCGCCTATAGGAAACCAGAACTCAGATCATAAAGTCCTCGCAAAATGAGGGCGAAATCTCTGGGTAGTGTCTTATCTACAAACCCATCTGCCTTCCAAAATTTACCTCGGAACTTAGTTCGTTAAAACTCCCTCGCCGAATAAGAAGAGCGAGTGGAGGCCGAGGCCGAATTTTCGGAGCCCACAGATTTCTGGCGACTCCGCTGGGGTCTGGTTTCTCTTTCCATCTTTGGCTAGTCGTCTCAATTCTATAGTAGCTGTCATATCAACTCCTGCTCAAGATTTTGAGCCTTTCAAAATGATCATTCAAGAAATTAAATATTTGAGTTTTCTAAAGAATGATCGTTCAAAAAATTTTCATTGAGATAGCATATTTAGCAGTATTTTAGATTTATATTATTTGAATTGCTCGCTAATATTATCTTCTCTTATTTTTGTGTTCTGTGCAAGTCTCTGCATTTTGAAAGTGTGGGGTGATGTATCAGATTCTGATTACTAACCCTTGCCTTTCATTTATGCAGATGGATCTACAGAACACCCCGATGACTGTCCAGCTGGGACAAGGAGCCAGGATCCAACTGGCTAATGCTATTATTGAGACTGGAAATGCCGGAGCTACCATCCAGTTTGGTAGCATTGACTTCCCGGCGATTGCTGCAAGGAGTGCCGCCATTCCTGTGAATGGTAGGAATGCTGAGAAGTCTGCCAGGAGATTCAATGCTGATGAAGCTCCTATCCGTCGTGTGCATCTGCCGGCACAACGACCTGTTGCTGAAAATTCTCGTGGGAGAATTTCTGTATTTAAAAGGTTATCCCAGCCTGAGGCCCTGACCACCAGGAGAATTGTAAATGGTGGAAGAGTTTCTGTGGTGACTGCAAACACCACACCCCTGCCAACCAGGTTATCTGCACCTGGGAAATATGATGCTGAAGCCTCCTCATCTGGAGGAAGGCTTACAAGGAGGCAGAGAAGAAAAATGAATGCTGAGCTCCGAGCTCAGCATCAACAACTGCCAATTCATCCCTCCAATCTGTCGGCCCAAGAGCCTGAAACCAATGTTCCCACTCGGAACAAGTTTACTGACCTGAAGTGGGTCAAGAGAAATAGCTCTACTGGAGAGCTAAAGAAATCTTTTTGGGATCGACGGCCTGAAGCCCCAATCCCTCCAAAGAAGAAAGAGCCTGAAACTCTGTCTGCTCGAGTATACAGAGTCCTAAAGACTGTAAAGGAGAAGGGGCTGAAGAAAAAGAAATTCCAACGGCCTTTAGTGATCGAGGTCAGAAGAACCCCGCCAAAGGAGCGTCTGTCCTTTGCTGCAGAAGGAAGAGAAAGAAGATATACCCCACGCGGTGAACATCGGGGCGTGACACCTGAACCATATGTTCAGGGATCCGCTGCTGAAAGGTCCCGGTGGAAAGGAAAACAAGTCTGGAGGCCAAAGCCTCGAAGAAATGAGAAAGATAGAAGAGAAAGGAGGATTGATCTGGGCGTGACATCTGGTGAGGCTTCCCGGAGATCCGCCCCCATCTACAAACAACGTCAGAAGTGGGCCCCAAAAAGGACCCATAATGACATTACTCCAGACGGTAGACACCTTGGAGAATCCTCTAAGGGATCCCCATCGTCCTCCATCTCCTCCAAAGGAAAAGACCAACTTCGATCGCAGCCCACTAATCGAAGAAGTCCCTATGCCTAATCAAGAACCGGAAATCCAATGGCGTCGTCGTTCGGAGATCCGAGTACTGGAGGAAAATATAGATGATCAAAATATGGAGGGAGAAGAATTCCTTGAAGGAGAAGAAAATATTGATGAATTTATGGAAGAAAATTTAGAAGAAAATATTGATGAATTTCTAGAGGAAAATCTAGAAGAAGAAATCAAAGAAATAAATAATACTCTGGACATGGAAGTTGTCTATATGGTGAGACACACCAATGTTAATGAGGAAACCTATTATGATGAGGGTGAAGATGAAGACGATCAACAACCGCCGATTAGGCGAGTTTTATCACCGTCGTCGTGAAGCTGGGTCCACCACTGGCAGAGGTGGTCATTCTCAAGTTGAAGAAGAAGGAGAAGAAGCCGAGGAAAATCCCTTCGCTGACGAGAATGTCACACTTACAGACATGCAAAGACATATAAGGCGACAAATGAGAGCCAAAGATAGAGAAATCTCTCAGTTAAATGAGAAGATGACTGAGATGATGGCTCAGATGGGAGCAATGATGCAGATGATGCAAAGAACTGCCGCTGTTGGTGCCATACCTAATCCTCCTGCTGATCCTCCGAATTTTCAGATGCCTCAAGTCTCGGGAGTACGAGGTATTCCTGAAGAGGGTCATGAGGCTCATAATGTCATCCGTCAGCCCACCCCACAAAATGTTGCAAGTACTTCCGAACCAGTAACTGCCGCACAGTTGGAAGGAATGATAACAGAAAGGATCAGGGCTATCATAGCCGTTGATCAAGCAGAAAAATTAGTGGGCAAAGGTCGTCCGTATCCTGCTGAATACGACCAAGTACCGTACCCTAAAGGGTATTCTGTACCAAAGTTCAACACTTTCAACGGTAATAACAACCCCAGACAGCATCTGGCACAGTTTAAAGCCACCTGTGGGAATACAGGAGGAAATGACGCCCTACTCTTCCGACAATTCGTCAGCAGTTTGACGGCAACTGCTTTCGAATGGTATGCTGAACTGCCGAATGATTCTGTAAAGACCTTCGCAGAATTGGAAAATATGTTCGTGAAGAGATTCGCCAATGCAACAGAGAAGATCACGATTACTGACCTCGCTCTGGATAAGAGAAAAAGAGAAGAATCAGTGACTAAATACATCACTCGCTGGCGAAATTTGAGCATGAAATGTGAGCAGCAGTTAGAAGAAGAGCATGCCGTGCAGTTGTTAATGGGAAACATTGACGACAAGATGCAACCCTTCCTGTGCATGGCTACGATAAACACATTTCAAGACTTGCTCGACAGAGTGGCCAAATTTGAGAAGCTGAATTTCTCCAGATCAGAAAATCACTCTGATAAGCCCAAGAAAGCCAAGGCCCCAGGTGCTAGAAGGGGTGAGGCCGACTCTACATTCTTCTCTAGAGCTGATAGAGAAAAGCAAGTGATTTACAACGTAGACAAGGGCAAGCAGCCGATGCAATATCAAGAAAAGCCCAAACAGGCCTACAACCCCAACCCCCAACCGAAGCTGATATTCGGGGGCAATGATAAGCCACGAACTTATCAAACTGGAGGTCAGAGACAAGCAATAGGAACTGGTGATAGAATGTTTCAATCCCTCAAAGATAAAATGAATAAAGAATATTCATTCAAGAGGGAGAGTGTCGCCAAATTATTTCGACAAGTGTTGAAATCGGGTTTAGAACTGCCTGAATGCAAAAGACCCGAAGAGTCGAAGCACACTGGTGACCCAAATTATTGCCCATATCATCGGGTACTCAGCCATCCTATTGAAGATTGCTACATCTTTAAGGATTGGCTTGAAAGAAAATATCAAAAAGGGGAACTCACATTGTCTGACAATGTGTTGTCACACCCTAGAAAGGAATCAACTCGGGTGGTCACGTTCTCTTCCGTACCCCTGGTTGAAGAAAGAAGAAATGAAAAGAAGCCAATTCAAGAAGAAAAGTGGGAGACTGCGGTCTCCAAGAAGACTGTGAAAATGTTGAAGCAGCTTGAAGGAGTTTCAGGTGTAAAGTGGAAATCTCCTATTGAGCCAATGATAGATTTGAAGGCACTGCCAGTGGTACGACCTTCTACTTCAAAACAGTTTTCCAACCAAGTTAGTTCTTCAAAGACTGAAAAGAAGAAATCATCCAAGAAGAAAACCAAGCTGAAAAAGCCTAAGGAGAAAATGACTGAAACTCAGAGAGTTATCAACAGTTTGGATGAATATTACCAGACTGTGAGGCGACCTGTCAAGCTCGCTGACTTCATGTCGGAGCTTAAGATAGATGAAGCCGAAGAAAATGATGAGAATTCTCTTCCCAAAGAAATATGTCGGGTCATCTCAGTGGCGCCGAGTACCTCAGTAAAAGAAGAATACACAGAAGTACCCTCTGAATCCTGTATGATGGTTTTGCCAATGATTACAGCTCGGAGGAAGATTTATATTTTCCAGAGGGAGACGAATCAGACCCTAGCATAGCGACTCGGATGGGACATGTAAACCTAGGTGGTGATTCTGAATCAACGGATGAGTCCCTAGACGCAACGATGGCTGACTCTGAAGAAAATGTACAGTTAAATGACTCTGAACCGGAGGAGATTGCTCAAGTGCAGTTAAGAAGCGGCAAAATACTACCGCCTCCACCAAAGAAAGGGGTCTCCAATAAAGATAAGGAAAAAGAGATAATTATCAACGATGACATTATCCCTGAAGATCCTAAGAAAAAGAAGACTTCAGCCAATGGGATAGATTATAACATCTTATCTCATTTGAGAAAAATTCCAGCACAGCTCAGCATATACGATGCTTTGGTGATGTCTAAAGACCTTCGGGAGACTCTGATTCAGGCTCTCAAAGATCCCGAAAGATACGAGGCGTATTTCGCTGAACGTAGTTTGACTGAGGTTCTGCAAGCTCGAAATGAACCATTCATTACTTTCTCCGAAGAGGACATGATGCTCGGAACTGCAGACCATAATCGTCCTCTGTACATTACTGCAGAGAGCGATAAGCTAATCATCAATCGAATCTTGATCGATCCTGGATCCTCCATAAATCTGATAAGTTTGAAAGCATTGAGATCCCTCTGCCTTGATGTGGAGCACCTCGGGCCAGATAAGTTGATGGTGCATGGTTTCAACGAAAAAGGGCAGAAAACCCTTGGATCATTCATGCTCCCTCTTGTATTTGGAGAGCTCCACACAGAAGCTAAATTCCATGTGATTGACGCGGATACTTCATTCAAGGCGCTACTAGGTCGCCCCTGGTTGCATGAATATGGCATTGTCCCGTCAACATTACACCAGTGTATGAAGTATCTCAAAGATGGAGAAGAATTCAGGATCTCTGGTGACATTCAGCCTTTCACAGTTCATGAAGCAACAGTTTATGAAGATGCACGGTATTTCATGCCAAAGAAGCAAAAGTCTTCGACCTCTCTCGAAGCTAGAGCATCAAATTCAAAGGCTGTAAAGCGACCTGAAAGAGAAGGTGAGAAAAAGCAGGTGGGGAGAAAGAAGGCAGCGCCGACTCTTCCCAAGGCACCGACCATTCCCAAAGAGAAGAAATTTATACCTCATCTGGGAAGTGACACAGATGAAGATGATGATACTCCTGCCAAATCTCGAAGAGTATGCCAGTCCACAGACGAATGGAGTAGGCATGTTGAATTTTCAAATGATGATTATGACTACGATTCTATCTATATGAACACGGTGCAGAATGTGTTCTCTAGAAGAATTGACAGCCTATCAATTTCAGATAGTGTACTCGTAGTCACACGTGTTCCCTTGCAACACTTCAAAGAAATCATCTCACGCGAGGTGCATAAAGTTGAAGAACTCGCTACTCTCTATCTGCCTCCCCGTAAAAATGGAACTGTACCAAAGAATGTGCTATATTCCACGGGAGTTCGTGAAGAGGAGAATCATGACTGGTATTGCATGATCCTCGACTCCGAAGAATTATTTCCTACGAGGCTACCAAGGTTCAATACCAGAAATATTCAGAAAATGCTACGAAAACAAGTCAATATTCCTACCACCAAACGACAACTTCGTACAAGTCTGGGCCTTTGGTATGGAAGGAGTCCGCGTCCGTTACGGCAGAAGGATACAGACGCATATAAAGGTATCGGATTCATCAAGCGAAAATTCCTCCGGAAAGAGATTTGTCGCGCCATCACATGCGTGGAAATTGAATCCGAAGATGGAGATGCTGAAGAGATATACGAAGCTGATGATTATGATGAACAGCCCGTAGAAGCCGAACCTGCACCAGAAGAGCTTGAAGATGGTGGACAGGCAGCCACTATGGATGAATTAAGAGAAGTCAACTTGGGAACTGAGGAGGACCCTCGCCCGACCTTCATTAGCTCTCTACTACCCGAAGAACAAATAGAAGAAATAAAAGAACTCCTCTGTGAATTCAGGGACTGCTTTGCCTGGACATATGCTGAGATGCCTGGCTTATCCCCTGACGTAGCAGTTCACAGATTAGCAATCAAACCGGAAGTAGCACCCGTCAAACAAGCTCCAAGGAGAATGAGATTGGAAATTGAAGAACAGGTGATCGCAGAAACGAAGAAGCTAATAGATGCAGGATTCATCCGAGAAGAAAAATACGCTGACTGGATTGCTAATATTGTCCCTGTAAAGAAGAAGAATGGACAGATTCGTATCTGTATTGACTTCAGGGACCTCAATAAGGCGTGCCCAAAAGATGATTTTCCACTCCCTGTATCCGAACTCCTAGTTGACAACACTTCCAACTACGACATGTTCTCCTTCATGGATGGATCGTCAGGATACAATCAAATCAAGATGGCGCCCGAAGATGAAAAACATACATCATTCAGAACGCCCATCGGCATTTTCTGCTACACAGTCATGCCCTTTGGCCTGAAGAACGCTGGTGCCACCTACCAGCGGGCGATGACTCACATATTTGATGATTTGATACATCAAAAGGTCGAGTGTTATGTAGATGACCTTGTTGTTAAAAGCCTTGGCCGAGATGATCACTTAAAAGATCTCAGAATAGTATTTGAGAGAATCAGAAAGTTTGATCTGAAGATGAATCCTCTCAAATGTGCTTTTGGGGTCTCTTCCGGCAAATTCCTGGGGTATGTTGTTCGTCATCGAGGAATAGAGATCGACCCCAACAAAATTAAGGCAATCACGGAGATGCCACCGCCAAGGAACCTTCGACAGCTCCGATCATTGCAAGGACAACTGGCTTTCATTCGGAGATTCATATCAAATCTATCGGGTAGGTGCCAGCCATTTTCAAAGCTAATGAAGAAAGACGTCCGTTTCAAATGGGACGAAGAATGCCAGGAAGCATTTGACAGTATCAAAAGATATCTGTTGAATCCGCCTATTCTCGCAGCGCCAATTCCGGGGAAGCCTCTTATACTGTATACAGCTGCACTGGAAGAGTCCCTCGGAGCACTATTGGCCCAGAACAATGAAGAAGTTCAGAAACTCCGCCACTATATGCTATCCCATAAAATCACACTGATATCAAAGATCGATCCGCTGAAGTTCTTGATGACAAGACCAGCGTTGACAGGTCGTCTAGCCAGGTGGGCAGTACTATTACTGCAGTTTGAAATCATATACATGCCACAGAAGGCGGTGAAAGGACAAGCCTTGGCAGATTTCCTCGCTGCACACCCAATCCCGGCTGATTCTCCACTAAATGATGATTTGCCCGATGAACAAATCATGCAAGTTGAAGAGAATGAAAGGCTACCATTCTGGGAAATGTACTTCGATGGGGCATCGTCGATTAGACCTGTCCGACCTCCGAATATCGCAAGAGCCCGAGCTGACATCGGTCTCATTTTCGTAGCACCGGAGGGAGGTTTAATGAGATTTTCATTCAGTTTGACTGAACCTCGGACCAACAACGAAGCTGAGTACGAAGCTCTATTAGCAGGGCTGGAAATTGCGATCGATGTCAGAATCCAACATCTCCAAATCTTTGGTGATTCACAACTTATAATAAATCAAGTACTTGGAATTTATAAAGTTGGCAAAGTTGAATTAGCCCACTATCACCGACGAGCCCTCGAGCTCCTAAAGCAAGTACCAAATGTCAAAATGGCTCGAGTTCCTCGAGGACAGAATGCTAAAGCAGATTGTTTGGCCAAGTTGGCCAAAGAAATGGCGAACATCAACGAGGAAAGACCTATATTCATCGGGGTTTACACTCGTAGAGTTTTGGAGCCCGCTCTATTACAATTCCCGAGGGCAGAAGGAATTCCGGATTCAAGTCAGCAGGATGAAACTCCAGTTGACCCTCGGCCTCTCCATCAGATTGTTATGGAGAATTATCCAGAAGAACATCACATGGCCAAGAGACGTAAAGCCAGTCAAGCTTCAGAATCGTGGTGGCATTGTTTAGATATTGAAGTCGAAAATGATTGGAGACATCCATTCATTGACTACTTCAAGGAAAACAAACTCCCGACAGAAAAATCTATGGCTGCACAAATCCGAAAAAGGGCGTTGCGCTACGCATTTGTCAATGACATGTTGTACAGACGAGCCTTTGATCAAATGTGGCTAAGGTGCCTAGGGACCAAGGAAGCTGAAAAAGTGGTGACAGAAGTCCATGAAGGGCTTTGTGGAGCACATCAGTCAGGTCCTAAAATGACCGTCAAAATCAAGAGGATGGGATATTATTGGCCAACTATGGTCAAGGATTGTATCGATCACGCTAAGAGGTGTCACGAATGCCAAATTCACGGTGATGTTATACATCAGCCTCCAAATCCACTACACCCAACAATAGCTTCCTGGCCATTTGAATGTTGGGGCACAGACATAATTGGGCCAATAGATCCGCCATCATCAGCGGGACACCGTTTCATTCTGGCAGCGACGGATTACTTTTCCAAGTGGGCAGAAGCAGCTCCATTCAGAGAGGTCACATCCGAACATGTGATTAACTTTTTCACCCATAATGTCGTCTACAGATTTGGTGTGCCACGCCGCATAATCTCAGACAACGGTACCGCATTCAAAAGTACAAAAATCTACAAGTTCGTTGATCGGCACAAAATCGATTGGCGATATTCATCCATATACAATCCAAGGGCAAATGGATTGGCAGAAGCCTTCAACAAGACGCTAGTAAAATTGTTGAAGAAGATCCTCACAAAGAATAAAAGAGAATGGAATACGAAGATGACAGAGGCACTGTGGGCCTATCGTACAACCTACAAGACGCCAACCAAAGCCACTACTTATTCATTGGTGTTCGGTGTTGAAGCTGTATTACCATTGGAGATTGAACTACCGTCACTCCGGGTAGCAATTCAGAATGATCTCACTCAAGAGCAAAATGCCCGCCTTAGAATGGAAGAGCTCGATGCACTTGATGAACTAAGGTTACAAGCTCAACAAAATCTGGAAATCTACCGAGGAAGAATGACAAAGTCCTTTGATCGTATGGTGCGTCCTCGATCATTTCAGGAAGGGGAATTGGTCCTGGTGCTGAGAAGACCAATCATCCCACACAGAAAAATTGGTGGCAAATTCGTATCAAATTGGGAAGGTCCCTTCGTCATCGAGAAAGTATACCAAGGGGGAGCATACCAGTTGATCGATCTAAACGGTCAGAGGCCTATGCCGCCAATCAATGGTCGACATTTAAAGAAATATCATGCTTGAAAAAAATTCCATAACTAATGTATTTTGTGATGAACAATATTTTATATACATAGTTGTCAATGCATGCTTATATTTTGAAATTCTCTTGTGTAGCAAGAACGCATTTCAAAATCCCCCATCAGACTGGGGGCATTTTAAATATTTATTTGGGTCGACATCGCGCTGCGTGCCGAGATCCCCAAATAAATATTTAAAATCTCAAAGACAAAAAGCCTATCCAAAATGTCCCTACGAGACAGGGGGCATTTTAAATATTCATTTGGGTCGACATCGTACTATACGTCGAGATCCCCAAATGAATATTTAAAATCTCATATTCAAAATTTATTTCATTCTGAAATGTCCCTGCGAGACAGGGGGCATTTTAAATATTTATTCGGGTCGACATCGCGCTGCATGCCGAGATCCCCGAATAAATATTTAAAATTATCAATACAAATATTCTTTTTGTGCTAAAGAATACAAAGATTTCTTTTTCAAAGTCTATGCAGGTGGTCTTTCAAGAGTTAGAGACAACACCTTCTACAACAAACAAAGACTCAAAGGTCAAGAAAAGTGACTTTTGTGGCTACACACTCCTACAAAATTGAGCCAAAGAAGCTTAAAGTCTTTCGACAGCCTGAAGCTTAAGGTTTGAATGGGTGTAAAAGGTCGGATCCAACAAGCCCAAATATGGCCGGATCGCTGGCAGCTCTGTCTACTCAACACGCCATAAGAAAGGCCGTAGTAGCAGAACCCCCACTTCGTCAACCCGTTAGTAAGGATTGTAGGAAGTACGAAGGCAAATTTGACTCGACCAGTTTAAGTGATCGTAGTCTACAAAATTCTCCAAAATGACTGAAGAATCAAAATTCCAGTGGAAAGATGAGTCTCGAACAACTACCAGATGTTCGTAGGCTCCAAAATCCAAAACCACGAAGGATGACTCCAAATCTACCAACTTCAGCAAAATCAGTATTGGGAGCGCAATTCCCATAGCTCAAGTCTGAAGCCTGAATGGGTGTAAGAGGTCGGATCCAACAAGCCCAAATATGGCCGGATCGCTGGCAGCTCCATCTACTCAACAAGCCATAAGAAAGGCCGCAGTAGAGGAACCCCCATCTCAGCAACCAGAGGACAAAGAGCTATCAAATTCTAGCTCTCCCGATCTGATAAACTCAAGTGACTCAGATTAAAGTCTTCTCAAGTGGTTAAGGATCAAGATACTACCTACGTTCGGTACTATCAATTGAATCCAAAACCTGCAAATCCTTCAACAAATCCGTAAAGCACAAAGCGAGGATCGAAGGAATTTTTCTTCAACAAGTCCGCTATGCACAAAGCTCTGGACCGATGACTTTTCGCCACCGACCTGATACAAACCTAAGGGTTTAGGTCATCGGCATCTACCCCTTCATCAAGCCCGCCAAAGCAAGAAAGCATAGGGCCGTAGGTACAAAAATCACCTGACAAATCAATAAAGACAAATCAGAAAATTCTCCATCATTGTCCGCAGCACAAAGCATAGGGCAAAAGAAATCAGTATTTCAACCATCTATTGATAAATCCAAGAGATCTATAGAGAAAGAAGATCTTAGTGTGACATCCAATCAGGCTATTGGAGATCCACTAAATAAGAATCTTTAGTATGACATCCAAACAAATTCTTGGAGATCCATTAAATAGAAACCCTAGTGTGACATCTAGAACAAATATCTAGAGATCCACAAGGCCGATCAACATACAACAAACGTGATTCGCTCTAGACGCGTACCACATTTGTTGGGGGGCATTTGTTGACCTCCACGTAAAGACCAAAGAGCATCGCATACATACCTCTTACCCACGGGATCCTCGAATCTTGCCGAAGTCTCGCCGATTCGGCGCCGTTCGCGTCGCCTCCCACGAATCCCGCACCTCGCCTCGATTCCGCTCCGCTCAGTGTCGATAAATAGAGGCCGAAGAGAGGCCTTGGCTCGTATCGATTTCCCACGACACCCTCTCCACTGCCAAAGCTCTCCCCCATTTCACGATCTCCCCTCTGTCTCCACACGACCCCAGCTCTCGGCTCTCCCATACGCTGCTTCCTTCCGCTCCACTCCCTCACTCCCGATCCACTCCCTGGCCGGACTCCTCTAGCCACTCGCACCCCTTCGACCGAATCCCGTGAGAGAGAGAGAGAGAGAGAGAGAGAGAGGGAGGGAGAGAGTGCCGAACTCTTACCTGTGCCGACGCATCCAGGCCGAACTCCACATCTCTCTGACCTCCTTCCTCTTCGACCTCCAGCCCTAGCCGCTTCCATCTCCACCGACGACGCGCCCCTTTCTGTCGGATCGGGAGATACGCCATTTTGATCGGAAAGCAACAGCACGGGCTCGCTGGCTTTGAAGGTAGCTTTCTCCCTTATGCGCGCTCCATTTCGGCCAAATCCCGTGAACTTGCCGAGCCTAACCGAGAGAGAGAGAGGGAGAGAGTTTAATTAATTTAAATTAATTTTGATTAAAATTAATTTAAATTAATTTTGATTAAAATTAATTTAAATTAATTTTAAATATGGTTGTTATAATTAATCATATTTTAATTAAATAGTTATAATTAATCTAATTAATTATGATTAATTTAATTAGAATAAATTTAATTAATTATAATTTATAATTATTATTAATTACTATTAATTAATTATAAGTTATTAAAATTAATATTTATTAGTTATAATTAAAGCTAATTATAACTAATTACTTTAATTAATTTTAATAACCTATAACTAATTATGTTAATTAATTATAATTAACTATAATTATTTAATTAATTAATTATAATTAATTAATTAAATTAATTAATTAATTATAATTGCCTAATTATAATTAATTAATTTAAAAAAAAAAGAGAAGGAAATACTTCTCTCCCTTTCCTCGTGCCAACGTCGTCGACCCCGCACAGGTATAACTCTCTAATCCTAAAACTCCGAGAACTCGTTTCAACGCATTCGTCGAGACAAAACAACCACCTATGCACGCTTTTCTTAGCGTGGTGGGAGGGAGTGCGTCCCGACGCTTGCGACGAAGCGGGTAATCACCTAAATTCCTTCTTCAAAGTTCGTATCGCCTTGGAAACCCCGCCTATGCATGCTTTTCTTAGCATGGTGGGAAGGGATCCCGGTGCGATGCGCACGACGAAGCGGGGATACCCATAAGTACCCGCTTGCGGGGAAATAACTGTTCCGCCAAAATATTTTCAAAAAAATAAAAAAAAAATACTTTTTTTACAAACAAAACACCCATGCATGCTTTTCTTAGCGTGGTGGGGGATCAAAAAAATACACAGCCGCGGTGTCCTCGAAAGAGGGCACCTACCATGCACGCTTTTCTTAGCGTGGTGGGAAAGGCCCAGTTTTTCCGTAGTTTTCCCCTAAACGGGGGAGACGCCGGAAGGCTGTCGAAATTTCGGGTGAAATATTGCTACATTTGGACTTGGTTGAACTCAAAGGATGATTGAACTTGGACTCGGACTTGTGAACCTTTGAACTTCAGAAGACAATGGACTTGTGGACTTGATTCAATTGACTTAAGTGAACCTAAACTCAAATAAGCTTGAAAGTATAAATTTTGAACTTACATTTGATTTAAAAATCAAATGAGAAGAACAAAGTACTAGAACTTGGTTTGAACATTAAGCCGACAAGGCTTGGACTTGAGAATGATACAAGGGACTTGAATGAATATAAAGGACTTATTGAAGACTTGAGTTGGACTCAAGCCGAGCTGCACTCAAAAGACCTCATTCAAAGCTTAATTCAAACTCTCAAGCAATTATAATTTGAACAACTTGGACTCTCATTTGAACTTCAACAAGGACTCAAATTTGATTTGGACTTGAGCTTGTTACTTGAACTCGAACAAGGAAAGGAACTCATTCTTGAACTTGCAAATGAACATGAACTCAAACTTGGACTCTACAAGATCATAGGAGGCTTTGATTTGGGACTTGAGATTGAACAATTTGAGCAAGGACTTAAGCTTGCTAGTTGAACATTTGGACTTGACTTGAACCAAATGACATTAGCTTGAAAGTTGAATTTGAATCCTAGCACTAAATTCTTAATGAAGGATAAAGAAGTCTCATTTCAATACTAAGTGAATTTGTAGAAAATTTTGGAATGAACCTCAACATATAATAGAATACTTGTGGTGGAAGATCTTCAAGTATAAGTGACATGCAATTGAGCATACCAGTTTCTTACATACACTAAGTATCAATTCCAAGTATAACTCGCTTGAGAAATAAGCAAGAGTTTCTACCTGTAAGCTATAACACAAGATCTGCAACACACATACGATCTCTTTACAAAGACAGATGTATGTGCCAAATGCCACTGATGGGTAGATGTAAAAAGACTTCAGTAAATGCAGTATCCTGAAGTTAATTTCTATATGTAAATAAATACATCTACCTACCTACATGCACAAGTGGTGAATGTACTGAAAAGATCAAAGACTACCATATATATGAAGAATATGACAAGTGCAAGCTCCTACGATATAAGGCAGGAGATTAGTTAGTGCACTATAACCCGCCTATGAAAATTAACAGTGCACGACAATCTACCTGTAAGAAGCAGCGAACAACTCTATTCAGAAGCTGCTACGCCACGCCACCGGATCTGCAACATCCGTACAAGCAGACAGAAGGTGTCTATAAATATTCCAAGAGTACCCCTGCACGTGCACTATAAATTGTATACACATAGGAACACTAAAAGGGGAAAATACAATCCAAACCCGCATGGGCCCCGGCGAGCGTGTTATTGGTACACACGTGACGTCTAGGGATGCTGCGCGGGTTGACAAGTGAATTCAGGTTCGAAACTGATCCTTCTATACGGGTCAATAGAAGTCGACAGGGTTCGAACCATTAAGCAAATATAAAGTTGTGACGACCCGATATATTTGCTTTAAAACTTTCATATTAGGTCTTTAAGGCCTACAATAATATGAATTCACTATCAAAGGGCACGAAGCCTACAAAACCCGATCCTCTATCGACAGCCCCGACAGAGTTGACAAGGTTCAATCCATAAAAAGAAATGACCCCCGAACACCCCCGATGATGGCCGTGTTGAATGCAGATCTCAACCGGAGGGGTTTCTCAAATATTTTCAAATATCTTCAAAATATCCAAAGTCCACTCCAAATACTTTTAAATTCCACCCAAATACCCAAAAGCTTCTCAAAATCCAGAAAAATCTCAAAACTCCCAAAATCCCAAAAATATTTAAAATTGAAATAAATCCATCAACGCAGTTAAAGCAAAATCCATTCGCCCTCCGTAACAGTTTGTCGAGGCGGATAAATTCGAATAAACTCTAGCTCACAAAGAGCCAAATGCCTAGTCGAAAATATCACTAGGATCCATTCTCAAACAATCTCTTGCCAGTAAGGGCGTGGTACGTGTCCTCTAACCGGCAGTTTCGCCGCCAAATGGCACTGCAGGTAAACGGTTATGACCCGGGGCCCTCTGAACCGAGTGGTTTTGCCGCCAAATGGCACCACAGATAGCGGTTATGGCCAGAGCCAATACGCTCATTAATGGCGTTAAATCCTTGAGATATGAATCAATAGGATATGATCGATAGGGCACAAAGCCCTCTGTAAGCTAAGGTGGATTTAAATTTGTCCCCTTAGACAAACATTCAACCTCGGTCTACAAGGTCCCCTTGGACGAAGCAACCCATGGCTGCCGACAAGGATCCTTCTGTCAGGTTGGGTCGACTACCTCCTCTGACTAAGTAGACCAGGGACCATGATGGCCCGGGACGACGGAACCATGGGATCTTGATCGGGTCTATCATCCATTCCCCCACCATCCGCTTTAAGTTCCAGATGGTGAAAATTCCAATTTTAAATATCAAATTTCTCAAATCTTTCAAACCAAATTCCAAATATATGAACCTTCAAATTCTCAAACACCCAAATCTTCAGATTTCCAAAATTCCATATCCATTGCTGCTACTATATGCCAGATAACACGTATATTCTATACGAATCTGATCGATGACTAGCCTTAATCGAAAGTTCTCTCTCATGATCGGGAGGGGTAATTAACTATAGGGGCTTGCGCCTATAGGAAACCAGAACTCAGATCATAAAGTCCTCGCAAAATGAGGGCGAAATCTCTGGGTAGTGTCTTATCTACAAACCCATCTGCCTTCCAAAATTTACCTCGGAACTTAGTTCGTTAAAACTCCCTCGCCGAATAAGAAGAGCGAGTGGAGGCCGAGGCCGAATTTTCGGAGCCCACACATCTGAGGACTAGGCGTTGGCACAGTCCTGGTGATCCAACTGGCCCAAACCCCACTAGCTATATCATACGCAGAATCTGATCAGGGCTATTAAAAAAGGAAAATGCCACAATTGTAGCCTGGTTAAAATTTCACTCAAGTATAAATTTCAATATTTGGCCCAGCTCAGCCAGATTCAGATTTTAACATAATATGGTTAAGGGTGCTATCTAATTTACATACTATGGTAAGAGGCTTCAAATCAAGTCACTGAGCTATCTTCCGTCAGTAATATGGACTGGTTTTTGGTATGGAAGAAACGAGTCAGTGGGCAGGGACAATCTCAGGCAGGGGCCGCTAAATTATGACTCGGTTCTACCAATAATAAAGTTGGCCTTAGAGAATGCTTAATACCCCATGAACATTTTAAAATTGTATACAATTTAAGGAAAAAAGGCTTGCGTTTCACTGATGCAATGAAAGACAAGCATCAAGATTATTATAGCGTTCTCTAGATTATTCATTTATTTTTAGAATTTTCTTTTAGCTTTAATGCATTCTATTTTTATGATAATCTTCCTTTAGGAATTAGATAATAAAATTTTTAGGAATTATTTAAACTAATTGGATTTAAATAGGACCTTATTTCTACAAACAAGAATTTGATTGCTCGTAAATGAATTAGTCAATTATGAATTGAAATTTGAATAAAGATTTCTCCACTTCTCATAAAGAAATTTGCATTTTATTTGAGGTATATTATATATGCTTTCTAATATGAAAATCATGATGCGTTATGATATTTTAAGATATTCTAAATAGACTATTTCTTACTCCCTAATTCTAATAGCAGTGATTCAGAGTGGGTATAAGTAAGAAGAAGGTCTGTTCAGACTCTTCTTCTCTGTTACACTCTAGATTGACTATACGGAGTCAAATTGGGGCGTGACAATATCATCAGCACAAAACATACACCAAGGTACATCCTCCTACAAATGTCTAGTAAGAAGATGCACGACTAAAGCAAAAATACATGGGCCTAAAGTTAATCATTGATGTAAGTCAACTGAAATAAGAAAAAACTTTGTCAAAGGACCTTGTGTTTAAATACAAGTAACAGCTCTTATATGCAAATCATTGATGACTTGAATATTAGCATTATTGGCTCTTTTCTTTTCTAGAAATCCCTAGAGCACTTCTTTTAAATTTTATCATATGTTTTCTCTAAATCAATAAATATCATATGTAGATCATCCTTACTCTCCTTACTCTCTCTATACTTCTCCATCAAACCTCTCAACAAATATACAGCTTCTATAAATATATCTACCGGAATGAATCCAAATTAAAATTTGAGAAACATTAATATCACGTCCTGTGCTCAATTACTCTCGCATAACTTTAATGTATGACACATTAACTTAATTCCTCTATAATTTACACACTCTTGCAATTATTTTCCAGATTTATTTCCAGCCATGAAATTACTGATTTTCCAGAAAAAGGGGAGGCACAAGAAATACAAGCCACGGTTAACATTCATCGCCCAGCTTTTTAATAAGACAAACCACGGTTTGCTTTAAAGTGCCAAGATTTCCATCACTTCCATTTTTTATGAGATGGTAATGAATACATTATATGGATTATCGACCTATTAAAGATATCTAGCAGTGAAAAATTGTATTAAATTCTAATCAACTCACAAAAGAGGTTGAAAAAACATTACTACATCACCAGTCATAAAATTTAATTAGTAAATTAAACAGAGAAAAATTCAATATCCTCATAGCATGGCTTACTACCTGCATAACTCTGTTTAATATGGATTCAACATATGCAAGATGTGGAGGGCTCTCACAAAGCTTAAGTCCAAGTAGCCTGTAATTCAAATGCTGCACATTGGAAGAAAGTAATAAACGTAAAAATAAGCAGAAAAAGAGCCAAAAGATAAGATAGAAACAATATAGGAACAGTTTAACAATTTGAAGATTAAATATACCTGGTCGAGAGAGAGATCTTTAATGAGCTCAAAAACCTCTAAAATCTCAAACAAATATGCACTAATTATTTTACTTGGAAGTTGTCTAACGAGATGATGAATAATAATTGAAGTCCATGGAACCTTCCACGTTGAATCTAGTGTTCCACTTCCAAATCCAAACTCCACAAGTATGTCATTGGGTTTCTATTTCAAACAAAGTATGCAATAGTATCAGAACTAGATTGATAATCCTTCAGAAACGTGATAGCTGATATTTCATATACATCAATAACACAGACAACAGTAGGATAAACAATTATAGTTTACTGATAAAAAAGTGATGTTAAACGTAATATTTTGCAAATCTTGTTTAGTTTTCAAAACCAAGAAATAATTTTAATCGGGTTAAACTAAAGGATTCCAGGGTGAAAGCATCCCCTTGGAACCAAAATTAGGTTGCAAAACCAAGACAACAAAATTATGTGCTCCAGAGCCTTTTCCATGGCTTTTGAGCTTGGGTAATCAGTCAACTAAGCTAAAAACGTGAGCCAGAAGAGTGCAGCAACAAAGGAATAGCTTATACAAGCCAATTGCAAACTCAAACTAAAGCTCAAGTTTCAAGAAATGGTCCAGGACAAGGATTAGGACATGGTTCAGGGTAAGTCCAGAGTTAGATTGGGTTCATGGAAACATGGAGGGCTACAAGTCGATTTAAGAGGGCTTGAATTTAAATTTTATGTCCCCCTGGAAATCTACCATCCGAGGCCAAAGAAAATTAATCCAAATTCAAATTCCAAGAGGAATTATTTAATTCTAGAATCTCCACAAATATCTCCTAAAATTTCTGGGCCATCCACAATTGAAAGGTTTTGAATTTCAAATCCTAATATGAAAATTTTTTGCCGTACAAAGATGGAGCATTTGAAATTAAAAAATCATAGTATTGTCAAGAATTATTTAGAATAATCTAATTTATTTGATAGGTTATCATTTAAAATTTTATTAGAATTCTTTTAGATTATTTTTGTAGAACTCCTATCTCCAAAGATGCAGTCAACTTTGAAAATCAATCATTTTTCCCAAAACCTCACATTCAATGGGAAATATCAACTCTCTCTATGACTATGAGCTTCATGATAATATTAGCCGTACCTTATTGATATCTCAAATTATATATATTCCAAACCAACTTGAATCTCAACCATCAGAATCTCAACCTTTCAAATATCACATACAACGAGCAAAGTACAAAGGGATTGTCTATTCCAAACAATAGAAAAAATCAATCAATAAGATAGAGAAAAGCATTTCTAATAAACTAAACCCAATGTCTGACCAAATTCCTGATATAAAAAAACATGAAGAAAATAATGCTGATTTTGAACATAACCTAAACGTGCTTATTTTTGCTCTCGGGAAAAGTATACTAAACTGCTACAATTGCCCAATCTGTCATTGTATCTCCCATGACAAACTATCTCCAAAATTTTTGTCTTTAAAGCATAAAAATTCCAAACAATTATAAGGATAATTTAAAAGTGCATGAATGAAAAAGAAATGTAGTTCACGAAGAAATCTAGGCTATTGAAAGAAATGATATATGGAATCTTTCAAATCTTCCCAAATGGAAGAAATCTATTAGATGCAAATGGATCATTAATGTAAAATACAAAGCAGATGAAGTACTGATCGATACAAAGCAAGGTAAAGCAAAAGGATTTTCATCTTGCAATAGAAATACGCCTTGAATTACTAAAGCAAAGCAGTATACTTGGGTGTAAACGCACACACCAATGGATTCATTAAACAAAATTAAGCGTAAGGACTACCTCAATTGACAAAGGGAGTGTAATAACTTAAAATTAAATTAATTTAAAACATTAATAACGCATTAGAATATTAATTACTACTTAATATTCAACTTAAATGATTTAAATAAAAATAATTAAATTATTATAAAATTTTATCTTAAAACATATCCTAAACGACATCTATCCCCACAGGTGTCGTTTGACTATCAAAAGCCGCACAGACTTAAACGCGTGGGGAGTGCAAGAGATAGAGAATGAGAGAAAGACAAGATTGAGAGCAAGAAAGTGAGTGAATTGCATGTGAACAGGGCCGAGACAATGCACTAGTGCAATCGTGCTAGTGAGTGTGATGCATTTAAATTTTTGCATTATTTTTGTTATGAAAAATATTAGTTATATTTTCTATTTTTGTTTTATTTTTTTTATGCTATCCAATGATGGTGGTAAATCCAATGATCATGGTAGGAAAAGGTTTGGATTTTGCTTCCTTGGGTTTGCCGGCTTTGGGGGTCCATTTTGTCCTTTGGTTGTTTGCTGGTTTCATGTGGGCCTTGGCTGTTTTCGGTTTGAGCTTTAGTTGTTGAAATTCTAGTGGTGCCAGCTCATTAATATCTAGTGGAGGTGTAGCTCATTATGAGCTGATGTTTAGTTATAAAATTAATGTTTGGGAGCAAGATTTGGTGGGTGGAACTTGTTCTTTCATATTCTTCTTGAATGGGGGCTGCTGCAGTTTTTCTTCTCTGGATTTCTCTCCCACGGCCAGCTGCTCTCTTCGGGTTTGTTGCTGCCTCTTCGGGTGGCTGCCTGCTTTACTGCTATGGCACCTTTTTGACCGAGATTTAAATTCCCTGTTGGGACTGTAATTTGCCTTCTGGTTTTCTGTGCTAAAACCGTGGCTTTTGCTTTGTTCCTGGCTGATTCCGTGGCTTTATTCTGCTTGGATTTTTGATGTGTCTCTTGGGATTTCGGCAAGGAAGGCTTTTGGCCTTTCATTTCTATATGGGGATTTGAGGAACTTTTGGGCTGTTAAGTTTCCCCTCTATTGCCTATATATATGTGATATTTTGAGAGGAAATGGTTGGTGAATATTTGAGAGCAAAAATTGCTATAACCTGCGGGTTCTTCTTGGAAAAGCTTGAGAGCTTTGTCCACCTTCTTCCACCTCCTCTGGAAAGCTTGCGAGCTTCTCCTCTTTCGTCTCGGCTTCTAACCTCTTTCTTCTCTACGCAAATTCCACTCCACCTGTATCTTTCTTCTAGTTCCGTTGGTGAAGTTGTTGGCTGTTTTAGTGAAGTTGTTGGCTGTTTTGGTGAAGTTGTTGGCTGTTTTGGTGAAGTTGTGGGCTGTATTGGTGGCATTTTCTGGAGAAGTTTGAAAGGACATTGGAAACCCTTTGCTGTGGTGGACCCTTGGTTTGCATATCTAAACCTTATTTTAAAATATATTCCTACAATCGGTGCATGTGAGGAGTCCTCTTGTAGGATGTTCTGAGGATAGCTTTTTTTTTTTTAATATTGTTTCTTTGTTAGTTTTCTTTTGTTTTGGTCGTTGGAAGTTGTCTCTTTCCTATTCTGAAGTTTAGTTGTTTTCTCTAACCTATTTTGTTCTCTAAGTAATGTCTTAAATTTATAAAAGTAAGATTTGTTTCTCTATGTTGTTCTCTCTTTGTGCTTTGCTTTAATTTGCTTACATCAGAGTGTGTATCGTGCATGCAAAACCGAGAACACAAGCAAGCTTATGTGTGGATGGGAAGACCAAGTAAGGTCTTCACGTGAACAAAGCAAGGCAGACTGTCAGATATGTTTCAATGACGCCAAAAGAAGACCATTTTCATGCTGAAAAGCTAAGACTTTTCTTCCTTTCTCAATAGCTTTTTCTTCCTTTCTCACTATATGTTTTCTAATTCCAATATCGAAAATGAGAAAAAAAATTTAGGGTTTCTAAAAGTAGAAGAAGAAGAGCTAGAAGAGAGAAAGAAAAGAAGAAAAAGAAGAAAATGAGGATAGCAAATATATATGTATGAACATATAGAGAAAAATTTTGAAAAGATTTGTAAGTTTAGCTATGTTGTTTGAGAGATGTAATATTGTTTCAAATTTCAAAATTTTAATGGAACTACTTTTATTAAAAAATTAGAAAATTACAAATTAATTTTTTATAATTAAGAATATAAACCCTAGAAGAATGACAGAATTTGATGTTTTTATTCTTATTATCAAGAATTATATAATTTGTAGTTCGTTAACAAAGACACAATAAAGTGGTGAAACAAGGGTATGATCCAATATAACATTGTTAACCAAGTGACCAGTGACATAGACCTCACACAAGCTTAGATATTGAATAAGTTCGGACTCATGATTGCCCAGAGAACCTCAGGATAGATTATTTTCACTAAAAAGTCAAGTCCAGCAGACCATTGCCAGGGTCGACAGTGCCCAATTTCCTACGATGTGGACCTGAGATGTCTAAACCTCCGAGATAGAGATGTCCTTAAAAAAAAGCAAATCAACCAATTGGGTAACTCGCGCAGAACTTCATGTCAAATATGCTACAAGATTAAAAATAAATAAGTTTACATAAGGTTTGCAAGCTCCAAGTCAAATAAACATTTTGAAAGAAATAGGAGATGCAAACCAAAGACCTTATTACATACTTCACCCAGAAGCAATACTGTCAATTGCATATATTATGCCTTAATAATGAAATATTAAGCATAACAGTTTAGAAAAATTATAATAACAACTTTCAAAACGTGATGCTAACCTGTCTTCCTTCCATGAACATGTATTTCATAATCCACTCTATTGTAGGTTCCATCAGGCTTATGGTTAGTTTAATATTCCTCTCGGCATCATTTTTCCTAGCTTCTTTATCAGAAATAATCCTCCTCAATGAAAAGTTGATATCACTAATGGACATAATCAAGTAGCCTGTTATCATTTAGGCATGACTTGAATATTGATAAAATCAAAATGAGAGCATACCATTTGAATAGAATAGCAGAACCTTAAAAATAACAATAGTTGAATTTTTGTGCAAGGAAACTATATCGTCAATAAAAAAGAACCATATTGTTAAATATCCTCAGCAAATAAGCTTGCATGCGACTTGTGACAGCAATAAATTAAAGAATAAATTCCATTTAGTACATCAGAACATGTGGACACACGCCTCTAGCACTGACCTTGGTGTCAAACGCATTTTGATATACAAAAATAATATTTTCCTGAAGCAAATAGGCTAACTCAGTAACTTCTACCAAAAGAATGAAGAACAAAAATAACTTGTTCCTCTTCTTCCTACATTCTTTTATTTGCATTAAAAGGATTGATTTAACATAACATTACAGTAATTGGAACAAAAAATGGCATCTAAACTGAACTACATTAATGATTTCTTACAGCATATGTTTAACCTTTGACTGTTTAGTTAGCTAGAAAGGCAACCTAAACTAAATATGGGTGCAATTTACTGTGATCAAGCAACCAGGCAACTATTCCATAATGTCAAGAAGATAGAGGTAAACTAGGTTTAAGGGGGATGAGCACTAAGTCAATTCCCCTATTAAACAAATATAAGACTACATTGCCACATCCGAAACGGGAGAAAAAAACCAAGGATGGGCAGTTTACATTTTCTTTCTTGCTAGTCCAAAGCATGAGCTTTACCAGTATCTTTACAATGAACCAATGCTGCACGGTGGGCCATATAAAGATGACAATAAGAAGATGCAAGTGGATCCGCGAGTCCCCTCATCATCCTAGTCAAACGCTGGAGACATTGCATGTGATGATCCTCCAGGAAGCGCCGACAATGTAAAATGGCAAGTTCCAAATATCTATTTGTCATCAGAATAGCAGTGCACATAAGATATTATTTTGAGAGCTATAAAACTAAGCAAGAGAACTGGATTTAGTGTGAAAAAAGGTAAGCCAAGAGATATTAAAAATTTACTGAAACTAGGAAACTATATGTTGAAATCAGTAGTGCAGAAAATCGCAAGGGTGTTGCCTATCACCAATTAACTCACGAAAAAGCATAATATATACTATCCATCTGGATTGACACTAATCCTAGAACCAGCCTTGATGACAACCAAAGAACCTCACAAGCAATGAATTCCGCAAGCAATTCTAACACCTACACATGCAAAAGCCCAATGCATAAGCACTGCACCATTAATAAAATTAAAAAAAAAAATCTCACGTACTCGAAATATATACCATAGAAACACACCAAAACCAGCATGTAATCCTAGCTATCAAATTTCACCAATCTAAACTTCAAACAGAGTGAAAGTAAAGAACTGTAAAAACGATTTGGCAATAATGCATCCATACAGCATTAGCGTGCATTTCATCAATTCATATGCTCATCTTGTATCTCCACGGATGTCAATGCATTCATTGGAATGAATTTCACCAGCATGTCTGGGATTATATTAGTTGGCAACTCATATTGATAAAACATAGCATGTAATCATGTACTTCACATATTTGCAAATTCCCATATTTGATCCGGTTTGCATTCGAATGGTGTCAATCACACGAGTTTAATACTAATTTCTACTATGTTCTTATCACCTTAAGTAGATTAGTATGCATTAGCAACATTGAGAAAACTTGCATAGACTAAAAATATATTATTAATTTAATTGCGAATTATTAAAAAAAAATTATTTAAATAAAATAATATGAATAATTTAAAATTTAACTGAGTGATCAAGATCGAAATTACTTAAAATAGATTAAATACACAGGAAAAATAAGTTGTTATTTTATTTATGTATAACAAATTATTTTGAAAAATAAATTTATAATTAACTAGCAAATTATAACCAAAAAAGATGAAACCATTAGGTCATTTTAATTGAATTGACTTGGTTGAATGCCATGAGCATGGTGTTTTTTTTTTTTTTTTTTGGTGGTGGGGGGGGAGTTTGCGTCGTAGGAGAGCTAGAGATAGAGAACCAGAAAAACAGAGAGCAATTATGAGTAAAGAAGGGACATAGAGAAGAAAAGAGTGAGATAGAGAGAGGCGAGAGTGAACAATCATGACTACCGGTGAGCATGATAACGGGCAAGTGAGAGTGTGATCATGCGAGCATGCATGCAGGAAGGGAGGTGCATCGATTAAACTACATGAAGATATATCAAGCACGAGCACAGTGATGAGAATCTAGGGAATTTTCATAATCTTTGGCTTAAGGTAATGTAAACCGTAACTCTATGTTTGCTGTTTTATTTTCTTCTTTACAACATGAAGAAGATATGAAAGGAATTTATGCTCAGGGTTTAGAAGAAAATTATATGAAACTTTAACCCAATGAAAAGGAAAATTTCTCTCATTTTACATGCAATCATAAATCCATCAAAAAAACCTAAGTTTATCTAATTCATGCCAAAACATGGTTTAAAATTGCGCAATATGAGGCTCGCCTTAAGGCCCGCCTTTGCGCAATTCCAGTAAAAAATGCCTCGTTGCTTACGCCTCGAGCTTTTTTTATGAGGCTTGCGCCTCAAGTTGGTTGAGGCCCACCTTGCCTCACTGGCATGAGGCTTACGCCTCACGCTATATATATTAAAACTTTACATAAATCTTGAAGTAAATGCTCGACATTGGACTCTATAGGAGAGGAGGAAGGGGAGAGAGCAGTTTATCATAATGATGATTCAAATGAAGAAGCCCTTAGTGATGACAATGTTGATGACTTATGAGTTCTTATGTGATATGTCTTGCTATTTATTTTTGGAAATTTGAATTATATGTTAATGAAAAGAATACTGGGATTTGAGAAAAATAGAATTTTGAGTTGAACTATATTTCATGTTGTCTTATTATTGGGATATTTTAATTTCATTTCATATCTTATATTTTTTTATGTTTTATATTATTCACTCATTAGTATATAAAAAATTTATCATTTTATGTTTACGCAATCTTTTGATTTTGAGGCTTACGCCTCAAAATGCCTTGAGGCTTACACTCACCTCACGAATGAAAAATGCCTCAATACCCGAATACGCAATTTTAAACATTGTGCCAAAGGTAAAATTGATTATTGATGGTAATCAATTATAAGTTTTTCCATAATTGCTTTGATGCTTATTTACTTTTAAAGATTCATTTGGACAAATATGAATTAAGGTTAAAAACTTACATTAAATGTGGTTCAACCATGAACCGGTCTTAAGGTCAGTACAGTTCATTCTGAAAACCATGTCTATATCAAATCGAGCTGGACTGGCCAGAAACACTGATCGGCCAGTTCAATTTGTAAATTATTTAAATAATTAAAATATAATTTAATATATTAAGAATAAAATATTAAGTAATATTTTGAATTTAACAAATTAATTTAAATTTAAAATGCTCAAATTTTTTAAAAAAAGAAATTCCAGCTAAGCATTTCATATGGCTCCATCACTCCATGTGAGTTCTTACCTCATCCAAACTCAAAAGGTAATATAAACATTACTAAGAGGAAACTCCCAAATAATATAGAACTAAATAAGTTGAAGTTTTTACTTCTTAAGTTTACAACATACACTATATATTTTAAAACTAAATTTTAAAGAAAAAATTATGTTGTAAATAGCATTTATTTTTAATTAACAACATTAAATAAATTATATACTTCATTTATTATTTATGTATTATAAAAAATAATTATTAATTATTTATTTATTTATTAATAATAAATAATCTAACCATAATAATTTATAATATGAATTTAATATATAATTTATAGATATAAATTATATCTAAACATATAACATAAATTAATAATAATTTATATTAAATTTATATGTAATCTAAATTTTTGTTAAATTTGAATTAAATTTAAAGATTGAATATGTTTAAATTTAAAAGTATAGTAAATATTATTAAAGTATGAATTCAATTTATTTTTTAATCAAAATATTATATTATTACATGATTATTCCGTCATTTAAAATTTATATAAATAATTTTTATATTTATTACGTCATCTAGTTCCCCTCGATCGAACCATTGAACCCTAAACCTCTCATTCTGGTTCTATGTTCGATCTGATTTTCACAACATTGGTTTATCTATATAAGGTGCTCCTAAGATGGATGCATTAAGTGTACATTAAAGTTATGATATAATAAGCAAAGTACATATTCAAACTTATAATGTCAAGTTGGATGCAATGATTCCATTATTATACATAGTATCGATTACTAAGTAATGTTTTTGTCAAAATTATTATTTAAATGAAAGCCAAATTTCATATTTTTCTGTATAGCTTAAATATGAGAACTATCATGCATAGTGTTGCATTTTTTCCTTAGAGTCATTATGGTTTAGATTACAATATACCCCACTAAGCTATATATTTAGAACTCACCCCTGTTAGTTGATAAATGTTAATAAATGTTTTCAAGGAAAATCTAAGATGGTGTAAATGAACAAAAAAAGGGATATTGTTTACACAAGGAGAAAATCAGTTACTGTTAGATACTTATTGTTTCGCTATTTGTATAGAATAAATTTGAACATTCCCCTTCAAATATTATTATATGACATGTTTTGTTTCAAAATACATGTGAATGTCTTCATGATGAATGAAAAATTTTTGTTTAGTAGCTTTTTTGAGATGTTGGAAGTTATATATAAAGAAAAAAATTGGTTTCAGATTGTTATAAAAACATAGTATAGAAGGTGCATTAAGCTTCAAACATTCGTCAGACCATCTATCTCTATCTTGGTACTCCGAACTCCTAGGTTGGCATGGAAAAACTGATCTTCCTTAATGGATAGAAAAAAAAAACTAATGTTTCATGCCCCAATTAATAATCATCCATTCAAAAAAAAAAAACCTTAGATTTAAAAGCATTGTCATTAATTATACCGAGAAAGTAATAAGCAAAACAGTGTTACAAGAACGACATGAGAAAGTGGTGTTTAAATATGTTTAAAAAGGGAACTAAATAAGCGAAAAGTACAAGATGTTCACATGCGTGGAAGAAGTTCACGAATCGAACCAATCTTGCAAAACCAGTTATAACATGTTTCTTTAGCCTGAGAAGAAACATCAACAGAAAGAAAGCTTTCTGCAAGAATAGTTATGAAGGATATTAGAAGAACAGAACAAAATAAATAAAAAAACAAAATTAGCGCCATAACTGGTATTTGCATAAAAGTAAAAGAAATGTAATAAGTATGGGGCATTTATTTTTTAGCATATGTTTTGCATAACGATTTAAGAACACCTTTTTTCCTCCTCCATAAATAATTACAAGTAGCAATAGCAAAAGCTCCTGATTGTGTTTGAACACCAGAAGCAAAAGCTGAAACCAAATCAAAACACAGTATCTATTTTGTAAAATATTTTATTTAACAAGAGAAAGGCAGCAGAGAACTGAATTAATCCTAGAATGCTTACTAAATTCATAAAGATGGAAAAGCACCATTTATACAGTAATATTTTGATATTAAAAATCATCCTCGTTGCCTGCATATATGACAAAGTGAAGCAAAGTTATTTGACACTAAGCTAATTCAAGAAGTTTATGTCAATTGCAATATTAGGAAAGACCTTTTTATCACAATATACAAGTTGGAAAAAAGGAAATGATGATTGATATGTCTACAAAAATAGTCCAAATTAACCGGGGTCATCCAACAATGAAGTGGCGGTACTTCTAAATCTATAGCATTGGATTGCACTAAGATCTGTGAAGACCCTCAATTAAATCCATAAAATCAAGCATAGATCTAGAGGTTTCATGGTACAATTCAAATCAAACCCAAAAAAAACCATCCTATAGCCTGATTTAGATCTTCAACGACGTAGATCTTAAAGCTAAAGGGCTATATCCATCCATCCATTAACCCAGCGCAAAAAGGTCAAGCATGGATCTCAAAGACAATTTGCTCATTTCTCAAGCATTTAATCTTAGAGGACAAAAATTTCTCACCCAAGAATATTTCCATCCAGCACAAATCTCAAAGTTGAGGTGCCTCCTCAATCTCCATTTGTTAGACCGGTTCAGGAGGGATTGGTCTAGCCAGTCCAGAAGGGACCAACTCTGTTCTATTCCAGGCGAAAGCCTAGTACACTTGTTCAACCCCGGCAGTTGTTTGCCCCCCTTGGGGTGAGGTCCACAGCATAATACAAAGAGAAGAGAGGGCGGCAAGGAGAGATTTTAAAATTAGGAGGGTTGTTTTGGTATTTTGCATTTTATTGTATCCTTTAAGTAGTTGGTTTTGCCCTAGGAGAGTTAGGGTGAGGTGATGTTTTTGTTGAATTAAGTTTTCCTAAGGTGAGAAAGGGACTCTAATGGACGGCTAGGGTTTGGGAGAGCCGGATCTTCCTCTCCAATCGAAGATCAATTGTATCTTGTTTGTTTCTTCTTCTTATCATCTGTTAAAAAGTTTTTTATTGTGAGATTCCAATTAGATCTCTCTTGTTTATTGTTTTGGGCTCACTGGAATCCAATTTCAGCTAAGATTTTCTCCAATTCCTAAAAGCGTTTCCTATCAGCCATCAATCCCCACAAAAGTACTAAAACTACCGTCACTATGACCTCTATAAATGCCCCTTCCAAGCAAAAAGTGAATAACTTCTAACTTCACTCTCTTCCATTAAAAGACGAGGGCTCTCCTCTAGGCACTTGGTCTTTATCCCAAAATTGAAATTCTATTGAATCATTTCAACTCTTATTCGTTCTCAAGGTCAGCCACTGACTTCAGCTTTAAAGGCTTTTTCACTGAAAAACCTTGAATTGACTTTTTTACTTTTGTTTTGCTGTTGTGTAAAAGATTTGATATCAAGCTTGAGATAGCCCATTAACCCCGATTCTATCAAATTCAAATATAGTTTACGATACATAATAATTTGACATCATTTGTGAGAAATCATCATACTACTATCAATTTGCGTAATCAAAATTAATAATGAATTCACTATACAAGGATAAACCATATCTTATAGAAGTTCAAAAAAGTTGACCCTCTCCTCCTTAGTAGGATTAGATCCTCTATCTCATTCTCATAATTATCTTGACCCCTCCTTCAAAAAAAGTATTAAAATGCAATCCAAGAATGTTCTCCTCTAGGGGAGGGGGATCTAAGCAAGTGAGAAAGTGTGGTTTACAACTATTCAAAAATCCCTAGAGAAACTCTCAATGATTGATGCTCACATTAATGATTGAAGCTCACGAAGGAATGTGAGCAAATACGGTCTCCACTATCCATCCCTTTAGTCTCTAGAGTGGCTCCGATAAGTGAGGGCCAAAGAGTTACTATTACTAAATGGGGTATAGATATTATTCAACTCTCTCAAGTCTACAAAGAATACATTTTACCAAATCTTCAAAGCAAAAGATCAAATCTTTCCTGCATTTTTCCTATAAGTACAATAACAAAATTCTGACCATCCGAGCTTTCAACAACTAGAGTAAGAATAGGAAACTCAATCCCTCCAAAGGTTATATACCACATGTGAAGGCCAACGGCACACCTAACACTTCATGTATGATTAAAAATGAAACAAAACAATTCTTATTTTGATCCGCGAGCCTTTTTTTCGAGATTCATGCATCGTCGCCTCAGATCCGCACCAATTTTTTTCATGTGAATTTTGTTGAGCAAAATTATAATCATTCTTGGGCATTGCCAACATTCTGAATGCAACGGTGAAGTCCATTTTGTGATCGGACGTCATTTAGGCAACATCTCACAACATTTTTGGGTGTCGGACACTGATTTTGACCATTTTCGTTGGATTTAACTGCGGGGGGCTCCCTTTTAAGAAAATTCGATGCTCTGATCGTAATGACGAGGTCCATTTGGCGATCGGAGGTCGTTTGACTGCTTAAGTGACGTATCGCATCCTCCGATCGTCACTTAAAGTCTCCAATTTTGTCTCTTTTTGCATGTATTTCAATGTATGGATCAACAAATGTGGCGTGCGTTTGGAGCACACCCTGTTTGTTGTAACGTTGTTGACCGTCATTTGTGGCTCTTTTCCATGCATTTAACCCTGTTATATTTGCATCTGACATATTTTCACATTCTCCGGTGCAGGAAAATGTTTCGTTGGTGACAATCTGACGATTGCCTCCTAGCGAGCCTAGTGAGGCAGCCATTTGGGAAGTTATTGACCAACATGATCCTCGAGGGGATGCTAACATCCAGGATATGCTCGAATAACACGAGGATATGTTAGAGGGAGGGACATTTTTCACGTCATTTTTGCCGGCTCCCCTTTACTTCAAGTGTGTTCTACAAATTTAGTTGCTTTTAAGGATCCAGCAATTGGGTTAGCAGTATCAAGCTGAAGTGCGTGCGGGGAGTACAAATCGATGGATAGTACAGTCAACCAGATCAACTATAGAATGTGTGATATTTTGCAGCCTGCGGCATATACTGTTGAAACAGGGCAGTCGAGACTAGACCTGTCAATATTGGACCCGACCCGAAAACCCGACCCGAAACCGACCCGGAATTTCCGGGTTTGGGTTGACCCGAACCCGAAGCGGGTCGGGTTCGGGTCCAGAAAACCGACCCGTTTGCAAAAATGGGTCGGGTTCGGGTTGACCCGACGGGTTGCCGGGTCAACCCGAAAACCCGTTTAATTTTAAAAAATTGGATTCCCACGTCATGAGTTGAGTCCCGAGGACGGCATCGCTGGCTCGCTGCACTCGCACTCGTCTCGAGCTCATGTCCCGCAGCGGGTTCGCGTGGAGTGTCACACAAAATAAAATAATATTTGTTAATTTAAAAACCCCTCATAACAGTCTGCAGTCTGCTCCCGCGATTTCCAATGCATCCAGGCGGAAAAGGACCTCTTCATGACAGCATGACTTCATACAAACTGTCATTTACATAAAACCCCTCATCTTTTCCTTTTTTTTAATTGAAAAAAATACACAAATAACTAAAGTTTTTTATGTAAGGAAAATGGGTTTGTTTGTAAATATGAAAAGGCATAAGGGGCGGAACGCAAAATTTGCACAGTAAAATCCCTGCACCTTCGGTCCTTCACTACCCCCTCCCATGTGCCTGTCGCTAGCGCAAGAGAGATGTGGGGCCCACATGGAAGATTTCTTCCTGGAATATCCAAAAAAATATTTTCAAAATGTAAGTGAGGACATTCAGGGCATTCCAAGAATGCCCCCGGTAAACATTTCCCCGCCTGGAATGACGCCGGCTGTTTTCGCCGGCTTCTGTTGCCGCCAGCTGCGGCTCAGTGTTCGTGCCAACCCGTCGCGGGTCGGGTCGGGTAAGCCCGAACCCGAAGCGGGTCGGGTTAGGGTCTAGAAAATTGACCCGTTTTTAAAAACGGGTCGGGTCAACCCGAACCCGAATAGTACCGGGTCAGTTTCGGGTTCGACCCAAACCCGACCCGTGACTCGAAATTGACAGGTCTAGTCGAGACTACATAGCCACCATCATGTGCAGTTAGCTTCACTGGAGTGGCCACGAGATTCTCCTGTTGGAGAGATCCAGAGTCTTGTTTGCGGATATGTTCATTGGGCCAGATACGTGCAGCAGGCCCACAAACACACCTTGCACGAGGCCGAGATTTATGTGGTAGTATACACCTCCATATTTGATTATCGGCACATTCCTTCTTCTTGGGCCCGTGGTTTGGAGTTCTGCGACGCTGGGAGCAACATCTGCTGGGTCGGTCTAGAGGACCTAACAATTACTCTGTGGGAGTTACAGGCAGTGTCTGGGTTGCTTGTGTTCGGCCACCACTTTGAGGAATGTATTCCTCCTAACGAGTATCTTTTTTGAAGAGGACCTTCAGCAGAGGGGAAGATTAGTCCTGCCAGAGGTTTATCCTGCACTCCTTTGTCATTACCGCCAGACATATCGATCAATGGGTATGATGATACATGCTCGATCTATCATGCGAGTTCACATTTGGGTTTGCAGTTTCCTTCAGGATGGATACTTATCTCTCTATTGTGTACTGCATGATCATTTTGGTTGTGGCTTGTAGCACGAGAATCTACTTTCAGAGGAGACAACCGAGCCATTTTCTTCAGTTGGTTACTTATCCCTTGCGCTACCAGGCATTGACGAAGATTTGTTTTTTGAGAGGTTCTTGGCCACCTGGCTATGCACCTTTGTTCTCCCACTTAGAGCATGATTTATTTAATGCATCTTTCTTTTAGCAGCCAATCATCTTTCACAGGGACAGTGTCTTTCCCTGGCTCCAGTAGTGCTTGCTAAGATCTACAGGGTTTTACGCATTAATTCTAAGGCGAGTTTCATCGAGCTGCGGGACCTAGGTTTAACGTGGCATTACTTGTATGGCTGGATTCATCTGCATATTCAAGGTGCATTTTCTTGTTTGGAGTGCCATTCAAACTTCCTAGAGAGAGGATATCCCATAATCATGCAGTTGTCATAGACTTCATCCACTTTAGAGGCAAAGCGGGTATGACTCTTCTTCTTCACTTTCACTTGGTGGTGGACCATTTGTCTTTAGTTCACCAGCCAAATATTGTTGATCCATGCCTTCCGACAAGGATCCTTCTGTCAGGTTGGGTTGACTACCTCCTTTTGACTAAGTAGACAAGGGATCATAATGGCCCGGGACGACAGACCCATGGGATTTTGATTGGGTCTATCATCATTTCCTCCACCATCCTCTTTCAGTGCAAGGTGGAGAATTTCTAATTTTAAATATTAAATTTTAAATACCTCAACATATTTCTACTATATGGCGGATACTACGTATCGATTTAACAACTAGTCTTAATCGAAAGTTCTCTCTCACTATCGGGAGGAGTAAGTAACTATAGGAGCTTGCGTCTATAGGAAATCTGAACTCAGTTATTAAAATCCTCGCAAAATGAGGGCAAAATCTCTGGATAATGTCATATTTAAAACCGAATCTTTCTTTTGAAAATTTGCCTCAGAACTTACTTGTTAAAACTCTCCTCAACAACCCGAAGAAGAGAAAAGAGATGTGGAGAGGTCGGGACGTGAATTTTCAAAGCCTACAGCCATTTAGCCACATCACTAACATTGCTACGTAAGCTTCAAAATCCACTGCTCAATCAATAATGACTCCTACACCTTCCAGCCTTGTTGCTTAAATTGGTGCATCAGTCACACCTCCTTTGCAATTCATCAGCCGTGTTGCATGCATCTTAACAAAGACTATAACAACCACTCCTTAGTCACACCGCTAGCTCTATTTCCTTGTCATGTGCATTTGAAGTCAGCCAGGCTTTATCAAGAAGCTTCCAAACCTCATAAATGAGTAAGGGAGAAATCAAGGAAACTCCCTTCAACACAAAGGAATATCAAGAGTGCCAAGACGAATCCTTCAAAGTTCTGTTTAGCAACATTATACCACAACATTGATTTAGAATCTCTTCTAAATTGTAGCTCTAAGGGGATGTCCTCCTTAATGTTGAGAAAGTAGTCAAAGTTGAAGGGGGGCTCAAATAAATCATACTTTTTTTTCAAAAGACTATTGCAGCACGTTGGCAAATGAAAATGAATTTTCAAGGCATTATAGTAATCAATCAAGAACCATCTCTACCACTTATCCTCACAGTTCTCTATTAAACTTCTATCTCTAGATAGAGTCGTGCATCAGCCCAAAAAGATCAAAGAAAGATTCAATCTCTATATTAACTTCTGCCTTTGCACCGTGAGTTTATTTTACAGTCACTAGTTGCACTTCTGTCCTAAGGCAGGTTCGCAAGACAACCCCAACAGGGATAAATCAATCCAAGTAGTATCTGATCTCTACAAGGCGTACATTTTTGTCTTGCAACTCAAATTTAGAATCCCTCATTGGACTTCAATCTTTAGGTAGGGTCGTATGTCAGCCTCCAAGGAGAATCAATTATAGGAGAATTTAAATCACAGCTTGATTTTCTGAATCATCACTAGAATGTATCCCAAGGCAAGTTTCCATGTCCACCGCAAACAGGCTAGATTAATCCAAAGAGGATGTGATATCTGCATCAACTCATATATTTTTGTGTTGTGACTTGATTTTACAAACCAAGACCAAAATTCTATCCCAAAGGCAGGGTGTCACATGCTTACTTTAAAAGAGTCAGATCAATCTAAAGATGACTGAACTCTATATCAACTCATATAATTGTGGGCTGCAACTTGTTTTTACACCCCCTGACTAGACAGCTACATCTGAGCAAAGTCGCAGATCAGTCCTGAAAGGGTCTGATCAATCCAAGGACGACCAATCTTTACATCAACTTATATGAGCCTGCACTACACTCGATCATACTCGAATGCATTTGTGTTGCCAAAAAAATAATCCAAGAATAACTCAATCTTCATATCACATATCTATAATTGGACTCTATAATCTTTGGCAATGCTTCTCGATGAAAAAGATAAAGACAATGATCACATAAGGGTAAGATCGATCCTAAAGAAATCTCCTAAAATTCACAACCTTACAAAAAATAAATAGGTCCTTCACAAATTCAAGTCAACCTCATTTGAAAAAGATCACAGTTGTCAAGAAAAACTTCAATCAACAAGCTACAATAACCAATCAACGATTTCATAAAGATTCAATCACCATAACAAAGTTGCACTATAGCACAACACCTTTGTCCAATCAACTGCACAAAAAAGGCCTATGAGGATAAAAACATGAAGATTCATTTTCAAATTAGCAAAATAGTATAATAAATACAAATCATCATTATTACAAAGAATCATCAACAAAACTATAATGCACAATAACGTGACATCATCCTACAAAACTATAATTGTGGGCTGCAACTTGTTTTTACACCCCCTGACTAGACAGCTACATCTGAGCAAAGTCGCAGGTCAGTCCTGAAAGGGTCTGATCAATCCAAGGACGACCAATCTTTACATCAACTTATATGAGCCTGCACTACACTCGATCCTACTCGAATGCATTTGCGTTGCCACAAAAATAATCCAAGAATAACTCAATCTTCATATCACATATCTATAATTGGACTCTATAATCTTTGGCAATGCTTCTCGATGAAAAAGATAAAGGCAATGATCACATAAGGGTAAGATCGATCCTAAAGAACTGTCTCCTAAAATTCACAACCTTACAAAAACTAAATTGGTCCTTCACAAATTCAAGTCAACCTCATTTGAAAAAGATCACAGTTGTCAAGATAAACTTCAATCAACAATCTACAATAACCAATCAACGATTTCATAAAGATTCAATCACCAAACAAAGTTGCACTATAGCACAACACCTTTGTCCAATCAACTGCCCAAAAAAGGCCTATGTGGATAAAAACATGAAGATTCATTTTCAAATTAGCAAAATAGTATAATAAATACAAATCATCATTATTACAAAGAATCATCAACAAAACTATAATGCACAATAACGTGACATCATCCTTCAATGACACCTTCCTCTGTATTACCTTCCTTCACATTGTCAATAGAGGTGTTCATCGTCATCTTTATAGTATCACAATACCACATGTACATGTAACAATGACCAGATATTAGACCAAGGCTTTACATCACAATGAAGGGGCATTATCAACATCATCTACACAAATTGTAAAGCTTGAATTTCAACCATAAGTAACAAGCCTTTTGTCATGCCCCAAAATCAAATTCGAAAGAAATGTCTATTTTATCATTTTAATAATCAATGATAGCTTCTAAAAATCATCTATATAATTCAATATCCAGCGAAAGTAATTAAATATCATACACATTAAAATATTTCACTATATTCATTAATCAAAACTACATTTACAATAGCTGGGAGATCACTAACATATCAATAGTTCTTGATTACAAAAGAATAAAAGAAAAAAAGACAATCAAAAGAACTTGAAGATCTCAATAGTCTCACTCCACATGATATTAATCCATTCCCTGATCTGAAATCAATAAAATCGCATAATGAGCTCACAAAGCCCAACTGAAACCCAAAACTCACTAAAGCTCTCAATCTCTCAATGCAAGATCTAAGGAGATCAATATGCATGCTCATCTCAATCAATAGAATCAGTAGTATTCAATACTTAATCATCACTTGTATAATTCAACATGATTAATAACAAAGAGTGAGAATCAACACGTTTAAAGTCATAAATCAACAACATGTGCGAAAACATAAATACATTGGTAATTAATAAATCAACGCTAGCTATAGCATGAACAAACAGGAATCAATGTCATTAGTATTGTCCATCTTATTAATTATATAAAATCAGTACATGTAATGAATAGTTGCACACACACTTCTCTATCTATTTATTAATGCAATCAATGCTACAAATGCTACAATGTATAAATTGTATCGATATATGATTCAGCAAGATAAAATATTATAATTTAATGTGGTTTTTTTTTTCTTTCATCTGTATTCATTGTATCATTATATCTCTTTATTATCATTATATTTATTATTATTATTAGTACAAGTGACTTTCAATAAATCATTAAAAGTCATGGTCATCGTAATCAGTCATTAATTATAATATTAATTACCATCCTTCCTTGCTTATAGTCATGTACTACATTTATTTCATATCAATTTTATCAATCTCTCTTTCATACATGAAATGCTAAAATTTATAAATTCAGGAAAATCTATATAATAATTGTTAGCTTCAAAAAATCATAACTTTCATTTCAATCGGTGAAATTCAATAATATTGCAATCAAAATATTAATAAAATATGAAAATTCACATGGTAAAAGTACAGTAAATCAGGAAAAATTGTATTTTTTTTATCGATTTGAGAGAGATTAAATTAGTCAAACTCGAAAACAATGAAAACTAAGGTGAGATTCAGGTTACTTACAATGATTAGAAGATTTTTCTTAACTGAAGCAACAGACGAAAACGATCAAAATCCGCTTTTTCTCTATTTTTCCTCTCCCATTCCTCGCCCTTCTCCCTTTTCTTCCCGAGCAAGCCACGACGTTGGGGGAGGAAATGGCTTAGGATTTACGAATTAGGGTTATATATATAATGTTGTGGCCTAGCATCACAGTGCTCCGCCGTAACGCTGCAGCACCGCATATTGAATTTAGAATTACTGTTGAATAGATCGAGGCTTCATTGTCGCGGCAGCGATTTCTAGCACCGCTATGCTATCAGGCCTAACACTGCAGTGCTAGCAAGCATAATGCCAAAGCGCTCTAGTCAAACATAAATTCAAGTTTTCACTTTAAAATATTTTTTTATATTTTAGGTCAGTACATCTTTCAAGAAGATCAAGTAAACCTAAATCAGTAAAGCTTCCAATTTTGTTTGATCACCATATTAGTTTTGGGAATGATTTCATGCTTAATTAATTATAATATTTTCCCGCCAAATCAATGCATGGTAAGCTAAGGGAAAAAAATGGAAATTATTTTTGTTTTTCATTCACTTTCTTTATTGAGACGGTTAATCCATTGCACTTCTTTTTCCTATTTTATTCTACATGTTTAAGCCTATAAATAGGCCGGCCTCCTGTACTATTTTCATTACTAAGGGAGTTAGAATGTTATTTTGCTTAAATGCAAAGTGCATGCCAGTTATAGTGACCAGTGCAAGTCAATGGAGTTATGGTGAGCTCCATAATTACCCTCCCCTTCTCCACTTTCCTAGCTCTTCTGTTCTCCCTCAATCCTAGCCTCTAATAGACCTATTATCATTCCAACATTTACATACCTAACCTAGAGGCCAACATTTCCCTGCATTCAAAACATTAATCATCTCCCTCCTCAAATTCCCTCAAAATTCATCCCCCACGCAAACCAACCTATGCCATATTTGACTCATAATTCACCCCAAACCCATACAATCTTATGACACATTAAACCCTAACTACATCTGAGCCCGTCCCAACCTAAAACTCTACCAAACTAAATCCCAACATCCCCTTGTCCAAGCAACATGCAAACCATAACACAACCCTACTTTCCAAAATATAGCTATTTTCCATATTTGCAACCCACCACCAACCTTTAAGAAAGCTTTCTCTCAAGATCCTCGTCACCATTTTCATCACTTCCTCTGCTTCACTAATTCAATCTAAATTCAAAACTTGATAATCAATATAGATTCTCCCCCCACTCCTAGATTCCTCATAATGTGGATGAGGGATAAGGACACCAATGTCAATTACAGACTCATCCTCATAAAGCCTGAGATGTAACTCAAAAATCAACGGATGAAGGTTCTTTAACTCCAGTCGCAATGAGCCATCTTTGTCTTATGACAAAGAACCTCCTATGCTTTTTGACAAAACCATCAAGGCATCACAAGCCTCACTTGCCCTTCTGCAGCCAAGAACTGAAACTTCTCAAGCTCGAGTTAAAGACGAATAACCTCAGCCTCCTTCATACAAAATACTATTCATACTACTCAATAGCTCGCTGCAAATACCAAAAAGATCTTCAGCTAAACTTCTTTGCGCAAGGACTCCTCACAAATGCTTTTCTCCTGCCCTCAGTCATTTTTAGCTAAACATACTTGAAGTTACACTCAACCAAATTCTTTTATGAATGATTTTGATTATCACGATGTGAGAATTATAGGTCCAAAATATACTTGGTGTAACAACAAAGGTGGGAATGCTTGAATCTGGGAAAGAATAGACGGGTGTTTACTCAACTCTAAAGCTTTGGAATTGGTTCCACAAGCAGCTAATAGGCATTTGGCTCAGGTGGCATCCGACCACTGTCCAATTGTAATTCAGATTTTTAATAAAGAATTTCAGAAAACCAAAATTCTAAGGTTTGAAGATGTATGGCTGTCGTACCCCGCTTCTTTTGCTGTGGTGCAGAAAGCTTGAAGCAAGCTAGTTGGAGGTGATCCTATGGAGAGGTTGAATAAGAAATTTCATAGGGTGTTAAGGGCTCTATTCTTTTGGAGTAGAGCTAAACATCAAAATCTTTTGGTGTTAAAGGAGAAGCTCAAAAATGAGGTGGCTGAACTGCAAACCGTGGAAATGAATGCTGAAGGCGGTGCAGATGATATCCATTTGTTATTCAAAGCTAAAGTACATGATCTAAATGTCACTCTTGCTCGTTTAAACACTTGGTGGAAACAAAGAGTGAAGGTTAAATGGTTGGAGGAAGGCGACATCAACTCAAAATTTTTTCATGCTTTTGCTAATGGTAGGAGAAATGGGAATTTTATAAAACAAGTGAAAAATGAAGTTGGTAAGATGGTGGTAGATCAAAATGCTATAGAAGAAACATTCCTCAATTTCTTTTCTCAAAAGTGGAGGGAGAGGAGCTGTGTGCTAACTGAGTGGCCGAAGCCTATCCATTCCTTAAGTCTGGAAGATACAAATCTTTTGAATGCTAATTATTCCTTAGTTTGAAAAGGTAATTATGAGCCTCGGGAAGAATATTTCGTCTGGTGTGGATGGCATTTCATATTCCTTCATCAAAGCATATTGGAAACTAATTGGGCAAGATGTCTGGAAGGCTTTTTCTCATTTCATTTCTTCGGGCACTATGAGCTCTAAGTGGAAAGAAACACTTGTGGTTCTTATTCCTAAGGTTCAAAATCCGGTAGATCCTTCTCTCTTTCATCCTATAAGCTTATGTTTGTCTATTTATAAAATTATTGCAAAATTTTTATTAAATAGACTAGCTATAGTGATCAATAAACTGATTTCGAAGACCCAAGCAGCTTTTTTAAAAGGAAGATCCTTTTCCGAACATGTCCTTTTGGTTCAAGAATTATTTCATAAATTTAGATTTTCTAAACCTAAAAAAGGAATGGTGGCTGAAAAAATAGATATGGAACAAGCCTATGATAGTATGTCTTGGACTTCTTTGAAGCAAGTGTTGGCTTATTTTGGTTTTCCATTGGGTTTTTCAAATCTTTTGATGGAATGCGTGATAGATCCTAAATTATATATCCTTTTCAATGGCACTAAATCGAAGTGTATTGAAGCAAAAAACGGATTTACACAAGGATGTCCGCTATCTCCTTATTTATTTATATTGTGCTCCCAACTTTAATCAAATAGTTTTTGCATAATAGTAAGGATTTGGGCATCAAGGTAGTTGCCTCAGCTCCTAAGATTTCTCACTTACTATGCGCGGATGATGTGTTGTTGTCCTCTGAAGCTAAATCAATGTATTTGAAAAAGTTAAAGAGGATTATTTCTGATTATTGCAATTGGACCGGACAATCAGTAAATTTAAATAAATCTTCACTAGTCTTTGGGAAATCGGTTGGTCGAGCCAAGAGAAGGATCATTTCAAAAATATTCAATTATAAGGAATCAAATGAACTGAAATACTTGGGTATCAAATTATGCATGAGAAGGCTGGTTTCCTCTGATTATCTTTTTATTCTAGAGAAAACGGCTAGTAGAATGAATGGATGGATGGGGGAAACAAGTTTTTTCTCATTACCTGGGAGGCTTGTTTTGATAAAATCAGTGATGCTTGCTATTCCGGTTTTTTTATGTTTCTCATTCACTGGTTCCTCTTAGCATTTTGAAAAAATTGGAGATGATGTGTAGAGATTTTATTTGGAATAAACCTGAAAATGTTCGAAGTGTGCATTATGTAGCTTGGGATGTCCTTGCAAACCTTGGGAAGAAGGAGGAAGGGGGATTCACTCAACTGTATCTATGGCTGGGCCACTAAGGGCTAAATTTGCTTGGGAATTCATTAATGGTTCTGATTCATTGCTTTATAGAACATTAAGAGCAAATATGGGAATAATATTTGGAACGGTGATTGGAAAAGGAACTACTCTTCCACTTGGAGAATTTTGTTGAAAGGAGCTCAATCTCTCCGGCCTTGGATTAAATGGAAGATAGATACTGGTTCTTCTATTGATACTTTAAGAGATGTGTAGCTTCTTAATAGGAGTCTTTCAATGTAGCCTACATTTATTAATTTCATAGAGGAGGATTTTCCTTCTCTTGAGTATTTCATTAAAGAAGGAGAATGGGATCAAGGGGAGCTTATTAAGTTTTTTGAAACTGATCTGATGGAGCTGATTTTACAAGTGCAGGTCGTAAAGGAGGAGGCAGTTGATACTATGGAGCTCATGTTCAAGTTTTCGGGCAAATCATTGGCTTCTATGGCTATGAAGGCGAATGTCCCTATTTCTATTGAAAGCTTTAAGTGGAAATGGTTGAAATTAATCAAGTTGTCTCCACGAGTTGAATGTTTTTTGTGGAGATTGTTAAACAATGCTATTCCAACGTGTGACTTTCTTATGTTTAGAAGATTACTGCAGGTTAATAGCTGTCCGAGGGGTTGTATTGCAGCAGAGAGTATAGAACATGTTGTGGTATTCTATGAAAAGCTTATCCAACAGATAGACTTGCTCAATATGTGGGGATTCAAATTGCAAAAGTAATCTTCTTTCTCGGATTGTATAAGGAAGCTGAAGCTGCTAACAAAATCCCAATCCTTTTATGGCAAATATTTATTGTTCTGCTGTTTATTTTTTTCTTTGGAAAAATAAAGAATAACATCATACATGGTAGCAAAGAGCTCGGAGTGGGGGGGTATATGGCTTCAAGAGCTATTGGTATTGCTCTTTCTTCATCAAGTTGTAATATCTTCTCGGACCACTGGGGTGTTAATCAGCTTTTGAAGCTGTCAATTTCTTCTTGGCACCCTCCTCCACCCGATTGGATTAAAAGCAACTTTGATGCGGCACTTTTAAACTCAAATGAAGCTGGAATTGCTGGAATTTTTTAGAGATCATAAGGGCAGATTTCTTCTTGCTTTTGGTTCAAATACATTCATTGAGACATGGGTTTTTTGGAGTTATTGGCTATCCGGGCATTGAAGAATGTTGTTCTTCAAGATTGGAATTTTGGGGCTAAAGGGATTATTATTGAAGGAGACAACTATAATGTCATTAAGTATCTACAAAATTCTTTGAACAAAGCTTCTATAAATGGGACAATAACTCGGTTGAAGACTTGTCATTCTTGAAGGATGTTGGGAATTTTTTATTTCATTTTGCTCATAGGGAATGTAATAAATTAGCCGATTTATGTGCTAATTTTGCTTTATTAGGAGATTTTTTGGGAAGATCTAAATTGTAATAAGATTCCTCCTTATTTTCTTTCTTTGCTTGAGGATTGTGATAGGTTATCTATCACAAACTAGTTTGTAATAGCTTATTTTCTTAATGCTATTGGCAATTTCAAAAAAAAAAAAAAAATACATTCAACCAAGAGAAGCCAGAGCAAAGAAACCTAGAAGAATCACCACAAATAAACATAAGCACCAATGATATGACTCGAAAGAACTCTAACTTCAATCATACCATTATGGTACTTTCCATACTGAGGGCATAGATTAGTAAGCTGCCATCAAGCACTAACAGCCTTCTCCATCTACATAAGTTCTTCTCTTGAAGAAAGAATGGTTGGAACACAAGAATATTTACGTAACTATATTTAGCGGTTCAAGTAGCACTCAACAGACTGATGATAATGATAAGAATCAAGTAGAATGTTTTTGAACATTAAGACAAGTGTGGTTATCGAAATGGAAAAAGTGAAAGAAAGGAAAACATAAAATATCAATCAAAAGCCATCAGTGGAACACATACATTGATTCACACTAAGGGTGCGTTGCGTTTGGGACGGCGGCACAGTTGCTTTGCTTTATATAAAATTATTAAATTGTCGTTTGGGGGATTGCGGCAGAACGACGTCAGAAAAAGTTTCGCGGCACATACTTGCTTCTCGCGACCTTTCCCATGTCCCGCGGTCCGCCTGCTTTCCGCGAAAAAATGACTTAAATCTCCGTCGCGACCTTCCAAATGTTCGCGGCCACCATGTCCGCCTGCGAGATCACAGCTCTCCCTCGGTTTCTTGGTCGTTGTATCCCCCTTTCTTGGCGTCCTTCGCTGGTAGATGAAGCGGAATCAAATCGCCGGGCAAAAGCACAGCACCGAAACGTGAGCACTCACTGGATCATCATCGGCGGAGGAAGGACTGACGGAGACGAAGAGCTGCGATAGAGAGGAGATGCGCATCAGCGACAGAGCCAACAGGATTAGGGTCGTGAAACAGCTCGGGTCTTCTCCTTCGCTTGCTCGGGAACTTGGGAAGAACTCTGTGCTCGAATTCCTCATCTTCTGCGGCGATGTATGGATTCGAAGCGATGACGTTCAATATCCATGAAGGCTACCTTGAGGCCATCGTGCGCGGTTACCGATCTGGTCTCCTCACTGCCGCCGACTACAATAATCTCTGCCAGTGCGAAACCCTTGAGGACATCAAGATGCATCTCTCAGCCATCGAGTACGGGCCATATCTTCATAACGGTGAGCTTCGCTTCGCTTCTTTCACTATGATTCTGTCTCTACTCCAAACCCTACCCATTCTCTCTCTCTCTCTCTCTCTCTCTCTCTCTCTCTCTCTCTCTCTCTCTCTCTCTCTCTCTCTCTCTCTCCCTCTCTCTCTCTCTCACTTTCTTTGTTATAGTTCGCACTTCATTGTCTTTGTGTTGTTCTTATTTAAGATTTTAGGAATCGCTCGTTTGGATTTCAACCTTTCTGTTTCATTGTCCATGTTTTTCTGGTTGTTAATTATGATGCTTTCATCCATGAGAAACTACTGTGTGAATTCTTTCGATTTTTATTCTAAAAGGTGAGATTTTTCCCCCTCTGCTTCACTGCCATCTCTACACGTCGCACGTTTTCCTTCCCATCTCTGGGGAACCAAGAAACAAGGTAAGGAATTCCCGATTTAATTTTCTGTTTAGTTTTCCTGATACTTTTTTTATGAAATTGGTAGATTTGAGTACCGACCTAGATGTTGATGTGTTGAGCTACTCGGTGGATCTAATGGTTCTTCGTGATCTAACATTGAATCAATCAGTTCTTCTATTAGCGTATTATATTTTTTGAAAAAAATTGACATTTACATCATTTTTTTCATCTCAGTATGTAAGGGTATAAAGGAAATTTATTCCCATACAGCTGCAGCACAGCAACTTAACAGTTATACTTCTCAAACAAAATATACTGCTTTATGTACAGCAATTTCTAAAATTTACTTTCTATACAATAACTTTGCAACCTACTTTACCGATAGTTGCAGCCGTCCCAAATGCACTTCAGCATTAGAAGAAGCAATGCAAACTAAACTAACCCAAATATCAATAAGAAGATGGAAAAATCTGGGAAGGACCTCATAGAATATAAAGTTACATGAAACAGACCTGGCAAAGAACATATAAAAGTACCGTCATCAGAATATTCAGCCTTCTTTTTAATTCGTTCCCACACCAAATCACCAAACATATCCATTACGTCTATGACTAACAAGAACAAGGTCGGATAGAACTGCAAAACTGATGTGTCAATTAGAAGCCTCGAAACCTGCAGAAGTGTATGACGAAACAATTAAAAGTCAAGCATCATAACATGCAATTCCTTAAATGCTCATTCAGGGCACCAAAAAAAATCCAATTCCCAAGTCACGTTTGATTATATTGGAGAGGACAAGAAAATTAATAAAAACTAATTTAAAAAATAATTATTATTAAATAACTGATTGTGATTTTGATCATATTTCTTGGGAGCTACACATATAGAAGCAGAATGGAGGTCAAATGCTCAACCAATAAGCAAAAGTTCAGAACTTGCAACAATAAACATAGGAGAACATTTGCATAACCTATCTTCATAAACACAAAAAGATGGATACCGCGCATCAAAACAACATAATAAATTAGCTTGAGCTTTAACTTGTATAATAACAGTCAATCTTGAACTTGACAAATTAGTCAAGCTCAAGCCCAGAACGGCTCAAGCTTGAATTAACTCATTTAGGAGCCTCTAGTTCACCTGACTTGTCGATTCACTATCATGTCAATTCACCCAAAGCAGCAGAGAGCGTTGTTAGTTCACTTGAAGCATAAGAAAAAGCTAACGTCATGTCAAAACATATATCTGGATCTCTTGTAACCCTCACTCATGGTCTCTCAATTTTCCTCACTCTAGGCCTCTAGATTTATCAAAACTTTATCCTTTCAACCATTCTCGCACGCAGCCTCACACAAACAATCAAATTCTCGACTCTAATATGTATGCAACCCTCAACAATGAGTAGTGACTCTTGACCTCACGAAGTGTTCTTGATTTTCAAGTTTTCTTTCCACACTTTTGCCTTTATATCTTTGATTATGCCTCCATCTTTCAAATTATTAGATTCTTTGATTTCCATTTCAATGGTATTAGATTGTTACATATGGTTGATTCTAACGCAAGGAGGAAAGACCTCACATGGAAGTGCACAAAATAAATTTGATGAGGTAATCTTAAAATTCCTAAAATTTATTTAATTAAGATATTACTAATAATGTTTTGTTGATTTCTATGCATAATACAACTTCTTAGGAGTTGAATGTTCACTTCTAAAGGTCAAATTAGGTATGTACATTGTTTTTTTTTTTTAGATAAATTTTCAGCACATCTATTAAATAATCTACATTTTATTATTATTATTGAATGTATCATTATATTTATATGATGTGATTTTGGTTAATTAAATCAGTTTTATATGCAGAGAATATATGTATATACAATAGACAAATCATGAGCACTTTAATTGACAAAAATGTTGCTTCACTTTGAACTTTACGCATTGAAGAAAAAATAAAACCTTCTTCATCAAACAGCAATTTGCACTTTAAGACACTAAAAAGAAATGGTAACAAAAAATTCAACATAAACATTTGACTTTTAAGCATGATTAATGCAATATGCATGAAAAAAGGGTCCAGCCTTAATTGATAGCTTCAATGCTTTTATACGATCATCAGCATTCCATGCCCGACCAATTTCTGCTTTAAGCTCTTGTAATCGTGAGACATACTCTTGTTGTGTGATCACCTTCTTCTCCTCTTTTAACACCATTTCAGGATCTTCCAATTCTTCAATGTGCACATCTGCTAAAGACTTGTTATGCTCTGAATAAACAAATAAGAAATTGGTGGTGGTTCAGAAATATCATTAATATTAAGCAACTAACATTTTAGTAGAAATGAACAAATTCATACGAGAAGTATTATATGAACCTAATAATTACACCAGCATACCTTTGTTGTTCCTTGACACAATATCAAATGCCTGCAAAGGAAACAGGCAAGAAGAATCACCACCATACAAAACAATAATCAGCAGATACGCATCCTCCAGCTAATTAACAGAAAAATCTATTTATCCTATCATTCGATGGGTAAATAACGGCATCAAGTATCAGGTTATTTATAAAGCCAAAATACATCATATTCAACCTAATAGACCATACAAATACTAAGAAAATGACCATGGAGCTCCTATTTCCACCTAGTATCAGCACATCAAAAATACACCGATAAAACTGCATAATATCAGGTTATGCCAGCAACTAGTTTGCTAGATTGAGAAACTCACCGATGGTATCGTTATCATATTACTATAAGAGAATTTCTGCGACAGAGCCTTGGTAAAAACAGCCCATTCTTTTGCTGAAAACTGACCCACTTCTTTAGAAAGACTTCTTCTGGAAGTATCATCAAATATTTGCACATTAGAAGAGGGATCTGCGACATGGGCTCTCAATGGGTCTTCAAAATCAACCTTTTCATCACGGGTAGCATCAATCTTTCATATATGAAATCATAAGAAGTCAGACAGCATTCCATATACAAAGAATCATATAAAGGACAAAACTCAGTCATCCAGAATTGAGTTAACAACTTTTAGACTGTACTAACAACAATAACCTCCTTACAAGCATTTTGGGTGAAGTGCATCTAGGATCACACATTTCCTGACTGATTGCTTTTAGGTCCACAATTTTCTCAAAATAAGCATATAGGTCCCTTAGATGGTTTGGTCACATTAAACGGAGGCCTTCCGATGACCCGGTTAGGAAAGTTGAGGTATTAAATTCGACTTATGTTAAGAAAGATAGAGGTAGACCTAAATAGACTTGGTTAGAAAATATTAGAAATGATCTTTCTTTATTATATTTAAATGAGAATTTGACTTTTAACCGGACACAATGGCAAAAAAGGATTCATGCAGCCGACCCCACATAATGGGACAAAGGCTTGATGTTGCAACCCAATTTGCATTTGGTCCCATAATAGTGGAAATGCTAGCTATGTCATTTACATAAATTGAGAGGATTAGAGAGCATGGTGTTGTCCAGCGTAAGATAAAATCCAAGGCAACTAAAAACAGAGAAGAATTACCTTACAACATCAACTATCCTCCCTTACCATGCTCCTAATTCTTTGTCTTTCAAAAATCAACAGTAACACCAACCAAGGGCCTTTACCTTGCTATGAGATCTATCCCTTGAGACGGATGAAGCCACTCCCTTATCCTAGAGAAGAAAAGAGGTATAGGCAATTTCATGATTACATCAATTTAAAGGAAAGGTATTAAATCCAAATGGATCCTTAAATACGAACAGAAATGCAAGCTGGGTTGAAAGATCCATAAGCTTAGTTCTAGAAAACTGGTGGACTCTACTCTAATGACTTCCAAGTATATGGACCTAGATACAATTCACCCGCTATTTGCTTACACATAAAAAAGAAAGCGAATTCATATTGGTAGCAAAGAATGATTATTGATAGCAAAGAATGATGGATGTGATTGTTACATACGCAAAAGCAACAATAGAAGCGAATGATAAGTAAATGCGTCCTTGAAACGCATCTAAAGTAACGCAACTCAAGAACTTCGATATAAGAAATTTATGTGCCCTGTTTGTAATCGCTTACAGAATTACGATGTTTCCTCAATTTATTTTTGTTTTACTTCTTTTTTTCTTTTTATGTATTTTTATTTTAGTATTAACAACTTTAGCAGCATGAAAATAAATTCACAATCATAGCCATCGGAATGGTTTTTTCAATTTATTTTGAAATAAAGTCAGCCTAGTGAGAGATAAAAGAATGGAACTGGCTTCCCAGCAATGAGATTTCACTTTCCTTTGTGCAGCTTTTTTTTTTATGATTTGTCAAATTGCTCCCTTGATGAAAACTTTGAAGATCTGATTTGTTAACCTTTCAGAAAGCCGCTTGACTTATGTTAAATATAGCAAATAACTGGGCCAGTTAGACAAATATAATTTAAGGAAGAGAAGTTCAAATGATACCAATATCATATTATTAAGATGAAGTAATGGTTTTCTTGTACATTTATATTAAAAATTAAAAGTGTACTCCGAAAGTTTCAAAAATCATTAAATATGATTCAAGTCTAATCTTTAACTATAAATTTTACATAATGGGTGCAGGAAAGGAGCCATAACTCCTGCATTTCAAAACTAATATATTTTGATTTAACTAATGAAATGAGCCTATGCATACTGTCAGAAGCCAGGATTAAGCAGAAAATTATGCACATTGTCGATACAATAGTTTGTTTTATTAAATGGCGTCATTGATTCTGTTTATGCCAGATAACATATGACATTATGACTAGAATTATGTTTATCACTGTCAATTTAAAAAATATTGTTTGTCTCAACTGAACCAATATGCTAGACAGCCGGGTTTCACAATCTTCATAATAAAGTTAGTAATATTAGCTGTTCATATTATATAACCACACAAATCTAATTTCCCAGGGAACTGTCAATCCTTAGTCTGCAAAAAATACCAATGTAATGCCAATAAGACAAGTTACTCAGAGGATATTCCTGAAGTTAGTGCTAACAAACCAAACTAAAAACTTAAGTGCATAAATCGAGGCCTATAATTAACATTGTATTCAAATGTGGTTTAACATGCAAGCCTATTTTGTTACAACTATGAACTGAATACATGAATTTTAATTGGAAAAAACACAGCATCAGCCTTGTTACAATTTTGTAAAATTTATCTTGCACATTCTTCATTTTAATTGCCCAGCCTTAACTTTAAAAATGATACTCTCATATGGATCCTTATTCTCTAAGTTCTATATAATATTCTTCTATATAATTGACCCATAACATTTAAATATCATTTTATCTTCTAATAGTATTGATTGATAATTGTTAATATCATAAACACTAATTTGTATATAAAAAACCCGTGTTTTCTAATAAGTCTAAACCCTCTATCTTCAAAACATATTATCCAACTTTCTATCTTTTCATATTTTATTAGTATTAGAACTATAACAACAACATCAAGCCTTTATCCCACTACGTGAAATCGGCTACATTAATCCCTTTTTTTTACATTTGTGTCCTGTTATGAGTCAAATTCTCATTTAAATTTAATAAATAAATGTCATTTCTAATATTTTCTAACCAAGTCTTTTTAGGTATACCTCTACATCTATCTCTTTTAATACAAGTCAAATCTAATATATCTATTTTCCTAATCGGAACATCAGAAGGCCAACGTTTTATATGGTCGAACCATCTAAGGCAACTCTCTCTAATCTTATCTGCATTAGAGCTACTCCAACCTTTTCACGTATATGCTTGGTTCGCATCCTATCTCTATGAGTAAAGCTACTCATCCACCTGAGCATCCTCATCTATGCAACACTTAACTTAATTTTATGCTTCTCTTTTAATGGCCAACATTCTGCGCCATAGAGCATTGCAGGTCTTACACCATCTTATAGGATTTTCCCTTAAATTTGAGGGGTACTTTCTATCACACAACAGGCTCAATGTATTCCTCCATTTCAACCATCCAACTTGAAATTCTACAAATAATATTCTCATCTATTTCACCATCATTCTGGACAATATATCCGAGATATCTAAAATGAGTACTCTTATTAAGGACTTGATTGCCCAAAGTCACAATCCCTGTGATGACTGGTTCATTCGACCGGTTCGGTTGAACCGACCGAACCCCCTCCTTATTAAATCATGAAAAGCAGATCACGTAACTTTCTTGTTTTCGCGACAGAGAGCAGCTGGGCGGACCGAGCGCAGGAGCCAACGTCCGTTTTCGTATGAAGAAGGTTTGTTTTGCTATTTTGGGTGGAATGTTGTGATTAGGGATGAAATTCGACAACTCCCTTTCTATTTTTATCGTTAAAGAAGTGGAATTTAGTAAGAAGTGAGAGGAACCGTCGAGAGGGAGAAGGAAGGAAGTTTGTAAAATTTTTCTTCCCTTTTTCGTATAAATTGTCTTGGGTTATTTCATCTAAACTTAGATATACTTTTCATAGAAGAAAAAGAAAAGAATTGAAGGCAAGGGAAGGATTTTGGGAAAGGAAGAAGAATTTAGAGATTCCCAATTGTAAGTGATCTTTCTATGATATAGTTTTTATTAAATTGTTGTAATTAACCATTTCTTATATAAATTATATTCTATGGATTTAATGAATTAGAAAGGAGTAAATCAATAGTAGGAGTTGGATTCTTCAAGGAATTTAACAAGAACGAAATTTGAGATTGAGGTATGAATCACTTAAATAGATGTTATTGAGAAGTTTGATAAAATTAATTATATGTAACTTTCTTTATTGTGTATCTCCTTAGGTGGTGACAAAATCAAAGACTTAGAAGATTCAAAGCGGGTATTTGTGAAATTTCTTTTATTGTACATTTTTTTGTTTGCCTTGAAAGAGCAAGTATTCAATTGCTTAAAGCTTATGATATATATATAATGTTAGAAAACTATTATACGAAATAAATTTTTGTACAAGTATGGATATGTGAAAGAAGACGTATATGAAATAAGAAAGTATATATATATATATATATATATATATATGAACGAACAAGACATGAGAAAGAAACGAGAAGTGAAAATGAAAGGCATACATATACTTATATACATAAGAATATAAATAAATAAATGTTTAAGAAATGATATAAATATAATTGAGAAAAGGGGAAAAGGAAAATGTTATACATGCAAAGTTTACAGGAGTTCACCCCCGTATTGAAAAGTTTCATAAGCCAAGAAATTCTTTTATCTCCTCAGCATTTCTACACTTCTATTGGAATATCATCTTCCACTCTTCATTTATTTAAAGCCTCTTTAACTTTGGTTTTACATATTTGGCCCTAAGGCCCTCCTTAGTATCTAATCTATTATATAAATCATTAAAAGCTAAATTCTTTGCATCGCATATTGCTTTCTTAAACTCCTTATGAGCTTTTTTATATTTCCTAATTTTTAGAATTCTTACATCAAAACAGATTTTTATAACAAAGTTTATTATTTTTTATCTTTTCTTACACATTTTGATTCGACCACCAATTGTTTATACGATTAGAAGCTTTTTCTTTTGATACTTTAAATGCATCCTTTGCAACATTTTTAATATCATTACGTATTTTTTCCCACAACATTAACTTTCTAATGTACAATCATAATCTTAAAATTATTTTTTAGTGTTATTTAAATGCCCCCATCTAATCCTAGATAATATTTTATTTTATTTTTCATGTTTCACCCCTTTATCTTAAAGTCTAAAACAAATAAGCAATGCTGAGGACATAAACATTCACTTGAAATAACTTTTCAATCTTGGCAATCTAAACAATTTATTTTTCTTATAAAAAAATAATCAATCTGAGTACTATTATATTTATTCTTATAAGTGATAAAATACTCCTCTTTTTTCTTAAATATGATATAAGCAATTATTAGGAATGACCTTTCTTTATTATATTTAAACGAAAATTTGACTTTTAATAGGACACAATGGAGGAAAAGGATTCATGTAGCCATCCCCACGTAGTGGGATCAATGTTTAAAATTGCATATTCAGGTATTGAGGCGTTTTCATTCGTGAGGCGAGGCGTAAGCCTCAAGGCGTTTTGAGGTGTAAGCCTCAAAATCAAAAGATTGCGTAAACATAAAATGATAAAATTTTTATATACTAATAAGTGAATAATATAAAACATAAAAAAGCATAAGATATGAAGTGAAATCAAAATATATCAATAATAAGACAATATGAAATATAGTTCAACTCAAAATTCTATCTTTCCCAAATCACAGTATTCTTTTCATTAACATATATTCCAATTTCCAAAAATAAATAGCAATGACATATCACATAAGAACTTATAAGTCATCAGCACTGTCATCACTAAAGGATTCTTCATTTGAATCATCATTATGATGAATTTTTCTCTCCCCTTTCTCCTCTCCTATAGAGTCCAATGTCGGGCATTTTCTTCAAGATTTATGTAAGTTTTAATATATATAGCGTGAGGCGGGCCTCAACCAAGTTGAGGCGCAAGCCTCCTAAAAAAAACTCGAGGCGTAAGCATCGAAGCATTTTTTACTGGAATTGCGCAAAGGCGAGCCTCATATTATGCAATTTTAAACCATGAGTGGGATAAAGGCTTGATGTTGTTGTTGTTGTTATTGTTGTTGTTGCATGGTGTAAGCAATTATAAAATCATAAGCCACAGAAAAATATAATATAGTCCTATCACTTTCATTAATCTCTCTAAGCATATAACCACCATGAATGCTTTTAAAATCTTCTACCCTATTACTAATATGTCCATTTAAATCTCCTTCAATAAACACATTTTCTTCGAGAGATATCTTTTGTATTAATTCTTCTAAGCTAATCTAAAATTTTAATTTTGAACACATATCTAAATCTAATTGAGGAGTATAAGCACTTAAGATATTAATAATCTTAGCATCAAAACAATCTATAAAGATATAATTCTATCTTCAATTTTATTAATTTCTATCGCATTATTCTTCAAATTCTTTATATATAATCACACCAATCTCATTTCTAGTATGAATCATACATGAATATCATAGTTTAAATCTTAAATTATGAATCTTCTTAGTCTTCCCTCCAACTCATTTAATTTCTTGAATGCATATAATATTTATCTTCCTATGAATCATAATATCTATTAATTATATTAATTTGCCTGTAAGAGAACCTATATTTCATTAATTTGTATTAGTAGAACTATGTCATATGAAAATTGAGCACACCAAAAAACATTAATTACAATATCCTTTGTCAGCAACTCCATAGAAAATAAAAGAAATATGTGGAATTAATATTAAACCTTGATATATGGCATCCTAGCAAACTCTTTCCTACTTCTTACCACAATCATATTAGGTCCTGTCACATCAGTTTTGGGGAACACCCTAGCATTAACAAGACTCAAATTAAATTTTATTTCATTAGTTTTGGCATTAGTTTACAATTGATTTTCAATCTAACATCAAACTTTAATCTTTCTCATCCAAAGTTTAGATATGGGACCACCAATAATGTTTTAAATTGTAATCTAATTAGTACAAATTAGATTAATTATTACTTAATTAAAGTGATAATATGGTATTCTTAAACACCATGCATTTTTCATCATGATCATTAATCTTATCCCAGTTATTAAGGATTGATTTTATGAATCATAATTCTACATCTTTGATCTACTCATTTTCCTTCAACATAAATTTTACCTGAAAATCGAATATGTACATTTTATGCTTTTTTGTTGTATATATCCAAACTACCAAACTGTATTTTTTGTTACCTTATTTGCAATAAATGATACTCCCACTGCCCAAACCACCTTCTTTTTTTTACCAACACTCAAATTCATAAAACATGATCTTCTAAATAAAATTTGATAATATTCTCCTTTAAAATTTTCATGATAGTATCATACTGTATAATACATTTAAGATGCCTCTAATTATTAACTACAAGTATTAATAATTCCATAATATCAACATTATTTTGTAATATAATAGATCCAAGATACTTCAACTTATTGCATCTAAGTATTCAATTTATCTTCTAGTAACATCGACTAATAATTACTAATGTCATTCACATTAAAATTGTACATTTACATATCATTGTAAATTAATCAGTTAAAGCAAACTAGTTATATCAATTGCTAATGCACTATTTATGATGAGAACAGTAAGTTCATTAAATGAAATATAGTATTATTTTAATCATTCAAACAATTGGCATTAATATCACAGTAGCTTTTTTATCAAACAACTTCAACTCATGCAGCATTTTAAAAAGGGCTTTTTACATAGATACCACATAACAAAAGATCAAACATCTAAATTTAATATCAGATATGTAAATACATAAAAACTATGCAGAATGTATGTAAATCCATCCCTTAACGATAATCATAACAGTGATTTCACGAAACAGTTATCTGGTTAGTCGACATCAAAGCGCATAACAACATTGCTAAATCAGCGCCATAAAAACAAACTAATAACACTGCCCCCTCTTTGCAACGCCTATTTCTAGAATCATTCATGCCTTCCACTCACCAGGAAACATGTTTCCGAAGTTAATCACGACTGACTTAATGCTAATAGTTTTCCAGTGTAACTTTAAAGAAGTTGATAGCTTTTACCAAGCTGTAGAGAAAATAATCGAGCATTTATGTTTATCTAGGGCATTTCATCGTCACTTAAGGTTTCTGCCGCGATTAATGAAAAGATGATCGAGGTTTCCGAAAGAAAGCCATGACGATCTATTAGATTCAACGATGAATCTGAAGGGCGAGACAATTAAGCAGACCTGAACCGCCGCTATAGCGCGAATGGCAGTGAGAGGATGATCCTGAACTGGCGTACGAGGAAGCGAGAAGATTGAGTCATCAGCGAGGTAATCCCGGCGCCTGAACTCCATGTTGCAATGAAAACGGAGTGGTCTCCGTGATCGACCGGACGCTGCTATCGCAGTTGAAAAAATTGTAATTTGGTATGAACTATGCTACAGAAAGGCTGGCCTAGTCGACGGATGGATCCCATTGAATCAGTTGTTGTAATTGAGCTATATAAGGTTTTTTTTTTTTTTTTTTAATGATGAGAACCGTCTGCTGTCACATTCATCGAGAACGTTTGATGGTCTGTAAACTCTAATCGGCCTACCAGACCACCAACGTTATATAAGAGATGTTTGATTGGAATCAAAGTGAAAGTAAAATAAAATAGAGTAAATGTAGGGGATGTTTGACATCGGATTTATAGCGGGATTTAAGTCGGATTAAGCTAAATCCAGCCAAACAATTTTTGTGCGCGTATTAAATCCCAGGATTCCATAAATCCTGAATTTACGACTTAAATTTGGGGTTTATTAAATCCCTCGAGTAGTTGGATTTAACGGGATTTAAGTTGGAGCATAAAACTTACCCGTGACCCAGGTGTCTTCAACTATAGTTTCGCCCTATTTTTGCAAACGAATGGAGACATTCATCTTCACAGCAGCCTCAACATCACCAATTCTTCTTCTCCTCTTCGTTAATGTGCTTCGTTGTGTCTGCCTCAAGCAACAGGTAGTCAACCTTTTTCATTTGTTGTGTAGATCACAATCCGCTAGTGGAGAGCTTTTTTTTACCGCAAAGCCTAATGTATACCTTGGAGTAGCGCGGACCTGGAACCTAGCTTTTCTTCACATTTTTCATGAAAACTTCTATTATTTTGGGAACAACGGACAATAATAACTAGATTGTTAAAATTTTTGTATGGGCTAATTTGATTGCTTGTACATAGAGAACATGTATTAAAATATTTTATTTTGTTTTCACTATATTGTGTGATACGAAATTATTACATTTTAGATGTCCTTAAGGTATTTGAAGAGTTTGCAGTACTATTAATTTCAAATAACCGATGCTATTAAAAACACCGTTTTGTGGATAATTTTTTTTGCCGCAATGAATTTTTCCCTTTTTTTTGGGTGTGATGCAATGAGATGCTTGTACCTGATCGGAAACTAATACCTTTCATGTTACAAAAACCTAAAAATCAAAATAGTTGAATATATTGAATTTTCATTGTTAGCATCCCTTCTCAAAATGAATGTAGTGATAAAGTAATTATTGTTAGATTACCTCGAGCATTGTTATTTAATTTTTTGTCAGTAAAATGATTATGATAAATTAATTCAGAATGAAGCGAAAGTTTAACACCGCGGTTGGCAAAGAAAACTTTGAATCGGTGAGCGACAACGAGTCATCTAATGACATCTATCTCAAAAATTACGGGTTCGCTCTTGATTGCAGAGTTTGTGAAGCAAAAAAGAGTTTTACTCATGAAAATACTCTATAAAATTTACTTACAAATACGAGATCAATCAAATTATATACTTTTAGTATTTTCTTGAATATATGATAGAAATGAAGAGATTTCTAAAAGGCAAGGTTTAGCTCATGCTAGTAGTAGCTTTCAACCTCATGCAGCTGAAGATATCTCTATCCACTCCGGCCAACCCAAAAGCACCTCTTGAAACCCTAAGTGGCCTGAGGAGCACAACGTCGTGCTTCCAAGCTTCTCTTTGAGCAATTCATGCATGAAAATATATGTAATGGTAACTTAAGGAGGGAGTAGTGTTCAAAACTTGTCGTTGTGTTGAATAGGAGGTTGGGTATATTTTACACTGAATCATCAGGAATGATTAGGTTCAAGAATATGAAAGTTGACTTCCAAATGTTGTATCAATTAACAAATCGAAGTGGTTGGGCTTGGGATGAGGAATTACATATTCCAATAGCTATTGATGAGATTTGGGATGAAATTGTACAAATAATACTTATCTTATGCATTTTAAAGTTAGGTTTAACATCACATTATGTTAATCCATGATGCATAATCAAAATGCAAGTGACTCCAAATCTAATTATTTTATACTGTAATAGATATGCAATTTCAAGAGCTCAATAACAAGCTTGATGAAAAAACTATAATATTACTTATGTGTGTGACATGTTTGAATCAATGTCATTCATTTTTAGCTTTTGATAAAGAATGATTAATAAGCCTAGCAAAATTTTATTCCTTGGATTGTTTAGACATGGATCTCATCATATTAGGCAGTCAAATTGAGAATTTTATTATTGATGTGAGATTGAATGATGCATTTATGAATTTAAAAGGACTTTGAGAACTTGCTTAGAAAATAGTGAAGACTAGAAAAAATGATATTTATCTTTTGATGTTTCTACTTATAAAACTTACTTTGATTTTTCCAATTGTTACAATAATAGTCAAATGAGCATTCTTTACAATGAATGTTATAATCTTCTACACGATCGTATGGGAGACTCATGGATGAATGATTGTCTACTTTTATTGAAAAAGATATATTTAATAGTATTGATAATGAAATAATTGTACAACTATTTCAAAATATGAAGATTTAGCGGGATATATTATACATAATATGTATGGATGATATCAATTTCTAACATTATCAATTTTAATTTTTTTTATCATATATTCTATCTTTTTATAATAACAATTAAAAAAAATAAAACCTCTAATGTCACTCCCAAGCTCAAATGAAAGGTTTTTTTAATTCAATAAATTGTGCCCCCACATGAAAAAAAAATTGTGACTCAGCCCTTGTCGACCGCCTCCGCCACTCCGCTGCTGCCCACCATTGGCTACCATCCACCCCAATCATAACCTTCTTATAATTTACATAGAATTAAATTTAATTCAAACCAAACAAAAAAGTAAAGTCTTGCATTCCTTTTTCACTCATCTAAAAGTAGGTTGGCTATTGTCCCCGACCATGATGAGAGAGTAGATGAGAATCTATTTTAGAAAATGAGCGTGGGAAGTAATTTAGTGCATAAGCATTAAGATCAAGGTTGGAATGCTTATTAGTAAAGATCACATGTTAATATTGTGATAGCTCTACAATTGGGATCTTATAGCCTCATGATTATTTACATGATGAAAAAAAAAAGTATTCCTTGAAACTTTTTATTTGTGGATTGGTGAGATTGTCATCAGCAATAAAAAAATTATCAAATTGAGTTTACTAGAATCATGGTTTTTTTCCTAGGATGATGAAGGATGTACTGGATATAATAACCTTCCATGGACAAGGAGTAAAGGTTTGTAATTTGGTCATTGGAATGGGACTTATGGCATTTAGGATTGACTATAGACCAAAGGAAAGGCTGGCAAAAATTCTCAATCAACCCTATCTCCTCTCCTTAACTTGAAAGAGGGAATGAAAATCCTTGCTAATTTGAATATCACATGGGTTTTTATTAGATTTGACTCCATCATAAACATATTATTATAGAAAACTCAAATAAGCTCATACCAAAATGGAGAGGCACATTAAAGGAGAATCCTTAGGCCAAATCATTAGAACTAGAGAAATATACCACACCCTAAATCTTTGGAGTGTTTGATATACCTTTTTTAGGTTTATGTTAGCTTAGTTTATATTAGAGTGAGAGGTATTAAGAATCCTATGGCTAGAGGATGACTTTGGGGTGATAGGATTGTTTTTTTTTTTTTTTTTTTTTGGCATGGTTATTAAAAAAATAATATGGGAATGAGAAGAAAATTCTTAAGAAAAAAAATTTATGTTATCCAATATATAAAATAAAAGCATTTAAGAGAGAAAGCGACAAATAACTTATCCTTCAATCTTGAGGGCTTCAACAACCATCTAAACTTGGCCTTAAAATATTAGTGAAGAGAGTTCCAAGTAGTTACGAGAGGTGGAGGGAGACTATTTATAAAAGCTAGACGATATTATTTGGTAACTTTCTAAATTAAAAATAGAGTAGGATTGGGCGAAGGCTATAAATAGACAATTATGGCTTTTGAATGCGTTTGAAGGGTCTTGAATGCTTTCGGTAAATGAAAAGGAGTCAAATGCTAATTCTTAACATCTCATCTCTGGAATCCAAGGAGTCAATTTAGGGGGCCAATGCATGCAATCCCATGTGGAATTGGAAAGTAACAAATTAATTATTGTAGAATTTATGGGTGCTTACCAAGATTTATGGTTATCCATCAACTTGATTGGTGCCCATTATTTGTAATGGTGACATATTAAGTTTTGGATTTTTAGAGTTTTTATTCATTTTAACTAAAATAGAAAAATAAAATATATATGATCATATGTACTCATGTAAGCAGATTAAGTATTCTTACATGACTTCTATGTGTAAAAAGAATTCCTTAGCTAATAGTATTGTTAATATATCTAGCTATGGGGTGATGATTCATATTGACAAACATTCACTACAGGAAAAACGCCAAAATCCGGCGATTTTTTCCAGCGGTTACTATAGATTAACCGGCAGTTTTATGGATTACCGGCGGCTTTGCGGCGGTATTCCAGCTGCAGGAAAAAATCGCGTAGGAAACATGTACCGGTGGTTTATGTTGGCGCGTTTTTCCGGCGGCTCATACCGCCGGTGACAACCGGATTTGGAACTGGCGGTTTTCCGGCCGTTACGCCGCTGGTTATCTGACCGACGGCTGACCGGCGGTCATATTACCGACGGTCTTCCGGCGATTAAAGCGGGCGTCATTTGTTTCTTAAATCGCCGGCAAGCGCGTGTAGACTGCCGGTTCATTTACCGGCGGTATCTGGCGGTTACAGCAGTCGGTATTACCGACAATGTACACCGCCGGACGTCCACCGTAACACCGCCGGTGGCCGTCGGTAACCGCCGATTTATTACCGGCGGTGTAATGCCATTACCGGTGGCTTGGCATTGGCCGTCCGGTATTGTAGTTTCCGGCGGCCAAACCGTCGGTTGGCCGCCGAAAACCTGTAGCACCTACAAAAAAAAATTGACAGCATCCCCTCTATTTGAGGGAGGTTCACCCTAAAGTCTAAACCTGCAGAAAGAGCAAGATATTTTGGGCAACACGCCGCTATATTCATCAGAATCATAAATTATAAATACAAACACAAGCTCATCATAAGATTACAATCACAAGTTCAGAAGTAAGTTCATGATAAGGTTACAATCACAAGTTGACAAGTTCTAATTAATACAATCATCAAACATAAAAATATCTAATCCTCATATGTATCCTCACTGTTTGCAGATGGCTGCTCCTGTTGGTTTTTCTTCCTCTGTTTTTCAGCTCTGTAGGATTGCAACTCTGCTTGCATTTCATTCTGAACTTTTCTCATTTCTTCAATCTCTCTAAATTGAACCCTTTTCATCTCTTCAATCTCTCTAGTAAGTGCTGCAACCCTCTCGCTTACAGATTCTTCAGCTCCACTTGGATCATGAAATGCAGAGGTGGATGAACTGCCTTCAATAGCATAAGCCTGTGAACCCATGCCATATACCCTTCCCCTCTGTCTTACACCAACAACATCTGACCATGTATGATACTCAGAAATGTGGGCCGATCTTGAAGATGATCTCTCGCCAGTGGACTGCCGACTTTCTCTAGCTCGTACGAAATCATCATATGAGTTACAATTAGTTTTATTAAAATAAATTTTTGTTCTAAAACTCTAAAAAATTTTACTCACATGAGCCTTCTTAGCCTTCTCATCAACCCACTGATGGTCAGCTTGATGTTGATGAGTTATTTTATGCAACTCCAATGGTGTTGGCTCCCGACCAAAAAACTCTTTCTGAAAATTTAAGGCTTAGTTATAATAACATAAATATATGTAATAAACTAATTCAAAACACTTACGAGGTGACGCCTATGTTCTGTATGAGGTACAGATCCACTAGTATGAAGAGAGCTTCCTAAACGGCCGCAGTCAGAGGCTCTGTTCTGTTTATTCTGCTCTCTCATTTTTATAAACTCCGGGGTAGCCCAAGCACTACTCAAATCTGCCCAAACGCCCTCTCCAATCCAATTAGGCCTCTGCCCGGACTTTCTAATGTCCGTGAACATGTCTCTGAGACGGGTCGCTCCTCTCCTCTCAAAATTTGATCTGATCCTCGTGCTGTACTCAGGCAACCACCTAAATTTTTTCTGTAAAAATTTAGGCAATATCAAAAAGATTAGTACAAATTAAATCATATATTTGAAATCATACAAAAAAAAAACATACCTGAAATTCTCCAAACAACATATCTCTAACCGACTTTGGGATCTTCTTCCAGGATAAGTAAGGAGCATCATATTTATTCTTTATTATATCCCGGATCATATGTATAGGTGGCCTTGAAGGATTGAAGCTGCAAGTGAATTTTTTTGTCAATAACATATAATATATCAAAATAAAAATAACTTAATAACTTAAATTAAACTTACTTATAGCCGTCAGGCTCAATGTATTAACGCTTATTTGTTGCTGCTGCATGATTGCTAGCGCCAACCTCTGGTGGTCTTGATGGTCCACCCTGTTCATACTGCACCGGATAGGGGTAGTAATATGGGTAAGAGTAAGGAGGGTGGGGACCAATGGATGGACCAGCTGCCTGTGATGATGGTGGGGGGTAATATGGATAGAATGGAGAAGCATGTGTCTGATCTGGAGAGGGGAAGCGAGGACTCGTCGAGCTGGGAGGAGGAAAGTGGCCAGGGAAGTATGGAGGTACAACAGGAGGTGGATCTAAATGTCCCTGACCCTGCTCTGGTGAATGCTGCTGGCTCCTGGCAGGTGGTGGCGGTGGTGGTGTAGGTAGATCTGGTGGAACTGAAGGCCCCTCACCTACCTCAGCCTGTGTGGGTCTACTAGCAGTAATCTTCTTCCGGTAGAACTTTGAGGCAAATGATTTACGAGGAGGATCGTCGCCTGAAGCCATCTGCAATATTAAAAAAAATAATTACTAAAGCATTGAAAAGCAGTTAATAAAGTAGTAAATAAAGCAGTTAATGAAGTAGGTAATGAATTACGAGAAGCAGTTAATGAATTACAAAAAGCAGTTAATAAAATACAAGCTGGCAAATAATAATTTCATTTCTTAGAATTCAAAAAGTACTATTCAAAATATTACAAAACATTAAAATTCTACAATTCTAAATTACAAAAACTAATCAGAATCATCAAAACTATTTTCATCGCTCTCAAGGGTATCTTCACTTTCATCCTCGTTCTCTTCTTCGCTTGAACTAGTTGAACTATTCACATCTTCTAACTCCATTTCAATAGTAGAGGTTGTAGTTGTCATCTCCTCAATTTCAACAGGCTTACAACTTGACATCTCATCCTCTTGATGTGCAGTTGCTACAATGTATTGTTGATCAATTATTCCCCGTGCTTTTGTTTTTATGACAGCTAGCCAATCTTGTTTGTCTCTACGACCACTGAGATATTTGTTGAAATAAACTTGAATAGCTTGACTTACTAACACAAATGGATCAAACTTCCCGTATCTTCTACTATGTTTAACATCTACCAAACCATACGCAGGATGAACCCTTGTACCTCTATTCTGTACTGGATCATACCATTGACAGTTAAATAAGCATACAAAGTTCTCATCTTCGCCTGGGAATTCCAAGTCAAGGACCTCATTCAGAATACCATAATAATCATACTCATCTTCTTCTTGAGTGTTCCCTCTAACACATACTCGATAATTTTCAGTTTTTCTTCCTTCACTCCACGATTTGGTATGAAATCTGAACTCATTCACTATATATATTGACCAAGTTATTACTTTTCGCATTGGACCCCATGCTAATGCTTGCAAACCTTTATCGAAACATTTGTTATCAGGGTTTTGTACCTAAAAACATTTTCAAATATTAGTATTTTTGATAATAAATAAGATTTAAATTTATAAAAAAACGTGCTCACATATGATCTGAACCAAATTGGAAATTCATTTGCAACAGCTTGCTCAATATCTCTTGAATCTGTCAAAGAAAAATTGCTTACGAAATACCTGGTGACAAATAATACTTTAGTATTTTAAATAAACATTACTAATTAATTATTAACATTATGTTATAACTTACTCTAAGATTGACTCAACTTCTTCACAGTTCAGTAGTACATACAAATTTGTTGTATTTATTTCTAAATCATTGAAATATCTTTCAACATATTTGCCACTATGCTTTCCTTTCCTTCTAAATACTGATAGTGTAGCATGTGATTATTCTTCTACATCGAAGTCCATGTTACGACCAATTTTTGTTCTTGTACTCCTTACATGTGGCTCGAAATAGTATGAGCAAAAGTGAGTTGTTTCTTGAGATAAATATGCTTCACATATCGATCCTTCTGGTCGTGCTTTATTCTTAACATATTTCTTCAATTTGTTCAAATATCTATTAATCAATTACAATCATCGTTAAGTTAATAAAAATATATTATCTCAACTGATTCAAAAATATTGAAGACTTAATAAAAATCTTAACACATTTACCTTTCGAAAGGATACATCCAACGATATTTTACAGGTCCACCAACTCTAGCTTCGTAAGGTAGATGGACTAGAAGATGTTCCATAGAATCAAAAAAACCCGGGGGAAATATCTTCTCTAACTTGCATAGGATGATTGGTATGTTATCCTCGTACCTCCGTAAAGCATTTTCACTTAGTTTAGATGAACATAAATCTTTGAAGAAAATGCTAAGCTCAGTCAACAGATTTGATATGTAATCGGGTAACATACAGACTATGATCGGAAGAAGAACCTCCATAATTATGTGACAATCATGACTTTTGAGTCTAAATAACCTTGCAGATTTCAAGTCAACACATCGACTTATATTTGATCCATAGCCATCAGGCATCTTTAAACCTTTAAACCACTAACATATCAATCTTTTTTGCTCTAACGTGAAAGAGTAAGTAGCTTTGGGCTTCATTAGTTTACCATCAGTTGTTGTTACTAACTCCATATTTTTTCACCGACAAAACTCTTTAATGTCCATCCTTGCTTTGACATTATCTACTCTTGCCTTTAACATCCATAATTGTATTAAAAATATTATCCAGAAAGTTCTTCTCAATGTGCATAACATCCAAGTTATGTCTTATCAAATTAGTTCTCCAATAAGGTAATGTCCAGAAAATACTTTTTTTATCCAATTATGTTGAATACCATAACCCGAAAATTTAGACTCTAATAGCATTGGATAATCAATAATTGTTGGAATGTCGAAAAGTCTCTGTAGTATATCATCACCACTTAATCTAGGTGGAGGAGGTGATCGCTCAATTCTGTTTTTAACAAATGCTTCCTTATTTCTTCGGAACTGGTGATTAGCATTTAGAAACATACGATGACAATCAAACCAAGTATTTTTCCCTCCATGTTTTAATGTGAAAGCTTTACTGTTCTTTATGCAGTAAGGACAAGCTGGAAAATCACCAGTAGTCCACAGCAAAGCAGCTCGAAGGAGAAAATTTTGTTTTGTTGATATGTCATATGTGAGCACTCCTTCTTCCCATAATAATTTGAGGTCATCAATTAATGGTTGCAAAAAGATATCAAAATTTGCTTTCGGATTATGTGGTCCAGGTATAATCAGAGTTAAGAACATGAACGGAGTAGTCATACACATCTCTGGTGGAAGGTTGTATGGTGTTAATATAACTGGCCAACAAGAGTATGGTGTATCTATTTCACTATAGGGAGTAAAACCATAAGTACATAATCCCAATCTTATGTTGCGGGGTTCAGCAGCAAATGAAGGATGCACTGGATCAAAATTTTTTCACGCTTCAGCATCTGATGGATGAGAAAGAACATCACTTTTTGCTATTTTCTTCTTATGCAATCTCATATGGCCTACTGAACTCATTGATGCATAGAGTCGCTGAAGTCTTGGAATGATTGGTAAATAAAAAAAATGGGAATATGGCACATCTTTCTTTGGACAACGTTATTTTCTCGAGTTTTGCTAAACTGAGGAGCATTGCAGGTGCGACAAATAACTTCTGCTGCACCATCCTTATAGTATAACATACATCCATTGATACAACAATCAATCTTTGTAGTAGTGAGACCCAGCTTGGATACTAATTTCTTTGTTCGGTACAAGTCTGAGGGAATTAAATTGCCAGTTGGATTAGTTTCCTTCATAAGACCAATAACGTCATTAAAACACTCACGGGGAATATTATACTCAGTTTTAATACTTAGCATCCTCACTGCAATGGATAATTCCGAATGTGTACTGCAACCTTCCCAAATTGGCTTTTGAGCTGAATGTAATAACTCAAAGAATTTTTGTGTCTCTGCATTTGGTGGCTCTTCCACATTAGACCTTAAATTATGACCTGCTACATCAAAAATAAGGTCTTCATAGGGTCTACTCATTTGCTCTTCATCAAATGTTTCATAAGTTGTAGATGAACCGGCATGAGCATCTCTATGTGGCTCGTACTCGCCATGTGATGTCCAAATCCAATAGTTTGGAAGAAATCTCCTACGATATAAATCAAGCTTCACATCATCGGGCTTGAGGAATGCTAAATTTTTATGCTTCGAACATGGACATCTAAACATTTTATCAAACTGAAAGGAAGGCAGTTGAGATGCAACTTAAATGAAAGTTTCAACTCCCTCTATAAATTCAACTGTCAATCCTTTTCGACCCGGCAACAATCTGTTATACATCCAATATCTCTCTTCTTGGATAGTCATTTGGACGTTGAAGCAAACGTCACCCTACATAGTTATGAAAACATTTATTAGAATACATGCATGTGCAAACGTGTTATAATTTAGGGAAAGGGCATTAACCCAAAAAAGTTGCTATATAATATCTCTCCATCTAAACATCCTCATCTTTGTGTATGCTTTTTGTTAATGCTATTCTTCTAGTTGATAAGACTAGAGAGGGGAGTTGAAGGTAAACTTGAATTATGGAGGTCAACCTTAGAGTCTAAAGGTTTTCACTTAAGTGTATCTAAAACTAGATGAGGATATTATCAGCATAATTCAAGTTGGATGGTTGAAATGGAGGAATGCATCGGGCTTGTTGTGCGATAGAAAAGTCCCCCTCAAACTTAAGGGAAAATTCTATAAGATGGTGACACATGCAATGCTTTATGGTGCCGAATGTTGGCCATTAAATGACAAGCGCGCATAAGTGGATTTACTTTTCACATATATTCTCGTTTTCATTCTCCCTCTTTCTTTTCCATATCTCTCCATTTTCACTCACTCTCTCTCTCTACCCCTCCCTCTCTCTTTCGCTCTCTCACTCTCCCTCTTTCTAGTCGCTCTTGCTTTCTCTCTATCTATCACTCTCTCTCTTGTTCTCTCTCTCTCTCTCTCTCTCCCTCTCACTCTCTTTTCACTCTCCCTCTCTTTTCTCTCTCCCTCTCCCTCTCTTTTCTCTCTCTCCCTCTCGATCTCTCGCTCTCTCTATCCCTCTTGTTCTCTCTCTCTCTCCCTCTCACTCTCTTTTCACTCTCCCTCTCTTTTCTCTCTCCCTCTCCCTCTCTTTTCGCTCTCTCCCTCTCTCGATCTCTCGCTCTCTCTAACACTTGCTATTTATCTATCTCTCTTATTCTCTCTCTCTCCCTCTCACTCTTCTCTCTCTCTCTCTCTCTCTCTCTCTCTCTCTCTCTCTTTTGCTCTCTCATATATCTCTCTCCCTCTCCCTCTCTTTTCTCTCCCTCAATCTCTCTCTTCCTATCTTGCTCTAACTCAAAGTCACAATCAATAAAATTGATCTACCCTAAACTAAAATAACACTTAATAAAAGAAAATTTAGATCTAACAAAATGATTACAACATTACATCTTTTCTTACTACCTACATCATCCAAAATATCTCTAACACTTGCAAATGTGTAGTGAGAACAAATAATCAAAGAAAAACCATAAAAAATAACCTTAAAATAGAAATCGGACGGTTTGGGGTCGGACTAGGTCGGCGGTCGGACGTCGGAGTTTAACCGCCAGCAGTCAGAGAAGCTTCGTCGGCGACGGTCGGATTGGGGTCGACGGTCGGAGTATATTAGTCGGCGGTGGTCGGACGAGCGTAAGCGACGACAGAGCGACCGAGAGAGAGAAGGAAAGAGTAAAAATGAAATGCGATGCGCGGGTCTGGTAGTATTAGGGCTTCTACCAGCGGCTTTCCGGCGGTCTGGACCGCCGGTAAAAAATCACTATCAACGGCGGTCCAAGCCGCCGGTAAACCGCCGGTTCATATTGATGTCCGGTGGTTTAACGTCGGTTTAGGGACCGCCGCTAGTACCGGTGGCTTAACGTAGAAAAATCATCGGTTAGGCTGCCGTTAAAAGCCGGCGGTCACACCGCCGGCTATGCCACCGGTAACACCGGCGGTCCATGAACCGCTGGTTAAAACCGCCGGTAATGGGAATTTTTCCTGTAGTGATTTGTGTAATATTTTCTTGAATAAAATAATTACAACTTTTTATATGTTTAGTTTTAGAGTGTTGGATAAGGCTTTTTGATAGGTTTTAACCACTCATGTTATATCGCAAAACTAAGATATGATCTAACTCATGTTGATAGTCCTCCAATAGTTACCTAACCCATGGCAATTATGCAACCCAACTACATTCTATGACATACTATAACTTTGTTGTGTTTAAGACAACATAATTTTGCTTCATGTCAGACTTAAAGGATAAAAGATAGTTCTAAGAACTTATGTGTACCTTATGTGCTCTTTTGGTCAAGTTTGCATCATTTATAGTCATCATTAGAGTACCCTATGACCATAAATGAAAGTTCTATCTCATGATACCATAACCTTAACTTAGAAATACCAATCAAGTATCTAAAAATCCTTTTTACAATAGTGCAATGGGAATCCCTAGAGTTACCTTGAAATAACACATGGTATAATAACAAATAGTATGTCAAGCATACTAGCAGTTAAGTATAATGATGAACCTTTCATAAAATTATGAAGCATATATTGATGATTTTGGGTAGCCTTTTAATTATATTAATGATAAGAAAAGGATGTGGATTTTTAGTTTGACATTTTTTGAGAGGTGTTTTAGAGTTTATGGTAGAATGATGAGGGGTTTAGAATGGTATATTAGTAGGAATGCCAAGATTAGTCCAATTTGGGATAGTTTGAGATGATTTGAAAGATCACTTTATGGAGTGACTTTTATGTGAGATAAATAGTTAAAAGTGATGGCGGGAGGTTAGTTTATGATGTGATCTTATCATTTGAAGTTGATGATAGAGTTTGATAAAGTTTAGGAGGATGTTGAAGTGTGGATAATAACACTAAGTTCAAGTGTTCTCTATCTTGGCCGATGGCTATATAGAAGTGTTTAGATTGTTTTATAGTTTGGGCACCACAGCGGTGCTTCCTAGTTCACTACATGAAAACACGCGAATACCGTTGGATGTTCCAGCAAAATGTTTTTCGTCGGTAAATACGGCGTTTGTACCGGCGCATAATACGAATGAATATTAACGGTGTTTATTCTGGTGCATCTTACAACGGAAACTTCCTGACATCCATTGTGATGGTAGTAACGTCAGAAATTAGCAGCTTTTCATTATTACCGATGAAGTTTACGGCGGAATATGTCCGTCGCATTTACCAGCAGAGAATACGTTGGCTATTTTCAACTTAATGACTTGGAACCGACGAAACGTGCGGCGAAAAATGTTCTGGCGTCCGGGACGCCGGAAAGTCCGCCGGCGAAAGCCCTATTTCCGAACACAACCCGTCTTGCTGCTCATTTCATTCCGGTCTTTCTCTCGCATCTCTGATCTCTCTCTCTCATCGCCCCAGTGTCGCCCACCCTAGATTGTCATCGTCGAGCTTTGTAGACGTTCACTGGATGTCACCGATGATCATCGTCTTCGTCACAAGTGAATGGAGACCGGTTTCCCAAAATTAGATCGCGAGTTTCCGCCGCCTCCTGATTTTCCGCCGCCTCTTGATTTTGTCGATTGTAAGATTTTTTTTCTTCATGTTATTTCTTATTAGTCATTTTCTAGATGATGCATATATTAGTTATTTTTTTGTTGATAAATTTTTCAAAATCAATTTGGATTCTTGCTGGGTAGGTCTATTATGGAAGCCATACTTTTATTGAGAGGTTTGATGGAGAAATATAGAGAGAATAAGGAGGGTCTACATATGATTTTTGTTGACTTAGATAAAGCATATGATAAAGTTCAAAGAGGAGTGCTATTGAGAGTTCTTGCAAAAAAAAAAGAGTTAATAACTCTTACAGTTTAAAGGTTTTCCCTTAAGTTTGAGGGAGATTTTCTACCGCACAACAAGCTCGATGCAGTACAAAATATTACCATCTATTTCACCATCACTTGAATTCTACTGTTAATATCTCCATATATTCAGTTTTAAATCTACTCAAGTGAAAATCCATTACTTATCTACTCTTATATGTAGGTTATGGATATTAGAAATCAAAGAAGTTGGATGTATAACCGATTGTCTCAAGGATGAAAGACATTAAAAGATGAATTCATTAATGGGGTGAACATTTTCATTCAGCAAGCGAAACAACTACCCAGCTTCATATCAGATGGAATGTTTCAATGTCCATGTTCTAAACATAAAAATCTAGTGCACCTAAGACCAGATGATGTAACTGTTGATCTATATCACAGAGAATTCATGCCACGATATTGGTATTGGACTTCTGATGGTGAGTACGAGCCAAATTTTGATTCTCAATGCGGTCCTTCTACAAGTACTAATGTAGTTGAGGCTGAAAATATCCGACCAAATCTTGAGGAATTAGTTCATGATGCAACTGGAATATAATTTGAACAAAATAAATAAGAGTTATCGAATAAGGAGGCACTTAATTTTTATGATTTGTTGCATGCTGCCCAACAACCAATCTGGAAAGGGTGCATCACTCACTCAGAGTTATCTGTTGATGTGAAGATGTTAAGCATCAATGCAGAATATAATGTTGCTCGTGAATTTTTTAATCAATTCATTGAGTTGCTTAAGGAAACCAATCCGGCAATGACATAGTGCTTCCCTAATGCCATAGCTTTAGTGTCCCCAATGCCACAGTGCTTCCCTAATCACTTAAGTGACTTACATTATCGCTTTCCCAGATGAAATTCTAAGCTTCTCTAGACTTAATTTAGCACCATATGACTTATGAAATCTAATTAAATAAACATTAAGTCTATTACCCAAAATTTGAGAATATGAGCGTTATATTCTCCACTCCTTACAACAATGGCATCCTCATTATAGGAAAAACCACTATTTCCGGCGGACATAATCTACTGGTAACATGAAAATTGCGACGGAAAGAGAAAGTTTTCATCAAATTTCTGGCAGAATTTCATGTGCCTGTTTGGCATGCATCGAAAAACCCTTTCCGACGTAAATAATATGCTCGAACACATTCAGGCATACGTTCCCGCGCATTACCGGTGAAAAAGTGTGCCCGTTACATCGATTTATGTTAGATTATTCGGGCGTTAAATACGTCTGAATTATTGACGTAAAAATATTCTAGAAATACCGGCGGAAGAAACGTCGTAACGTACGCCGAAACATAAACAACAGAGATTAGCCTGCGCATTATCCACCAGAAATATCGACATATCACAGTTGTCGGAACGAATCAAAGAATTTGTTATATCGTCATTTCTAACGAATTACTAACATAGTTTCCGTCGAAAATCTGTAGTAGAAACAAAAAAAAATTGCCTTCTCAGGCAACAATCAAATTTTCACACATGCAAACAATTACAAATAATTCTAGCAAAAACTACTCAATAACACAGATTTACACATCATAGATTTCAAGAACTTCAGCAAATACTCAAAAATATAAATTTAAACATTACAAATGGTTCATTAACATCAACAAATATTCAAAAACATCACAAATTATTCATTAACATCAAATATTCAAAAACTTATACAAGTTCATATGACATTGAAAAAAATAAACTACTCTGAATCCGTGGACTCATCCTCAGCTGGAGCTACCTCTTTTCCACTCAACTGCTCCCTCATTTTGTGCATTTCATCCAACAACTGATTTTGTTGCTTATGCATCTGCATCTGTATATGTGCTTGCAACTAAACTTGCCAATCAGCTTGTGATTTCCTTACTTGTTCTAGCTCCACTTAAAGGACAATTATCTGTTGACTATGTAATGACACATGTGAACTGGCTGCGAAGCTAGATCCAATAGAGGTCATCTCGTCGTATGCCTAGGCTTGCGAACCTAAACCATAAACCCTGCCATGTTGCATTCCTCCTACGGCTTACGACCATATGCGGTTCTCATAATACTCTACAGAGCCGCTAGAAGAACCCTCATTTGCTGCGACCTGCCTCTCTCGAAGCCGTGTATACTCCTTCAGTGAAAGTAGAATATCTAAAATATTTTTCATCTAATCTTATCTTTGAATTGAGGTACTCTAACCTTATCATGCATAAGCTCATTTATGAACTATCTATAAGGCTAAAGCTACATCCACTTGAGTATCCTCATCTCTATAATACTATGAAGAATACATCTAAAACATGTACTCTTATTAACAACTTGCTAGCCTAAAGTCACAATCCCCTCAATAGGTCTACTCCATCATCTCTCTCTTTACTCGTATCAACATGAATAATATCATCAGCAAAAAGCAAACACCAAGGCACATCCTCTTGCAAATGTCTAATAAAAAATTATAATAAATAAAATCTTACAATGGACAAAATCGATGATTGAGGTGGCGAATGTCGGCAAACTAGGTTGAATGGTTTTCACAGCGGCGGAGCTACTCCAACCTATAAAACAAAACTACTCACCATTTTATGCAAATTTATATTAAGAAAATCAATAAAAATTTTGAAACTCATAGTGGATTTTCCTGAAAATTGAGTCCTTTTGCCGGCAACGGAGGCGTTGATCGTCGATGACCTCTCGTGGAAGTCCGGAAGGCTTGGCAGCGGCGATCTACGGTGGGGTGACGCTGGGGCGACGAAGCCGAGCGGAGACTTCAAACGAAACAGTGAAAGGAAATGGTAAGCCAGACATGCTCGGGTCATAAATAGGGCTTTCGCCGGCAGAATTTCCAGTATATAAAATGCCAGAAACTTTTTCGATGTCTTTTACAACAGTAATATTTCATTGTGTTTAAAATGACCGGCGTCTAATACACCGGTAAATATGCCAGATATTTTTCGGCGTAAAATAAGCCTCATTATACGATATGCTTACATATTCCGACGTATAAACCGGCGTAAAGGTCGTTGAAAAAATACCTACGACTATTCCGCCGGCAATAACGTCTTAATAATTCTGTCACAAATGACGCCGGTAAAAATGTTGTAGTTACAAATGTATATATATCCGCTGAAAGCTCCGACGATAATTCTGCGTTTTCCCGTAGTGCCTCAATATTTTCAAATCCCAAATTTCTTTAGAATAGATCTTAATAAAACTACCTTATCTCTGATTCTTTCTCTCAGGAGGCTTCCTTCGCATACCTATGTTTCCATTGTACCTTTACCTTAAGTATTCATTTATCTCTCAACTTCTTGACATAAAAAATAAGGATGTGCTCTGGTTCTTCCTCATATGTTAAATTCGATTGAACCTCTACTTCTTCTTCCAAAATTCTATACTCAAGACTAAACAACTTCTTTCTCAAAATAGAAACATGAAACACATTATGAATAACAGACATACAATTAGGTAACATTAATCTATAAATAACTTTCTTATTTTCTAAATGATTGTAAAGGGACCAATTAATAAATCTTGGGCTCAATTTGCTATTTATTCCAAATTTATTGACTTGTTTTATTGGGCTAACCATAAAGAAAAAAAAAATCATCAGCTTGAAATCCAATAATGTTATGCTTTAAATTATCATACTTCTTCTACAAATCCTGAGCTACTTCCAATCTCTTCTTGATCAATCTGATTTTCTCAATGGCATTATCAACTATTTTACGCCCAATTAATCTTCTCTCTCCTACTATAGTGCAAGATAATGATGTATTACATCTTCTGCCATATAGAGCCTTACATTGAGCCATTCCAATATTAGATTAATAACTACCATTATAAGCAAATTTATTCAATGGAATGTGATCTTCCCAGCTTCTTTCAAAATGTAATATGCATAATCTACAAAAAAATCTTCCAAGATTTGGATAATCCTCTCAAACTAACCATCTATTTGGGGATGAAAAGTTGTACTAAAACTCAACTATAACCTATGCCTTCTTGAATTTCTTCCGCAGTTTGGAAGTGAACATGTCATCTCGATAAAAAATAATCACCTTACGGACACCATGTAGTTTGAGGATTTTCTTTACATATGAATTGTTCTTGCATTTAATGCCTCATAGATGGATTTATTATCCAATATCTAAAAGTGTACATAAATTCTTCCCAAGAAATCTCATCATTTATTTTACCATCACTACAGGAAAATCACCCATTTCCGGTGGTGATTGAACCTTTTCCGGCGGTTTTGTAGTTTTTCGGCGGTTAATTTGCCGCCGGTAAAAACAGAGTAGGAAAATAAATTCTGGTGGTTTGTACCGACGGCAAATTAGTCAGGCAGCTTTCCGGCGGTCATAAACCGCCGGTCAGATTAAAAAAAATAAAAAAATCCTCACTATGACCGCCACCCCGCCCCCGAGCTCCCGCTCCCGCTCTGCTGGCGACGCGCCCCCGCTCCTGCTGCCGGCGACGCACTCTCGCCCCAGCGCCGATCTCTCGCACGTTTGCGCCCGCATCTGCATGCCTTGAGGTTCGAACAGGGGTCTCTTGAGAAGAAATTTGGGCTACCAACCGAATTGCCAATTATCTAAATGCGTTTATATTGTCAATATTTTTTATTTAAACTATATTCTAACCGTAAATCAATTACAGTAATTTACTTATAAAAAAAGAGGAACTAATTAATTTAAAATAAAAAATAATATTTAATATAAAATAAAAATTAACTAACTAATTAATTTTAAAATGAATATTAATTAAATAGTTAATATAACTTTTAATAATTATTTTTTAAATCATTTAAATAGTTTAAATTTTATTATTATTTTTTAATTTTTAAAAGCCGCTGGAAAAGTGGAAAAGCCGCCGGAAAATTCCGTGGGAAACCATTGCCGGAAATGTGCCGAAAAGCTACCGGAAAGTCGCCGGAAAATTCCGCCGGTAATTAGTGATTTTCTTGTAGTGCATAAACTATTTCCCTCTACTAGCCTACCCACCAATGCTCAACATGTAATGCTCCAAAATAAAATTTGGAAGAATTCTTTCTTTTAACCTTAACAATAACCACTATAGCTAGTTAATTTCCTTTATCAATAATATAAAATAGTGACAAAAATACTTTTTTTAATCAAAACATTAATATATTTATATCTATTCATACTCCAAAAATTATATACAATAATGAGAGTTACGCAATCGCAATATATAATTTATTTGCTCCTAACAATAAAACAATAATTAAACAAAAAAAATGGAGGATCCTATAACTGATCAGACTCACACTAAATATTCTCTTCCCTGATTTGAAATTATTTAAACTGTATATAATGAGAAAAAAAACCTAGTAGGTCACTAAATCCTACTAGTGAACTCAAAGCGTGATAAAGAAGTAGTATGCATGTCATCAGTTAGTTTATAATAATAATAGTCAATATGATTATGAATTTGTGAATAAATAGTAAACCGCATACAATAACAATAAAATCTATGTAATAATAGAATAGTATGATATTGTTGCTAATAAAATAGTACATTATATAAACAATGAAGCTTGTAAACCTATAAACCAATACATATGTCAAATCGATAAAGCAATTATTATAACAATATTATTGAATCCATAAAAAAAATTATATAAATCAATAAAAATAGAAATATCTATAAAGATTATATGAATTATATATGTGCATTAAAATCATATAAGAGTACATACTTAATATTCAATTATTATATATCAGTATTAATCAATATCTTATATTATATTCTCAGTAATAAGAATTGTGTGCCAATCGACATCTTATATCACATGCACAGTAATAGAAATCACGTGTTAATCAATAAATTAGTAAGCCGTGAATCAATAATAGAAATAATATCATGAGAAATAATATCAATATCTATAAAATATGTGGCAATAATAGTAAAATAATATAGTAAAATTGGTGGCAATAATTATACAATAGTATAATAACACTAACATTAACTAGTATAAAAGTAAAATAAATTAATATAATGGATTAGTGCATTAACATATATTCTAGTAATCACACTAAAAAAGCAAGGAGTTCTAACTTACACAGTATTTTTCTAGTAGTCAATAATCAATAATCCGTTATCAGTAATAATTGGCTCATTAAACAGAGTTATCACTCATTACCGATCACCACAATAATAACTTATTATAACTCCTAATCAGTGAATTACATGAATCAGTAAAGGATAACACCAAACTACTATATTTAAAGAAAAGTTCATCGACCCACCATCCTATATAGGTTAGTCAGTCACTAGCAGATATTAGTAAAACCAACCTTTACTTATCCTCACACATTATTTTTACCAATATTGTATCAGTAATAACAACTAGTTATTATGCAATCACATGCTCATATTATTTCTCAATGTTTGTATTTACAGTATGCTTATATTAAAATACCAAAAGTTCTATTCTATGTAAATTGTGCAAAAACAAATATAAATTTTATTTTACTTGATAAAATCATGAAATTAATTTGTTAAAATATTTATAATAATCAGTAGTATAATATATCAAAATTGTGTGGTAGAAGTTCACTAAATCCAGAGAAAATATAATAAAATTAGTTTAGAAGAAATTAAATGGTTGAAATCAAAATATTTGAAAATAGAAATAAAATAGAAGCTACCTGCCACAATCTAAACAATTTTTCACAAAAATGATGAAAGGGATCGACAACCAAAACATGGACTTTCTCTTTCCTCTCTACTTTAATCCTCCCCCTTTTATTCTTCCTTCCATGGCAAGCCATCATAGTGGTGGAATGAGGAAGGTGAGTGGAGAGTATATATATATATATATATATATATATATATATATATATATATATATATATATATATATATATATATATATATATATATATATATATATATATATATATATATATATATATATATATATATATATATTTATAGTGTGTAGTCGCCCAGCCCCACCACCCAGCCCCATAGTGTTGCATACTAAATTCAGAATTATTATAGAAAAGGGCCTTCAATATGATGATGATAACTTCTAGCACTGCTGCGCTCACAAGCCTAGCACCACAGTGTTCATAAGCTCAACACAGAATCACTCAATTAAAAAAAAATGAAAATTTCATTTTAACTTAATTTTTAAAACAAACCGGGTTGTTATAATGAACCCACCTTAGAAAAATATCATCTCTAATATTTTCTTTCAGAATTCAGGTATAAGTTGGTATAAAATAAATTCATTCCAAAATAAATCAATTCAAAAATCTAAATTAAGTCCAAATTAATTCAAAATCTTGCAAAGGATTTACATCAATTCAGTAATCAATATCTATCATACAATTATTTGTTGATTCTATCACATGCTATTCACTTATAAAATAAAATGATATGTCAATCAATTATTCAAAATAAATTTCAGTCAAACTCTCATGTTATTTTCAATCTTCATAATACTACAAGTTATACACTCATTGCATCCTTGGAGTAGGTCCTATCGGTACTAGTACAACAATCGACTCCCTCTGACAACTCTAACATCAACCCTATTCATAAATCTTTCATTGTACATTCTCAATCCTATAATCCTCTATCCTTCAGTCTACCTACTTTGTCCTACTCTAGAATTAGCTTTTCTTCTAAATCTTTTCTGAGGACAATCTAATACCTTATGTACTTGTTGGCCACATTAAAAACATTATACTATCAGATGGTAGCACTTGGTAGCACTGACCCAAATGTCTTCTTCCACAATGAATACATTCACTATAGCTGCTAGTAGATACTGTCAATCTAGATCCCCTCAAATAAGTATATCTATTTTTTTTGTCACTAATACGTACTTTCTTTACCCCTGCTTAATTCATTTATAGTCCTCTTTCTCACATTATACATACAACCCACATCATACTTGGATGCCCGTACTACCAAATCAATCTCTATCAATTTGACCCATTTTATTAACTTAGAAACTCTTGAATCTGTAGAGGAACTAACATATGTCTCAACTCCTTATTCAATCCTTATAGACTATAACATTTTTTTAATAGTAGGGATCAAATGATGAGTGTACCTAGATAATATAGTAAACTCAATTTAATGATGCACCATTATCTTACATCTCTATTTTAGTCTGATGAAAGCTTCTTGTATCTATCATCTAGCTGTTGATGGTACAAACATCCTTAAGACTAAAGTGAATTCTTTCCAAGTGATCTCAACATTAGTTTTCTTCTAAAATTTCTATGGCTGTTATCCAACCCACCATCTCTTAGCCTTTCCTTTAAATAGAAACATCACTAGTGGCACTTTCCTATTCTTTGGACACTATATGTTCACAAAGATCTTCTTTATCCTTGGTAATCAATTTTTTGCAACATTTAGTCCTACAGCTCCTTTTAATAGTGGGGGCTTCAGTTTATGAAATATCTATAAGTTTTATCCCTCTCTTCTTCCTTACTCCTAGATGTCTTGCTCTGTGTATCACCCATTCCCTACTGTAAAAAATAATAATATTTCTATTTGAATAGTGCAGCTCTTGTGCCATCAGTCACACTCTAGCTAATGATAGTAAAATTAGTCTTTATTTATCCTTGCACATATTATAATTATAATATTATAATAGCAAAAATAACTAGCTATTACATAATTACATGCTCATATTCATTCCAATCTTGCATTACCAGTATGCTTATATTAAAATACCAATATTTCTATTTTATGTGAATAATGTAAAATAAAATAACTTTCATTTTATCAAATAAAAGTATGAAATCAATTAGTCAATATGTCAAGAATAATCAATATTATAACAAAAAAAAAAAAGTTGAGTAGTATAAGTTCACTAAATTTGGGGAAATGAGAAAAAATTAATTTAAAGAAAATTAAAAAGTCTAAATCAAAATCTTTAAAATTAGAAATAAGATAAAAGTCGCATAGCACTAAATAAAATGTTCTCTCTCACTTTCTTAAGCTAGCCTACCCCTCATAACCAAGGTATTCCTCATCTTCTTCCTCATTTTCATCTCTTTCTCTAGGCTTTTAAATAAAATGTTAGTATTCAGGTGTAGAAGTGCTCTGGCCTTTCAACAAATGGTCTGTTTCTGAACATTCCAATGGGAGCCTCATTAAAATTCAATGTGCACTGGTAGTCTTTTTTTTTCTTTTGGTCCATCATATGTGCTATCTATATTTTTATTTCAAATTGCCAGTCTAGTGACTCTTCATAAAACTATGTCACCTTCTCCATTTTTATGCTAAAGTAGCCACCTAATAACTTAAAGATTTAAGAGTTTTGGCTCTCTTCGTGCTACTACTGCTCCAATCCCTTCAGAATACCTGGGCTCACTAAGATCCTCCTATTCTCTATTTGATTGCTTAAAATTCAATATTTTTCCTTGGTGAGAGAAACTATGGGGAAATATTGTTCTTCATTTTGATCATCGCTCACTCCTACTACTACATAAAGAGCATTTACTAAGGAAGGGTTGCCTAGATCCACAAAACTAGATCCCCTCATAATGTATGTAAGGAAAGACATGATTAACTTTCTAATATTAATATTGTAACTCTTTTGAATGAAAATTTTTAGGAGGGCTCTATCCTTGATTACTTTACTAATGCTCTTTTTAGAGAGAATATGGGCATAGATGAAATTGTGCTAGGCCTTGGAGTTTTAAGCCATATAAAAGACTACGAAATTAATAATTTTCTCTTCTCTAGTCTTCCACCTAGCTCCACTATTCAGTCCACAATGTAAGTCCAAAATTTCTTGGGAATCATGTTGTGCATGGATGAAAGAAAAATATTCATCAAATTTTATATCTTTTACTTTAAGGACTCTTTTAATAGTGGATGATTTAAAAGTACCCATCTCCCTCTCACATAACATTTAAAATCAAAAGCCTCTTTTTCGTTCGCAAAAAATTCATGCACTATATTAATAATGGTTGCTAATGGTTCCTTACATAAATGATCCCAACCTCTAGCATAAATGGTTTAAAGGTTTGGTTGGGTTGGGTTAAGAAAAACATGCTCAAGGATCAAAGGTTTAGTGTTTACCCACTCTACAACACTAGGCTCTGTTACCTCATAAACAAAATTGAGTTTATCATAAATTGCACCTCTCTTCTTCCCTGATGTAGAGGTTTTGGGGGTCATTCTTATAGAGGGAAGCTTAAAAGTAGAGAAGAAAAAAAGAATAGAATGCAAGGTGAAATGAGATGAAAAATGATATACCAATTTATACACGTCGAAACTCTGCGGCACTTAATGCATGTACTAAATGAAAAAATAGTCAAATTCAACCACTAGAACAGTTCAGGCCATATGGCCCAGTGGCGTTGGTTATTGGAAATCAAAACTACTTTTTAGAATTGAGCCACTATTGTTGTGTTGTCACGTGTTTGCTTAGTAGCGGTCATGTTAGGTGATCGTTGCAGTGTTATTAATACTATAATGATGAAAATGATGCAGCATCGTGGTGTTAGTTCTAGCACTATGGCCCTTATCAGAAACCAATAATGTGACTTTTAATATGTATGATTTGTTTAACTAATGTCTTAAGAGAACTTAAAGATTGAGTTTGACCGACACTACTATGCTTCAAAGATAAACGCTGCGACGCTAGGTTACATAATTTTTTGGGCTATTTTAAATTTTATTTTATGGAATCATACTAAAATGAAGGCAAGAGCTGTGGTGCTATGATAGTTGGTGCCATGACACCGAAATGAAATAATGTAAATATGACTAATGACTTCACTAATAATACAAAATACAATGCAATGTAAATAATAACTACACTAAATATAATATAAATATTCAAATATAATATTATTAATAAACTATGAATAGGTCTAATTTTGTAATTAATTTAACAATATAAAAAAATTAAAATAAAACATATTCTTCCCAAGAAATGGTGCTAAAAAATTTGATGGGAGTGGTGGAGTAACCTAAAAAATTGTGAAAATAATTTAGGGCTTTATTAATCCCACTTAATATATGCAAGTATATGCGTCGAATTAAGTAATATAATGATAGAGTAGAGTATCAATCCCACAAGAAAGAATATTTATTTGCAAATCTAGTAATGTCTACTTCAACTACAACAATTATCCAACTCAATAAAAATAAGTTTTGGTGGAGATTTAATCACTTAATTTAAAATAAAAAATAATTAAATGAAACACTATTTGGATAAATTATTTTGGATTGATGGAATGTAAATACATTATATTTCTTATATTGGTGCTATTCAGAGCATATGCATCATTGACCGCCCAGTCAAGCGTGAAGAGATAAATTACATATTAAACCTTACAACCTCAATACCACTCTAAACTCTCAAAGTCTATCACCCTATGAGAATATTAGAAGAGTAAGTAAAGGATGCATTGTTAAAACCCCCTTATGATAATTTATCTCTATAAATTTGATACATGACAAACACTATGCCTATGCTTGCATCATATCAATCTAACATACCTAGTTGTGCCTGCTTTCCTATTCCTAGGCTCCATATTACATATGATATTAACTACACATATGGCTACTATGAGCATTAAATGAAGACTTAGCATATTAAACACATCATGAAATTATTGATGAAGATAATTCATTAGTACTCCATATTCTATTTACACCATAAAAAAAAACTAGAAAATTTAGCCAAACATGAAGAACAACTGAAGTAAATTTATTTTAATTAATTGCACAAAAGAAAAAAAGTATATAAGAAAAAATATCACTGGATAGGTTCAATGATCTCCTCTACACTCCTTCAACTTATATAATTGCTTCCACAAACACAAGACAAATACTTTAATGAAATGTATATAATACTTATATGAATTTTATTAGTTATCACTCCTAAGGAAAATTTTGAGAAACACTATAAACATTGAAATTAAACTTGTGTATAAACTCCTATACTAACATTTCAAAGAGACTTATTTAAAGAAAAACAAATAAAATAGATTATAGTGAAGGAATGCTCGAGACAATTAGGCCTGGCGCCCATAAAATGAACTAACATTGCAACACTAAAGCATTTCCTCTACTATAAAGCTTGCTAACATGGACTCACTATTAAATGAATTATCATGTCGCTTCACTGGTACATCATGGCTTGAACGGTTATAAATATTACACCACGGCGCTGCTAACAATTAAACACTGTGGCATCCTCGTGTCACTCGCATTGACTAGACGACATTAGATTTTTGCAATGCAGCACTATGCAGATAAGGATTTGACAATGCGGCACTGACTCCTCCTACACTGTGGCATTGTCAAACCAAGATTTGGCTTTACAACATTATTAAATTGAGACTGAGCATTGCCATGTTCATATTTGGGTGCTTTGTAGTATCAATGATGGTGTCGTAGCAGTATTCTGTTAGAAGTCATGGCACGGTACTATAATTAAAATTTTTTCCTATTTCCTGTATTTTCCTACACAAACACAACTAAAAAAATATATTTTTACTGACATATTAACACATAAAACATAACATTGTTTACACTTGTTAAGTATTTATAGCTCCTTGAAATTAAAGTTGTTGCAATCTCAAGAATAATTGTAAATGATGATCTATCTCATCTCCCCTCACACCTAACATCTTACTTTGAGCTTCTGTGATTAACTGCATTATCAACCCAACAAAGTGCACCATTAAATATGGACTTACTACTTCTACAGTACTGTGAACCATAACAACTCTAAAAATATAACCATCTACTACTTCAGGCAGCAACACTTCAAATTATTCAAAATAAGAGGGTTCAATAATAAGCTCAATGACTTATAATTAGTCATACAAAAATTAATATTAAATTATCAAACATCTCTTTCCTTAAACTTAATAAATCATTTTCTATGGCTCTAAATTCCTCCCAACCATTTCTCTGATACTCTTTATAACGCCCCAAGACCTAAGGAAAAAAATTAAACTACATTACTTATAGATTACTCAACCCGTAATTATAGTATTAGTTAATAGAGCCATATAATCTTCCTAACATAAAAGGAAAATATGCATCCAAAATATACACAAAAATCTTCTTCAATTTTTCATTCATCTAGAGATAAAAACAATAGTTCAAAATATAATGAATCCAACAAATTATCTAAACAAATTATGAAAAAAAAAATGTACCTTGCAATCCCAAAACTCCTGCTCCCTATAAGAAAAACCTACTCAATAAGGCCCTTCCCTTTTCTTGAAATATTTTAAATAATAATATGAGTATAGAACTCGATAGGCCAACCTTCCTCCATAACATGATTTAATCTATAATTAATAATTGAAAATAAGCATGAGAATAGAGAGTTTAGCTTTTCATTCTATAATTATAACAAATTTTAGGAATGCCCATTATCCATGCTATGATAACATTAATATAGAAATGCCCACATATCCATGCTCACTTATAACCCCCATTTACCACCTCTCACATACTTAAGTGCAGAGTAGAATCATATCAAAGTAGAGTATTCCCATCATAGAGCCAATTCAAAGGTCAAGATAAAATAGAATAATATAAATTTACAATGTGCTTTCATCTCTCTAATAGAGCTCCAGAATACTATGAAAAGCATAATGATTCACATGTAATGAATAACTAAAGAATTAAATAGAGAATGTCCAAGTCATCTAGTGTTACAAAAACCCTCCAAATTTTAGATGCCTACTCAAACATTTTAGAATTTTACTAAATTCATAGAGAACAAACTAACAGGTGAAAATTTATATTCTTACAGTCAAATTTTTAGAATAGAGTGTAGAGCATTACACAAAATGTTACACGATGAAATTTTTTTGAAATAAAAAATGGAGCATAGGTTTCCTATCTCAAGATGGACAATTTCCTTAACTATCTTGACTTTTTGATTCTTGAGTTTTAGCATCCAAAATCTCTCTTTCTACTTATCTCTCCTCTTTTCCTCCTCTTCTTCTCTTCTCTAATTGGGGAGGTAAGGTGCTTAGAAATTTTATTTAGATATTTATTATTTTAAAAACACTCATTTTGACCTAATACTATATTTATGACACCCCCAACGCCATAGTGCTACCTGAGAATCTTCTAGATTCTCCCATAATCTCATGAATAATGATCTGGGAACTTTAGTGGTGCTTCCCAGTGTCCCCTATAAACTAGCCCCAAGCAAATAACTCCATGTCACAACACTAATGTCCCCAACATCACAATACTCTCCTAAGCACTTATATGGCTTGCATTTCCTCTTTCCCAAATGAAATTATAAAAATGTATAGAGTTAATTTAGCACCATATGGCTTATAATATATAATTAAATGAACATTAAGTCAATTACTTGATTTTTGAGATGAAGGGTGTAATTCTCAAGCCATGATTTATACCTCATACTTAGCTTGATTGTTAGAAATTTCAAAATTAATTCTACACATGTGGGAGAGTACTATTCCAAGTGACCTTCAAAAATAATTCCAATAATGTCTTCTTTTGCACCAGAGGAACCATCAACATAAAAAGACCACATCAAGTTTTCTTTATAATATCCTCTTCTTCAATGTTGACGATATTGAAGTTGGCCAAGAAACTCATTAGTTCCTACGCCTTTATGGCAATCCTTAGTGTGTAAGAAATTTGGAACTCAAAAACTTCCACAACCCATTCAAGTAGCTACCTTAGGTGGTCTAGCTTCACAAGATTGACTTCAAAGTATGGTTGCTAATAATATAAACTGAATGCACTGATAAATAATAATGAAGTTATCACACATAAATGATTAAAGCCCATGTAATCTTTTTTTATGATTGGATAGTGCGGCTTGGTTCCTCATAGATTTTCTTTAGAGATCAACACTTCCTGAATAACTTCCATAGTTGTTAACCTGGATCCACTATTTACATTAAGTTCAAGAATTTTTTCACGCACATTCCTTGTTACTTTCAAATAGCATGCCCTTAAATACAGTAAGTGGCCCCTCACTATTACAACATGACCGTCTACATGGAAATTCATGGCGATGAAGAATATAAAGATGATTCTTCAGGTGGTGTTCAATAATGATTGGCCAAAAATAGCATTATAAATAGTTAGTGCATCCACTATAACAAAGTCGACCATGGTACTAGAAGGACCTTCTCCTACCCTGGTGATCAACAAATCAATCAATCTTTCCATCACATTGCACTCCCTAGAGAAGCCAAACAGAGGACCAAAAGTTGGTACTATTTGAGAAACACCAAGGTACAAACAAGCCCTTTCAATAAAATTTTTTGTCTGAAAATGCTGTTATTTTTTGGTAAAATAAATTTCTAAGAAATTATGACAAAATACTTGTAATAGTCTTCACAGACTGAACTGTTAGCATGGAGCCATCTATCATTTTTCCACCATAATTTTTTTTCATGGTTTTTTTTAGTGATATTTTGCTGAAAAGTATATATCATCATTCCCAATAGAATATGGATAAAAAATCCATAGCAAAACTAATAAAAATAGCAATTGTTAGGCAAATTCTCATTATAAATAGTACATCAATACAATTTTCTCAAATTTATATAAATGTATTCCTAACTATTTTTGTTGAGGATATAAAAAATATATTCAAAAGAGATCACTTGAAATGCAGTTAGATTGTAGAAAAGAAATAATATTAACCATCCAATTATTTTTTAACATTCTAAACTAACATATGTAAAATAGAAAAACTTGAAATTAATCATACTTTGGGTTCTTGCTTTCTTTAGCTAAACGATTTTTTTGATAACACTATTCCTTCTCCATGAAGCTTTGCCATTCATTTTGTATCTAAGCTTAAATTTATATTGCATCTTAGCTTATATTTATCGCATGCATGCATTTAATTCTTCTATTAGTATAGCCACCTTTTGACTTACACCATAGGAAAAATAGTAATTTCCTGTGAATTTTTTAGTGGAATATTGTTTGTCGGAAAGATAACGGAATCATTGATAGAAAAGCGTAGGAAATTTTGTGAGGAATTTTTGACAGGCATTTCCGTCAAAACTATTCATTAAAAATTTTCACCAATAATAGGTTGTAAAGTGCCCTTAATTCACTGTTTCATTCTTCCATCCTCTCATTTTCTTGGTTTGTTTTTCCTCTTCTCCGACTATTCATTGCTCTTTGACTTTTCCTGCTTCGACGTTCCTTCCGATCGTTTCTCTTTAACTTCACATGTGGTTAGATTTTCCTCTTCTCTGCCTATTTGTTTCTCTTCATCTTCGCTTGATTTGATGATGTCCTATTCTTTACTTTTTTGACTTTGCTTGATTCAATGACGTCCCATGTAGGCTATTCGTTGCTCTTCAACTTTACTTGCTTTGACGATGTCCTTTATATTTGACTGTTGTTACTCTTTGACTTATCTTGCTTCACTAACTTTCCTTCATATTGGATTTGAAGTCACACCTCGTTGTTCTCTGTTGGATCATATATAAATGTATAGGAGCTTGCTCATTTTGAAGGTAGCCATCTTTCTTCCTTTCACATGTAAATCATATATCAAATCTTGCATAAATCTTGTATCCCTTGCTATACAATGTTTGATGTTGGAATTTATAGCCACAAAATAGTATGTGACCCCAAGTTTTAGGAATGTGATTTTTTTTCTTCTTGCTATTATATTGGTTCTTGAAGTGAAAATGGAAACAGCTATGGAGCTATTTGGTTGTAAGTATTTAGAGTTCAAATGTATTTTACATACAATGTAGTCTAAATACAAGATATTTGAAATGTAGATTATTATTTTCTTATATTTGGTGGGAATTCACAAAATGAATCCAAGTATTAAATTAATAATAATAATAAAAAAAAAAACATAACTAGTGCACAAGTTTCACAATGTAGGTTATGGGAATTAAGGTGAAGGTGGGTCTCATTAGTAGTTATTGGAGGTGTAGAGGCAGATGTTGCATTGATGCGTGGTATAGGTGTAGAGGCAGAAATGGTGTGGAGGTCACATAGGCGGAGACAATGTAACCCATTACTGGTGAGTTGCACAGTCACACCCACAAGCGCTAAGAAGATTAGCAGTGGGTGGATGAGCGAGCTAGGAGGGCCTATGTGAGTATATAAGTTTATAATATTAAGATAAATATTTTAACTGATAATTATTCAATGATTGATCTTATGTTATTTTTTGTAGGATGAGTATACATACCTTTGAGAGAGTCAAGCTGGAGCTGGTGAGTGATCCTCTTTGGAATTTAAAGATTATTTCTACTACCATTTTTGGTTGCAAGCAATAGGCAGTGTTGCAGTCCATGACCCAGAGTCTGAGATTTTGATGATGACAAATAATATTGATTGAATTATTATGCATTGAATATTTTTGATTTCTACTCTTGTCTGTGAGTACTAACATTTTAGGAAGATCACAAATTACTCAGGACAATAAGAAGACTCAAGACTAAGTAGAGTAGGATTTGGAGTCTATAACCATGTATTTATTATTATTATTATTCTTTTTTCTTGAGTCTGACCACAAAGTGCATGCAAAATTGAGCAACCATGCACACACAGAGGAGGAGAGGTTTTTTAAAATAAAGGATTTTTTTTAAGTCGATCGTACTATCGTACTGTACGAGATTCAATAGTAATGTCGTACTGATCTCTCTCATACTCCTCATTTTTTATGTCAATACCTATCATACTGTATGATGTGTTTCTAATTAAAAACCCTAGCTGCCAGATTAATTTAAGTAAGTTCTTTATTCATAAATTTTGAACTGATCGTATTGTACGATCGTATCGTATAATACGAGTTTTTGAATACTTACTTAAATTAACCTCCATGATTAGTCAATTAAATCAAGAATTAATTATTGATTGGAGATCATACAATACGATATGGTTTGTAATGTATGAGATACCGAGGCTATTTTTGATCGTCCCGAACATCGTACCGGACGATCCCTTGATTTTTGAACTAATCATACTGGACGATGTGAACATTATACCAGAAGACCTGAGGCTTTTAACATATTATACTATATGGAGTAAATCGTACCATACGATATACAATGACGAGTTTTGGTCGTCCCAGCATTCATCCTGTATGAACAGAAGGGATTTAACATATTGTACTATACGATCTTGTTCATTAAAATTACTTGTTCGTATTCCTTCGTACCAGGACGAAGGTTGTTTTGAACTGATCGTATTGTACTATCTTGGATCATACTATACGAACAGAAATGACTATATTGAAAATTTAGGGTTTCTTGAAGCCCGATTTAAATACCTAAACTTTTGTCTTTTGAAAAAAGGAAGTGTGAGAGAGGAACGTGATAAGAAGGTGATTTCTTGAGAGAGCTTTTTGAAAAGATTTTGGGTTTGTGAGAGGAGGGAGAAGGTGAGTTTGTGAGGGAGATCACACGGTTTCTCCTAGCTTGTTGCATGTTGCTTCTCCTGTGGCCTTAGAAGATCTTGTGGGAATGAGAGAGCAGTTTAGTGCAAAGTAACCTACACCTGCATTGGCCGAGGCGGAGAGTAAGGACACTGATTCTGAATAGATTGCTTGTGCTTTTAAATATTTTATTGGTTATTCTGATGTATAAGAATTGTACATGTATTATATATGTTTTTGTTATTGTAAAATAGTTGTAAATAATTTGTACAAATTGTGTAAATGTTTTCGATCAATATGTTTGTGCAATATTGAAATATTAGGGTATTTAACCAGTACTTAAATTTTTTTTGATTGTTTTGTTATAAAGATGAATAATTGACGTGATGTGCTATTTTTTTATCTGTGCTATAGGTTTTTGGCAGATTTTTGACAATTTTTGTCCTGAAAATGATGATACGACAAATTTATCTTGGGCTTTCGCCAAACTTTTTGGCATATTACTGGCTAAATTTTCCATGAGAAATTCCAACAAAAAAGTTTGCTAGAATTATAGTGGAATTTCTAGAAGAAAATTCCATTTTTATTATCCACTAAAAATTTTGATGAAATTTTCCATTGTAAACCATTTTAAAACATCATTTTTTGTTGTTGAAATTCACCGAAAATACTTTTGGTTGAAATTTTAAGACAAAAAATCTTTTTTGATGTAGATTTTCCTGATGGATTACATTCCATCGGTAAACCAATTTATTGGCATATTTTGATGATTTGCCAATCAAAAATTCTACCGGAAATAAGTGAATTTCTTGTCGTGTTAACAATTCATCAATATTGCTATTTATGAAGCTTATTGTGCTAGATGATAGAGCTTTATATGTATAAGCTTGTGAGCTTAATGAATATTGCACTTTTGTATTCTTTCTATTGATTAGGACCATAAATTATAGTCTAACTATTAGGTTGATCAAACAAAGGACCCCTCACATATAGAGTCTAACTTTGCACATCTTGAAATATATATAGTCTTGTTAAAATGTATGAACAATAATTAATATACATTAGATAAATAGTAACTAAAAAATTTTGTACTTATGTAGGATGTCTTTTATTTCAAGTCAATCCATTTTTAAGTCACCTCTTGTTGATATGTACACATATGTAAAAGTAGTAGGTTCTCTTCGAAGTGTTCATTTCTATAAAAGTAATTAAAAATTATTTAAATAATTTTAAAACATCTACTTAAAATTAAAAAAAAAATTATCAAAAGTTGCTTGCATGGAGGCAGTTGCCATGCCACCTAATTAGAAGCCTAATTTTGTTTATTTTACTCTCTCTCTTCTTGTCATAATCAGGGCTACTCCAAGCACTACACAAACCAACATAGATGCTCTCACCTCTCTATAAAGCTCACTCACCCAAGCTATAAATATTAGTGAATATGTCTAACAAATTATTGTAAAATATGCTTGATTAAAATAAATTGTGCAAACAGAGCTCACCCCACAATCTTATTTGTAGATTAAGGTTAGAAATTAAGTGTTATAGAATTGGAAATATACATGGCTACATAGAAAATAAGAGACAAATATAGTAGTTATGATGCCCGATCTGAATGTCCAACTTGATACAATTATCCATCGTGCTCTAGAGAAGGTACTAGTTCAGTGTGTATTAAAGGTCGAATGGTTGAGTAGCTGATTAATAATTTTTCTTATAAATGAACTCTTCCCCAAGAACAATTGCTAGGCTTCACTTCATAGATTAAACTACTTGAGAGTTGAAATCTTGTAGACTGGCAAGTACCTTTTGACCTGAGATTGAGTAGGATGAGATAACTTGGCTTGAATCGTACTAACTTAATTTAAGTTGAGAAACTTGGCTTGAGTCCAAATTTTGAATATTTAGATGTGCATATTAACTATTAGTTATGAAATGAATCATATGTTCTTATGATATATGTACGAATCACAATACCTTTCTACTAATTCATCAACTATTAAAAAAACATATAATGTAACCTTATTACATGTATATAATATTTAAAATATAACAAAGCTAAATGAACATCCATATCTACAAAAACTTTAAAAAAGAATTCTAATGATCTTATTTGTCTTGCATAAAAGAGCTAACGTCATTATCACCAAACAAAGTTTTCTTTCACAACTTATTGCATGCACAAATTCAACAATCACAAACTTAACATTTTGTTACCCCTTATCATGAGTATAACAAATGAAAACAAAAAAATGACCATAAAATGCACATATTAATTCACTTCATATAGTCACAAAACCCATTCAAGCATAGCTACACATTCCATACCTGCAAAAGCTCCCCTTCTTGCATGGGCTGTGACATCCCCCACAGTTCTTATTATCAAACATCACGTTGATGCATCTCCCATCACAACACTTCTCCTTGTAGCGACACTTCTTTTCCCACTCTCCACATTTAATTCCATCAACCATAACATTCACACACTGCTTCTTACAACAATTTGGCCTCGCGCTTCCATCGACTCTGCATATTCTAGAAAACTTATCACATGTCATGGTAGCTCTTACATAGTATTTTTCAAGAAAACCATTACTCATTCTCCTCAGTGAAGGAGATGGATAATTTTATGTTTTTGTGTCCACTAAAAGGAGGAAGAGACTACCATGAAGAGGAATGTTATAAGCAATTGCATGATCTTTCTCATTTTTTTAGAATGGTGGTGTAATGAATTAAGAAGAGAAACAATATAAAAATGAACAAGTTAAAGCTTTAGCAAGTTTTCGTTTGATGTAATATTGTAAGTGTCGAGAAGAGAGAAGAGAGAAGAGAGGTGAGTATATATTGACATAGCTAGTGTGACATGCATGATTTTATGATATAACTAATAATTAAGGATTTGTACCAACGAGGAAGCTAGGCCTATGGATGGAATGTTAGTAGACTAGGGAAGAAACTAGAAAATTAGACCACTTTATTTTCTATATTGTTTGTGACTTGTAAAATATTTTAACTTGTTTATAAGGAAAGGTACAAATATGTAATTATGAACTTCAAAGTCAAATTGTGTATGTTTGTCAACTAGCTTGCCTAAATAGAGCTAGTAACGTGTAGCTAAAAACCTTTTGATATCATAATAATCCATATTTTTACAAAGGGTGGGATGGAACAGCTCATGCATGCAAGGTAGTTGACTATAATATTAAAAAATTTGGTTAGAAATAGAGGGTGTTGATGGGGGCTGTGGAGTAAAATTTTGAATTATATACAAATTTAGGGTTTTATTACCCCTAAACAATGCTTAGGTTTTCTTTGATATACATAATAATAAACTCTACTTAATATATGCAAGAATATGTGTTGAATCAAGTAATAAAGTGATAGAGTAGAGTATCGAACTCATGAGATAGTATGCTTACAATTTTATTCTTACAAAATATCCTATCTCAATATTCCTGGTTATTCTTACATTCCTTTGTCAAGGCTATACATTACACTAAATTTTAATTACATATATAGCCACTATGTGCATTAAATAAAGAGCGGGATAATATTGAAAACATCTTTTAATAATTTATAGAATAAGAGTCTTCATTAGTACTTAACATATATTTTTTATCATCAACCCAAAATAAGAGAATTAGCTAGACATGAAATGAATAATAGGCAAACTCATTTTCATTAAACTCATGAAAGAATAAAAAAATACAAGAGAGTGATCACCAGAAAGGATCAAAGTATCTCCTCTACACTCATCCCTTTAACTTATAAAATTGCTTTATGAAATATAGGCTAAACACTCCAAATGATTGTATTTTGTACTTCCTAGCCTCCCTTATATTTTATTCTAAGAGAGAACAAGAGAAGTACTCTAAAAACTACTAAAAATACAAAACTGACTCAACTCCCTTGCAAACATAACACCATAACTATTTATAGAAAAATATAAAAATGGCAACTGGAATTGTGGCGCTTGAAATTATGGCGTTGTGGTGCTCCTAAAATGAACTAACGCCTCAGTGATAACGCTTTTGCACCGTCATGGTGTTTGTTGATTTGGATCAGTTACTTGGTGAATAGTTGCATCTCTTTACTGATAGAATGTGGCCCTTAGAAGTCACAATTGCTACGCCACTATGCTGTGGACAATCGAGTACTGTGGGGCCAAAGTGCAAAAATGGTGCCAAGGTGTGAGAAATTATGGCACCACGACTTTTAAAAATGAAGAATCCAGTGCTGCCAAGTTAACTTTCAATAATACTGCAACGTTGTCTATGTTGATGTCGTAGTGCTTGCGAACAAAGAACTCAACATCGCAATGTTATAATTGGGGTCTCTCAGCAATATTGAAGGTAGTGTTGCGGCGTTGTTTCGTCGGACGCTGCGATGCGGAAGGCTCCTAAGAATTTCTGTCAATTTTTTAGTTTTTTCTGCAAAAAAAAAAAAAAAAAAAAAAACTGAAACAACACATTTTTACTGAAAATAAAATACATTAAATAATATGTAATTTACTCTTATCAGGTGTTATCTATTTTAGTTAATTTTTTGAAGAACATAGTAAAGGTGGATGGCGAGTGGATTAATGGAAAATTTGCGAGTTTGGTTAATTTGTCAGATTTGATGCAACAAAGATTGGTAAATAGTGCCTAAAGATAGAGCCATGGTGTTGCTGTAACATACAAGGCTAGAGTTGTATGCTAGGTAGATAAGAAGTATGAATTCAAGGATTCAATGTGTTTCAGATTGCATTAATAGATTTTTGGATGGAAAATAACAACTTACCATAACTAAACCAGCTCTAACTTAATCGTTCATTTAACTTATCCATTAACATCCATTTATAAGAAGGGAATAACTCATTATACAATAAGCAGATTGCAGTGAGGGCCTATGGGCTATAGGAGTGCTTCATGAAGCTTAAAGTGATTCATCATTTTCATTCTTGTGGGATAATAAAAAGATAAAATAACAACATTGAGTTTCAAAGAAAATAAAATTGATTTGGAATTTATTTCTTAAACAAAAGATGAGTTAAACAAGATTTATTTTTGAATTTTAAGGGGTTGAAGTTGATAAATGATAAGTGCCTGTGATACACTACCGTGCTTCTCCACTACCTCAAACAGCCACAACAGCCTTTACAGTGCTAGCTTAATCCCTACCGTTCATTGCTCTAGATCTAAATTGATCTCATCCGTTGTTTCACAACGTGCTCTGTCATCTTCTCTATATGAATACCACTACTGTAGCAGAGAATGCTTTAATGATGAAACGATGGTTTACACTCACATGAGCTTTGTCTATCTTGATTTTCCACTGTTTCTTCTAATCTGTTTTGCAGGAAGAAGTTCACCAATCGGTCGTTAAACTTCTACATGGTATCAGAGCTTGTTGGTATCAATCAGTGCGTCTGCTTCAATGGCATCTCCAGCTTCGTCCGTAACACCTTCCTCTCAATCGGTTCTGAAAACCGAGACTCTAATCCCTCCTCAACTCAAGTTTCTAATGACCAATGTCAAAATGGTGCTCAGTACACAGCTCAATGCCGATAACTATCCCATTTGGAAAGCTCAAGTTCTAACACTCTTCTCTGCCAATGGATTTGAAAGCTACCTAGATGGTTCTTCTGCTATGCCGATGCGTCAAATCCTCGCATCTGATGGAACATTAAGCATTAACCCTCTTTATCAGTCATGGAAATTAATTGATCAAAATCTAGCATCAGCTCTGTATGCTACCATTTCCCCGTCTCTCCTTATGTTCTTAATCTTGAGTCCTGTCATGCTATATGGACCACCATTCAGCGGAGACTTCAAGCTACAAACCCTTCCAAACAGTTACAATTAAAGAGTGAGCTACACAATGTGCAAAAGGGAGATAAAACAATGGTTCAATATCTCTCTGACATCAAACAGAAAGTCGATGCGATTACCGCAGCTGGCTCTACCATCGACTCAGCAGACATCATTTTATATACCCTTAAGGGATTACCACCGGCATACAATGCATTCAAAACTACCCATCAGATCTCGACTGCAACCTATTGGTGTCGATGACTTTTATTCCCTCCTTTGTACTGAAGAACTCAATATGCAATCTGATTTTGCCATTGAAATGCCCGCTAACTCCGTCTTTGATAACACCTTTGCTCTTCAAGCTGTTCGTGGGCGTTCGCGAGGCAGAGGTCGCTTCTCGTATAATCAGAACCTTGGTGGTCACTCTCCGTCTCCATCCACTCGTGGTAGACGACGTCCCCATTCCTCTGTTCAATGCCAGATATGTACCAGAGTCGGTCATTCTGCATTTCAGTGTTGGTATCGCACTGATCTCAATTATCAACTAGTTCAACAAGCCTTTCTAGCTGCGGACTTATCTAACTCCGACGAATGGTTCCTCGACACTGGTGCTACATCCCATCTCACATCCAACTTACAGCACTTGCAAACCCCTCATGCTTACACAGGCTCCTCTCAAGTTCAGGTGGGAAATGGTCAATTACTGCCTATAGCTAATTCCAGACAAGGCCTTCTTCCTACTCCGTCTCGTAAGCTACATCTTCCTCACATACTTCATGTCCCGCATCTATCCAACAACCTTCTCTCTATTAATAAGCTAACCCATGATAATTCTTGTTTCATTATTTTTCATGCTAATGGTTTCCTTATCAAGGATGCCCGGACCAATCAGACTCTTCTCCAAGGTCCATGTCGTCAAGGACTCTACCCCATTGAGCTTCATCCTACTGCCTCCATTCCCAACACAAATTCTGCAACAGCTCTCCACACCAAAGTGCTTGATCCTGATCTACTTCATCAACGGCTTGGACACCCATCTCCGTCTACACTACAATCATTTTCAGCTTATTTTCCTACTACTAAGAGACTTGTATCTAGTTTTCATTGCTCTGCTTGTTTGCGAGCAAAGTCTCATCGTTTACCTTTCTCTTTGTCTGTCTCTAAAACTAAGACTGCTTTAGAATTAATACACTATGATGTATGGGGTCCTTCCCCAATAGTATCTTTTCATGGTTATAAATACTATCTTCTTTTTGTTGATGATTTCACGCATTACACCTGGGTGTACCCTCTACATCTCAAGTCTGAGGCCTTTGAAAAATTTCTGCACTTCAAAACTACCATAGAAAATCAACTTAATAAAACCATTAAGATTCTTCGAACTGATAGAGGCGGTGAGTTCGTTAATAAAAACTTTAATGCCTATCTTTCTCGGACCGGCATTGTTCATCAGCTGACCTGCCCGTACACTCCTCAGCAAAATGGAGTTGCTGAACGAAAACATAGGCATCTCATCGAAACAGTTCGTTCACTTCTGTTTCATGCTCACTTACCTACTCATTTTTGGTTTGAAGCTCTACTCACTACTGCTCACACAATTAATCGCCTACCCTCTAAGAACTCCAGGAATAAGTCTCCATATGAGCTCTTGTACCACTCACGTCCTGACTATACTCACCTTAAGGTATTCGGATGCTTATGCTATCCGTGGATTCCCACTCAATTACAGCATAAGTTTCAACCTCGTTCCATTCCTTGCTTGTTTCTTGGATATTCCGATCATACAAAAGGATACAAATGTTTCAGCATTTCAAATGGTCGGATGTACATCTCCAGACATGTAAAATTTTTTGAATCGGTTTTTCCCTCTCAGTCCGTTTCTTATACACTGTCTCCCCATCACAAAACTATGCAATCTTCTATACCTTCCTCCTTACTTGTCCCAGCCACCCACATCAGTCATTCTCCTACTACTGCACCGTCCACTTCAAATATTCCCTCTACCAATCGGTCGGTCCAATCCACACCTACAACTTCCAATTCAATACCCACACCTCCAACTACCAGCTCATCCACCTCTATGAATACTCAGCCAACTCCCCTACCCAATAAACATCCAATAATCACTTGTTTTCGCTCTGGTCTTCTTCAACCCAGGAAAATCTTTGACTTACAACACTCAATCGTTCCCACTAATCCCACCTGCTATTCTGAAGCTAGTAAACACTCGGTTTGGAGGAAGGCCAAGTCACTGGAATTTGAGGCACTTCAACAACAAGGAACCTGGGTTCTTGTTCCTCCATCACCTGAATTTAATGTTCTTGGCAACAAATGGCTCTTTAGAACCAAGTATAATGTCGATGGGTCCCTAGCTCGCCACAAAGCTCGCTTAGTTGCAAAAGGCTTTAATCAGGAATTTGGAATTGATTACTTTGATACTTTTAGCCCGGTTGCTAAATTCCCTACTATATGTATTTTATTCACAGTTGCCATCTCTCGCCAATGGTCTATACTGCAGCTTGATGTTTCGAACGCGTTCTACATGGCCACCTTGAGGAGACTGTTTACATGAAGCAACCTCAAGGCTTCACACTACAGGAAAAATGGCCTATACCGGCGGTTTATAGGCCGTTGGTAATACCGGCGGCTCCGCCGGTGGTTACGCCGTCGAACTCTAACGACGGCCAAATCGACGGCTTAGCTACGATACACCGTCGGTATTACCGACGGTCTATAAACCACCGGTACACCGCCGGATATCAACATGAACCGGCGGTTTTCCGGCGGTCTAAACTGCCGGTGATAAGTGATTTTTTTCCGGCGGTGTAGACCGCCGGAAAACCGCCGGTAAAAGCCCTAATACGAGCCCCCTCGCCCCGCTCATTTCATTTTCCCTGTTTCCTTCTCTCTCTCGGTCGCTAGCTCTATCGGCTCCTCCGCTCGTCCGATCAGCCCCCGACGAAGGAACTCCGACCGCCGACCCCATTCCGACCGCCGCCGACCCCAGTCCTACCGCCGCCGTCCCCAGTCCGACCGCCGTCGACGAGTTTACTCCGACGCCCGACCGCCGGCCGATTCCGACCCCAAACAAACCGATTTCTCTTTTAAGGTTATTTTTTATGGTTTTTCTTTGATTATTTGTTGATATTATCTTGTTAGTTAATGTTTTATACTTTAAAAATGTGGGAGAGAGTTATGGTGCATAGGTTTAGGTGTGCTTGGATTAATGCTTATAATGTTTCTCAAAATCAATTTGGATTAATGCTTGGTTGTGATGCAATGGAAGTCATACATTTTTTGAGAGGTTTGATGGAGAAATATAATGAGAATAATGAGGTCCTATTGTGAAAATGTACACATATTTTTGTAGTTTAGATTGTATTTTAGTTTTATTAAAATCATTGTAATCTAGATTATTTTGAATATCGTATATACTCTGTATATGAGCATTCTTTATGGTTTGAGATGATAGCTTGCTCTGGTGAAATAATAAATTACAAGAGTATTAGCAAGTAAATAAAAAAAGTAGGTTTAAATTTCTCATTTAGATCATGGTGCGTTACAATACACTTGTGTGGCTGATTTATAATCCTCTTTATGTGTAGGATAAATGAGTTGAGTTTTACTTGGTGTTATTGGTCGAATCTCAAATAAATTTGGAGTTCATGTCGCTCACTTAAGAATAACTATTATTTACTATGTTTATTAGTTAAATATACCCTTCTATCGTAGAGATGTAATTCATATTACCTTTATTAAGTTATTAGATATTTGGTAGGATTTTGAGTCTTCGTTGTTATTCAGCTATTTATTTATGCTGCTTGTATATCTCTTTTATTGATCATAAGAAAATATCACATAGTGTAGGCACTTTTGCCTTGTTATGTTGTATAACTCTTGTGCTTTGGAAAAACCTATTTCCTTGGGCATTATATATATTTAATATAATATTTATTTCTTTCAAAATTCATATTTTATTATGAGAATAACACTATTAATATAGATTTTAATATGAATGAGAATAAGGAGGACCAAGTCAACCAGGGTTGACCACCTTGCCCCTTTAGGCCCCAAGTCAAATAAATGCAACATATGGATAAGCTTTTGTTCTTTTAGAGCATGATTAAGTCATTCAAAGCATAAAAATCTATTTCGATGTATAACAGATTGTTTATGCCTCCAACATGTAGGGTACGTTTACTTCAACGTGCAAATGACTATCCAAGAAGAGAGATATTGGATGTATAATAGATTGTTGCCGGGTCGAAAAGGATTGACAGTTGAATTTATACAGGGAGTTCAAACTTTCATTCAAGTTGCATCTCAACTACCTTCCTTTCAGCTTGATAAAATGTTTAGATGTCCGTGTTCGAATCATAAAAATCTAGCATTCCTAAAGCCCGATGATGTGAAGCTTGATTTATATCGTAGGGGATTTCTTCCAAACTATTGGATTTGGACATCACATGGCGAGTACGAGCCACATAGAGATGCTCATGCTGGTTCATCTACAGCTTATGAAACATTTGATGAAAATCAAATGAGTAGACCCTATGAAGATCTTATTTTTGATGTAGCAGGTCATAATTTAAGGTCTAATGTGGAAGAGCCACCAAATGCAGAGACACAAAAATTCTTTGAGTTATTACATTCAGCTCAAAAGCCAATTTGGGAAGGTTGCAGTACGCATTCGGAATTATCCATTGCAGTGAGGATGTTAAGTATTAAAACTGAGTATAATATTCCCCGTGAGTGTTTTAATGACGTTATTGGTCTTATGAAGGAAACTAATCCGGCTGACAATATAATTCCCTCAGGCTTGTACCGAACAAAGAAATTAGTATCCAAGCTGGGTCTCACTGTAAGGAGTACAAGAACAAAAATGGGTCGTAACATGGACTTCGATGTAGAAAAACAATCACATGCTACACTAACAGTATTTAGAAGGCAAGGAAAGCCTAGTGGCAAATGTGTTGAAAGATATCTCAACGATTTAGAAATAAATACAGCGAATTTGTATATACTACTGAACTGTGAAGAAGTTGAGCCAATCTTAGAGTAAGTTCTTACATAATGTTAATAATAAATTAGTAATGTTTATTTAAAATACTTATGTATTATTTGTCACCAGGTATTTCGTAAGCAATTTGCCTTTGACAGATTCAAGGGAAATTGAGCAAGCTGTTGCAAATGAATTTCCAACTTGGTTCAGATCATATGTGAGTACATTTTTTTTTATAAATTTAAATCTTATTTATTATCAAAAATACTAAAATTTGAAAATATTTTTAGGTACAAAATCCTGATAACAAATGTTTCGATAAAGGTTTGCAAGCATTAGCATGGGGTCCAATGCGAAAAGTAAAAACTTGGCCAATATATATAGTGAATGGGTTCATATTTCATACCAAATCGTGGAGTGAAGGAAGAAAAACTGAAAATTGTGGAGTATGTGTTAGAGGAAACACTCATGAAGAAGATGAGTGTGATTATTATGGTATTTTGAATGAGGTCCTTGACTTGGAATACCCAGGCGAAGATGAGAACTTTGTATGCTTATTTAACTGTCAGTGGTATGATCCAGTACAAAATAGAGGCACAAGGGTTCATCCTGTGTATGGTTTAGTAGATGTTAAACATAGTAGAAGATACGAAAAGTTTGATCCATTTGTGTTAGCAAGCCAAGCTATTCAAGTTTATTTCAGCAAATATCCCAGTGGTCGCAGAGACAAACAAGATTGGCTAGCTGTCATAAAAATAAAAGCACGAGGAATAATTGATCAACAATACATTGTAGCAACTGCACATCAAGAGGATGAGATGTCAAGTTATATGCCTGTTGAAATTGAGGATATGCCAACTACAACCTCTACTATTGAAATGGAGTTAGAAGATGTCAATAGTTCAACTAGTTCAGAAGAAGAAGAGAACCAGGATGAAAGTGAAGATACTCTTGAGAGTGATGAAAATAGTTTTGATGATTCTAATTAGTTTCTGTAATTTAGAATTATAGAATTTAAATGTTTTGTAATTTTTATTACTGCTTAGAAATGATATTGTATTTTGCCACCTTGTCTTTTATTAACTGCTTCATTAACTGCTTTATTAACTGCTTCTCGTAATTCATTACCTGCTTCATTAACTGCTTCATTAACTGCTTTATTAACTGCTTTATTAACTGTTTTATTAACTGTTTTTCAATTATTTTTTTTTTAATATTGCAGATGGCTTCAGGCGACGATCCTCCTCGTAAATCATTTGCCTCAAAGTTCCGCCGGAAGAAGATTACGACTAGCAGAGTACCCACACAGACTGAGGTAGGTGAGGGGCCTTCAGTTGCACCAGATCTACCTACACCACCACCGCCACCACCTGCCAGGAGCCAGCAGCCTTCACCAAAGCAGGGTCAGGGACAGTTAGATCCACCTCTTATTGTACCTCCATACTTCCCTGGCCACTTCCCTCCCAGCTCGACGAGTCCTCGCTTCCCCTCTCCAGATCAGACACATGCTTCTCCATTCTATCCATATTACCCCCCACCATCATCACAGGCTACTGGTCCATCCACTGGTCCTCACCCTCCTTACCCTTACCCATATTACTACCCCTATCCGGTGCAGCATGAACAGGGTGGACCATTACGACCACCAGAGGTTGGCGCTACCGATCCTGCAACAGCAACAGATAAGCGTCAATACATCGAGCCTGACGGCGATAAGTAAGTTCAATTTAAGTTATTCAGTTGTTTTTATTTTGATATATTACATGTTACTGATAAACAAAGTCACTTGCAGCTTCAATCCTTCAAGGCCACCTATACATATGATCCGGGATATAATAAAGAATAAGTATGATGCTCCTTACTTATCCTGGAAGAAGATCCCAAAGCCAGTTAGAGATATGTGGTTTGGAGAATTTCAGGTATGTTTTTTTTTGTATGATTTAAAATATATGATTTAATTTGTACTAATCTTTTTGATATTGCCTAAATTTTTATAGAAAGAATTTAGGTGGTTGCCTGAGTACAGCACGAGGATCAGATCAAATTTTGAGAGGAGAGGAGCGACCCGTCTCAGAGACATGTTCACGGACATTAGAAAGTCCGGGCAGAGGCCTAATTGGATTGGAGAGGGCGTTTGGGCAGATTTGAGTAGTGCTTGGGCTACCCCGGAGTTTATAAAAATGAGAGAGCAGAATAAACAGAACAGAGCCTCTGACTGCGGCCGTTTAGGAAGCTCTCTTCATACTAGTGGATCTGTACCTCATACAGAACATAGGCGACGACTGGTAAGTGTTTTGAATTGGTTTATTACATATATTTATGTTAGTATAACTAAGCATCAAATTTTCAGAAAGAGCACCTGGGTCGGGAGCCAACACCATTGGAGCTGCATACAAGAACTCATCAACATCAAGCTGACCAGAAGTGGGTTGATGAGAAATCTAAGAAGGCTCATGTGAGTAAAATTTTTTGGATTTTTAGAATAAAAATTTATTTTAATAAAACTATTTGTAACTTGCAGGATGATTTCTTACGAGTTAGAGAAAGTAGGCAGTCCACTGGCGAGGGATCATCTTCTGGATCGGCCCATACTTCTGAGTATCAGACATGGTCAGAAGTTGTTGGTGGAAGACAGAGGGGGAGGGTATATGGCATGGGTTCACAAGCTTTTGCTATTGAGGGCAGTTCATACACCTCTGCATTCCATGATCCAAGTGGAGCTGAAGAATCTGTAAGTGAGAGGGTTGCAGCACTTACTAGAGAGATTGAAGAGATGAAAAGGGTTCAAGCTAGAGAGATTGAAGAAATGAGGAAGGCTCAGAATGAAATGCAAGCAGAGTTGCAATCCTACAGAGCTGGAAAAAAAGGAAAAGGAAGAAGGACCAACATGAGCAGCCATCTGCAGACAGTGAGGATACCGATGATGATTAGATGTTTATTATGTTTGATGAATGTATTAATTAGAACTTATGAACTTCTGAACTGGTGATTGTAGCATTATCATGAACTATTTTGTGAATTTGTGATTGTAATGTTGTGATGAATTTTGTATTTTCTGGTTGTGATGAATATAGCGGCGTGTTGCCCAACATATATATGCTTTTTCTGCAGGTTTAGACTTTAGGGTGAACCTCCCTCAAATAGAGGGGATGCTGTCAATTTTTTTTTTTCAGGTGCTACAGGTTTCCGGCGGCTAACCGGCGGTTTAGCCGCCGGAAACTACGATACCGGACGGACAAGATAAAGCCGCCGGTTATATTATTAAACCGCCGGTACGTACCGGCGGCTTACCGACGGCCACCGGCGGTTATACGATGGACGCACGACGGTTTAAACCGTCGGTAATACCGACGGCTATAACCGCCGTCCACCGCCGGTACTTTACCGGCGGTCTAACGGCGCCGTCCGGTGGTCTAATGACCGGCGGTTTGCCGGCGGTTACAATACCGGCGCCCGAACCGCCGCAATTCCGACGGTTAAAATTCCGGTGGTCACCGGCGGTATTTGCCGCCGGAAAACCGCCGCAAAAATAAACCGCCGGTAAAAAGCCGTCGGAATTGATTTCCTACGCCTTTTTTACCAGCGGTTACCAAACCGCCGGTAACGTAAAAAACCGCCGGTAATTCTACACTAACCGCCGGAAAAAACCGCCGGTTTTCAGCGTTTTTCATGTAGTGTCATCGACCAAAATTATCCACATCATGTTTGTTTACTCAAAAAGGCTCTTTATGGCCTTAAACAAGCACCTCGTCAGTGGTTTTATACATTCACCAAATTTCTCACTGCTTTCGGGTTTACCGTGAGTGCAGCTGACCCATCCCTTCTACGCTACTCCAAAGGAGTTATTCAAATCTACATTCTTGTGTATGTAGATGACATTTTACTCACGGGCAATGATAAATCTACCACTGACTATCTCCTAGCAGCATTAAACTCCAGATTTCACATGCGAAACCTTGGCTCTGTTTCAAACTTTCTTGGCATTCAGGTAGAACAGATGCCCAACGGGCTGCATTTATCTCAAACTCTGTATGCTCATACACTTCTAAATAAGGCTGGTATGAAAGATTGTAAACCAGCTTTAACCCCTCTACCAACCAAATTACCATCACTCACGCCTGACTCTGAAGAATTTGCAAAGCCAGAACTGTATCGTCAACTGGTTGGTTCGCTACAGTACATTACAATCACAAGACCTGATATGTCGTTTGCTGTTAACTTTCTCTGCCAACATATGCACAAGCAGTACTTGATTCATTTCCAGCTGCTCAAACGTGTTCTATGTTATCTTCAGGGTACTCTTAAGCTAGGTCTTCCGCTTACCGCAAGCTCACTTGAACTTCAAACCTTTTTCAATTCTGATTGGGCCTCAGATTCTTCAACCCAAAAATCTGTAACCGGGTATTGTGCTTACCTGGGACACAATCTTGTTTCTTGGTGTGTCAAAAAGCATACTACAGTTGCTCGATCGTCAACTGAAGCAGAATACCGAGCCTTAGCCACTGCTGCTACTGATGTCATCTGGCTTCGTCGTCTACTCCTGGAATTTCAGGTTGCAGTTGCTGCTCCTACACCTCTGTTTTGTGACAATGTTTCGGCTATAGCATTAGCCAATAATCCCGTGTTTCATGCTCGCACGAAACACATCGAGGTGGATTTTCACTACATCCGTGATTGTATCAGACTCAAGAACATCATTGTGCATCATGTCTCTTCTACTGATCAAACTGCGGATATTTTCACTAAACCTCTTTCAGCCACCAGGTTTCAATCTCTCTGCACCAAGTTAACACTTCAAGAGAAAACTGTTAACTTGCGGGGAAGTGATAAATGATAAGTGCCTGTGATACACTACCGTGCTTCTCCACTACCTCAAACGGTCACAGCAGCCTTTACAGTGCTAGCTTAATCCCTACCGTTCATTGCTCTGGATCTAAATTGATCTCATCCGTTGTTTCACAACGTGCTCTGTCATCTTCTCTATATGAATACCACTACTATAGCAGAGAATGCTTTAATGATGAAACGATGGTTTACACTCACATGAGCTTTGCCTATCCTGATTTTCCACTGTTTCTTCTAATCTGTTTTGCAGGAAGAAGTTCACCAATCGGTCGTTAAACTTCTACAGAAGTTTCTCAATGGTGCATGACTCATAGTTAACTATATATTGGTTTATTGATTGTGTTTCATTCTTAAGAACACATTTTAACTTGTTGTAGATATAAAGGTGTTTTTATTATTGGAGTTAGAAGTTGTTTTGGTGGACAAATGGTGGTTCCATCTAAATAAAAATCGAACCCATTTATTTTAAAAAGTTTCAGGATCTATGACGGCCAAATGGGGTAGTTGTCGGCGAGAAGCTGAGTATGAACTATAATTTTGACACTTGATATCAAAAATTTATGCTAAGGATACAACACTGATTTTTAATATTACAGAGGCAATAGACTACTGCTCTGATACTATGTTGAAACTGTAAAATTCTTCTGAAGGAGTGTATGCAGAGAACAAAACTAGAAAACATAAATGAATACGTAAGAAAGGAGAAGACGTAAGTATTAATATAACCTCTTGTACAAGAAGAAAAATTATATACCTAAGACCTGTCTTGTATAGCTATATGTTGTGCATTGCTAACATATATATATATATAAGTAAACAAGAGAGCCAACGGTAGATGATGAATCAGTTATAAATGAACGGGCAGATATGTGCAGCAGAGCTGGTGGCTGCTGTGGTAGGAGTTGGGTAGAACAAATATATCAGGTAGTGGGCTCATGGAGTAATGCATAATTGGTTATGTTGTCTGTTGTTACATATATAACTTTAATGGCAAATAATTATGTGAAGTACTATTTTATTCATGTGTTTTCTATTCATTAATTTTTGAGGAATTATTTCATGCTTTATATTTATCTCTATTTACATTGCATATATATTGGTTTATTGATAACATTTTATGTGTGCGTGTGTGTGTATGTGTGATATTATGATTGGTGATAGAAGGGTATAATCTAATTTGTACTTATCTTAATTAAATTTGACATATAATTGGTGATGAAGTAGTTAAATAAATGTATTTTACATGTTAATTGTAAGAAAAAGGAATGACTTTACTTTTGGGTGATAAAGATAATATTTATTTCATTGTGGTAAAGTTGTGTTTGCATCTCTAATTTTAATTATTTTGGTTGATAAGTTATAGAAGAACTGTAATACTATATTTCTTGCACATGTAAAAGATGGAAATAAATCTGTGGGAAAATTCGAAGGGGTTTCAATAACTATTGATGTGTTTTTTTATATAAATTATAAAAATTATCACTTGAAAGATAATTAGATTTTATTGGAGATGGTACTTAATACAACACCAATAGCTAGAGCTCTACACAGAATTTCCAAGAATATTTTCCAAAAAAAGATGAAGCACATTTGCTACTGTATGTATCTTTAAGAACTCTACACAGAGAGATAGTTGACGAGGATGGAGCATTAGCTCATATAATCAGTACAACTAACCTAAATATAAATATAATTAACGTCCACTGAATATTTAATTAGAACAAAATGAAAAATGCACCTTAAGGACTAATTCATCAAAGTTTAGGGACAACTATGACCAACGGAAGGTAAAAATTGCTGTTAAGAACAAGCAATCAGTTCAAGGATTTGTTAATCACTTGGTTTTTCATTTACCCAAAACCAAGATTGTATTACCATGGACATATAACTTGTTTCTCTTTATTTTGATCAACAATGGTTTTTTATTTATTTATAGCTCAGTTATTAACTCCATTTTTTTTTTTCTATGAAATATTGAAATGTATGTTCCTTTTCTTCAGTTGTAGTTAACAATTACTGAAGAAATGCCCATTATATAGCATCACTTTTTAATTTCACCAAATTGTGTAGCAGAGGGAAAATAAGTTAAAGTCTTCAATTCACTAATCTCTAACTACTGGCTGAGTTCTGCAATGGAGTTTTAGGTTTCGTTTGGGGCAGCTTCCTTACCAAACAACTTTTTTACTGCTTAAAATAGCTTTTTAGTACAAAAATTAAAAATTTTGTACTAAAAAGCTGCTTTAAGAAGCAGGAAGAAAGGTGTACCAAACAAAGCCTTAATCTGATAGTACAGGACAGCTAAAATACTATTCAAAATCGAGATACTATGGGGCTGTTTGGTATGCAGATTTAGGCGGATTTAAGGCCGGATTTGGGCGAAATCCAGCCAAACGGCCTAAAATGCAAATCCAAATCTCACGGCAAAGGAAATCCTCCGTGGACGGAAAATTCCGCCGATTCGCTCTAAATCCCGGATTTCCGAATCCTGTATTTTGCTGGATTTACAAAATCCATGATGCTAGAGAAATAATCCCTCAGTAAATCCTGCTCTTTAGCCAAACAGTTACATGAGATTTAAGAGGACTTATCATGAATGTTACCAAACAGTTTTCAGGATTTAAGCTTCTCAGGATTTCCGAAATCCGGATTTAGAGGATTTACGAAATCCTACTTAAATCAAATCCAAGATGCTACCAAACAGCCCCTATATGTTCCTCGTCACGGAGAAATAGGCTCGTCTGGGCGACATCAAAAAAAGAACAGAGATGCATAATTTCAGGAATCGGAAACACAAGTTTAAAATGCTAAATGCACATACTTTATTACGGAGAACAACAATTATCTCCTCAATAGCTTCTCTTTCACAAGCAGGACAGCGAAGATTCTTAGTCTAGAGCCTCGTTAGGCATCCAGCATCCTCAGTCTTCTTCCCTCTCCGGAGGAAGACCACAGGGCAACAACATTTTCTGCAGAGGTAATAGCACAAATGAATATGATGACGATGGAAATCAAATCGATAATGGAAATATTACATTTTTTTTAGTTTAAGAATTTCATCAAGCCTTATTATAATTCATAAGATGGTAATAACTAAACCATAAAACCAAGCAGAAGCAAGTTTTCACCCTCTGGTTAATATCCCGCAAGAATTTACCCATTGAAAGCGCTACACCATAGTAAAATGTAAAAAATAGGTGTTTGATGCTTACGTAATATGGCTTTATTTGGGGCGGCTTTCTTACTGCTTTTATCAAAAAATTAATTTGTCCTGAGAAGTAGTAAAAAAATCATTCCAAACGAAGCCTATATCAACATATTCCTTTCATTTTCACGCTGATACTAACAAAGAATATAAAGAATGGCTCACTTGAAATAGGATAGTTCAGCTGAGCCAACAAGAAATCTGATGAAGATTATGCATCTATCATTTTATAAAGTGCATACCAAGGCTAAAATGCATCCGTAACAACCAATCAAATGGACAAGGATGAAGAAATAACTTAAAAGCAGGCTAGTCATAATATCATATTTTGAATGAAACATGAAAGAAATGCTTAATCAAAAGGAAATACGAACAAATATAACTAAATTGAATGACAAACCCAAGATGCTAGTTCAATATATGTCAATGAAATTTATGTAGTTGATTAAAAAGTTACTTCTGTGTCATCAAATCATATGACAAGTAGACTGGACTATTATAAGACTGACCTACTCTTTCAATAAAATAGCAAAATCTTTCTCGTAGTCATCTTAAAGCTATAAACAACTTAAAAATCCAAAAAAAGGATCGGGATCAATCAGACCAAATAATTTTTAAATTTTAATAAACAGTCCCAGCATCATCATCGAACACTGTCCATGAGTCTATTAAGTTCTTGAATTAAATTAAAAAAAAATAATGGCAATTCCATTACGATTAAATTTAGGTCCAATTCACAGATTAATTCTACTGTTTCAGCAAAAAAATGTAGTCCCACACGTCCGTATTCTGAAAAAGGGGTAGAATGATCCTTCCTTAAGTTGGCCATTAAAAACTTAAAAGATTGGAATACCCATGCATCCTAAGTCCTAACTCTCTCTCCCCCCCTCCCCTACTTAAGAGTTATTGAGCTATATGATAAGCGCAGAACTAATAAACAATAATAGGCATTGTTGGTGTTGCACTGGAAGGCCATAATATCAATTTTTAATTGAGGGGAGAAGGGAAATTCTCCTAAGAGAAAAAAACGTTTGCTCCATCTGCGTGTATACATGCCTTCAAAGGAATTTAATATTTTGATGAGGTATTTTGAAAAATTAAGGGGTTGTTTAATATCACTTTTTCTTTTTGTTTTCTTTAATTTTTTTGTTTTCATTTATTTTAACATTAAATATAATACTTAATATCTTAAAAATATATTATTTTTGTTATTGAATATTAAGTAAGTTGATGATGACATTAGTCATCAATGAAGCAACAATGATGGCTAGTGAGGTGATGATAACGATGACAATGGCGACTACTAGCAATGGCAATCATCGTGGGGAAAATTTTTACACAGTATCATTAGCAGCGTAATTAGTTGATTAAGCATGTATAATTTTTTTTTAAAACTAGGCATAATTGCCCGTTTAACGGGCAACTAACCCTGTGTGCGTAAATCGCTCATTAAATAGGCGATTAGCAATGCCTGCATAAATCGCCTATTTCTCCTATCCTGGAAATTTTTGAAAAGGACGCCCGATGCCCTAGCTTTCTCCTTCCTACGTTCGTCTCTCGCTTTCGATCGGCTTCGCCTCTTCGTCGAGTGAAGGTAAGTTTTTATGGCTTTTTTATTTTTTTTTATTTTATTCATTCACTTTGCAAAATGAAGTTTAGATATGCAAAAAAATTCAAAATGCACTATTTTTTAGTGTAGAATGAAGATATTTTATTTTATTTTTCTATTGTTGTGTAGTATGAAGAAATTTTTTTTTAATTGAATAATGGAATCTTACAGTTCAATGGGAATTAGCCAAATCTGTAGAGTTGGAAGCCTTTTCATCTTTTATTTTTAATTATATATTGGTACATAGGTAATGCATTTGTGTGTGTTTAAAATCTTAGAATTATATGCTTGAGTGTAATAATTTTGCATGTTACGATTAATGAGTGACTATCTCACACAATCTTGTGTTTAAGTTTATTCTTAATGTTAGATGTTATAATTTATGAATTCATTATTTTTATAAATTCTAATTTATTTTTGAAAAAATAATATAGATAAAATGTAGACAGTTTTTGTTTTGTTAATTTTCTTAAGAATAATGTATTTATATAACCAAATTAAGTTAGTTATTTATAAGAAAGTTTTCACCTTAATGTTTTATATAGAAAAAGTAAATTAATTATTTATTATTTTTTAACTATTTGTAAAGGTTTGAACTATACGATGAAGTTCTTAATTATGTTAATAGTTTTATATTAACTAAATTATTTCAAAAAATGTTATAGACAGAATATTAAACCTTCCTGAGATTAATTGAATTTAACAATTTTCTCGATTAAACAAATTTAGCATTCCCATAATTTTGTAAATGTAGGTAATTAAAATAAGTACGTGGCCATCATGTTTTATATTGTTAGATGGAGAATTATCTTTAGATGAGAGAGTTTTTCGCCTACATACATTGATGATAAATGTCACTCTTTATAAGTTCCATTTAAGTCAACTTTGAAGCAGTTAAAGGACATGGTTACTAGAGCACCGAAGTGTAGATCTCTCAAAATTCACAGCAACCATTGTGGGTCGTTTTCCAGTGGATAATCAATTCATGGCCTCAAAGGTTGAGGACAATGATGCATGTGAATTTGCATTGTCACTAGATACTACTGAAGTTTTGATTCTATATGTGGAGGTTGACCAAATTCCTACAAATAGTAATTTTGACGAAGATCTTTCAGCTCAAATTCATGATTCAGTCATACTCGAGCATGTACATGGGATGCAAGATGCCGCTGAGAGGTCTATGGCACAACAAAATTTATGATTCAGTCATACTCGTCTCATCCGTTGTTTCACAACGTGCTCTGTCATCTTCTCTATATGAATACCACTACTGTAGCAGAGAATGCTTTAATGATGAAACGATGGTTTACACTCACATGAGCTTTGTCTATCTTGATTTTCCACTGTTTCTTCTAATCTGTTTTGCAGGAAGAAGTTCACCAATCGGTCGTTAAACTTCTACAGAAGTTTCTCAATGGTGCATGACTCATAGTTAATTATATATTGGTTTATTGATTGTGTTTCATTCTTAAGAACACATTTTAACTTGTTGTAGATATAAAGGTGTTTTTATGATTGGAGTTAGAAGTTGTTTTGGTGGACAAATGGTGGTTCCATCTAAATAAAAATCGAACCCATTTATTTTAAAAAGTTTCTGGATCTATGACTGTCAAATGGGGTAGTTGTCGGCGAGAAGCTGAGTGAACTATAATTTTGACACTTGATATCAAAAATTTATGCTAAGGATACAACACTGATTTTTAATATTACAGAGTCAATAGACTACTGCTCTGATACTATGTTGAAACTGTAAAATTCTTCTGAAGGAGTGTATGCAGAGAACAAAACTAGAAAACATAAATGAATACGTAAGAAAGGAGAAGACGTAAGTATTAATATAACCTCTTGTACAAGAAGAAAAATTATATACCTAAGACCTGTCTTGTATAGCTATATGTTGTGCATTGCTAACATATATATATATATAAGTAAACAAGAGAGCCAACGGTAGATGATGAATCAGTTATAAATGAACGGGCAGATATGTGCAGCAGAGCTGGTGGCTGCTGTGGTAGGAGTTGGGTAGAACAAATATATCAGGTAGTGGGCTCATGGAGTAATGCATAATTGGTTATGTTGTCTGTTGTTACATATATAACTTTAATGGCAAATAATTATGTGAAGTACTATTTTATTCATGTGTTTTCTATTCATTAATTTTTGAGGAATTATTTCATGCTTTATATTTATCTCTATTTACATTGCATATATATTTGGTTATTGATAACATTTTATGTGTGCGTGTGTGTGTATGTGTGATATTATTATGATTGGTGATAGAAGGGTATAAACTAATTTGTACTTATCTTAATTAAATTTGACATATAATTGGTGATGAAGTAGTTAAATAAATGTATTTTACATGTTAATTGTAAGAAAAAGGAATGACTTTACTTTTGGGTGATAAAGATAATATTTATTTCATTGTGGTAAAGTTGTGTTTGCATCTCTAATTTTAATTATTTTGGTTGATAAGTTATAGAAGAACTGTAATACTATATTTCTTGCACATGTAAAAGATGGAAATAAATCTGTGGGAAAATTCGAAGGGGTTTCAATAACTATTGATGTGTTTTTTTATATAAATTATAAAAATTATCACTTGAAAGATAATTAGATTTTATTGGAGATGGTACTTAATACAACACCAATAGCTAGAGCTCTACACAGAATTTCCAAGAATATTTTCCAAAAAAAGATGAAGCACATTTGCTACTGTATGTATCTTTAAGAACTCTACACAGAGAGATAGTTGACGAGGATGGAGCATTAGCTCATATAATCAGTACAACTAACCTAAATATAAATATAATTAACGTCCACTGAATATTTAATTAGAACAAATGAAAAATGCACCTTAAGGACTAATTCATCAAAGTTTAGGGACAACTATGACCAACGGAAGGTAAAAATTGCTGTTAAGAACAAGCAATCAGTTCAAGGATTTGTTAATCACTTGGTTTTTCATTTACCCAAAACCAAGATTGTATTACCATGGACATATAACTTGTTTCTCTTTATTTTGATCAACAATGGTTTTTTATTTATTTATAGCTCAGTTATTAACTCCATTTTTTTTTTTCTATGAAATATTGAAATGTATGTTCCTTTTCTTCAGTTGTAGTTAACAATTACTGAAGAAATGCCCATTATATAGCATCACTTTTTAATTTCACCAAATTGTGTAGCAGAGGGAAAATAAGTTAAAGTCTTCAATTCACTAATCTCTAACTACTGGCTGAGTTCTGCAATGGAGTTTTAGGTTTCGTTTGGGGCAGCTTCCTTACCAAACAACTTTTTTACTGCTTAAAATAGCTTTTTAGTACAAAAATTAAAAATTTTGTACTAAAAAGCTGCTTTAAGAAGCAGGAAGAAAGGTGTACCAAACAAAGCCTTAATCTGATAGTACAGGACAGCTAAAATACTATTCAAAATCGAGATACTATGGGGCTGTTTGGTATGCGGATTTAGGCGGATTTAAGGCCGGATTTGGGCGAAATCCAGCCAAACGGCCTAAAATGCAAATCCAAATCTCACGGCAAAGGAAATCCTCCGTGGACGGAAAATTCCGCCGATTCGCTCTAAATCCCGGATTTCTGAATCCTGTATTTTGCTGGATTTACAAAATCCATGATGCTAGAGAAATAATCCCTCAGTAAATCCTGCTCTTTAGCCAAACAGTTACATGAGATTTAAGAGGACTTATCATGAATGTTACCAAACAGTTTTCAGGATTTAAGCTTCTCAGGATTTCCGAAATCCGGATTTAGAGGATTTACGAAATCCTACTTAAATCAAATCCAAGATGCTACCAAACAGCCCCTATATGTTCCTCGTCACGGAGAAATAGGCTCGTCTGGGCGACATCAAAAAAAGAACAGAGATGCATAATTTCTGGAATCGGAAACACAAGTTTAAATGCTAAATGCACATACTTTATTACGGAGAACAACAATTATCTCCTCAATAGCTTCTCTTTCACAAGCAGGACAGCGAAGATTCTTAGTCTAGAGCCTCGTTAGGCATCCAGCATCCTCAGTCTTCTTCCCTCTCCGGAGGAAGACCACAGGGCAACAACATTTTCTGCAGAGGTAATAGCACAAATGAATATGATGACGATGGAAATCAAATCGATAATGGAAATATTACATTTTTTTTAGTTTAAGAATTTCATCAAGCCTTATTATAATTCATAAGATGGTAATAACTAAACCATAAAACCAAGCAGAAGCAAGTTTTCACCCTCTGGTTAATATCCCGCAAGAATTTACCCATTGAAAGCGCTACACCATAGTAAAATGTAAAAAATAGGTGTTTGATGCTTACGTAATATGGCTTTATTTGGGGCGGCTTTCTTACTGCTTTTATCAAAAAATTAATTTGTCCTGAGAAGTAGTAAAAAAATCATTCCAAACGAAGCCTATATCAACATATTCCTTTCATTTTCACGCTGATACTAACAAAGAATATAAAGAATGGCTCACTTGAAATAGGATAGTTCAGCTGAGCCAACAAGAAATCTGATGAAGATTATGCATCTATCATTTTATAAAGTGCATACCAAGGCTAAAATGCATCCGTAACAACCAATCAAATGGACAAGGATGAAGAAATAACTTAAAAGCAGGCTAGTCATAATATCATATTTTGAATGAAACATGAAAGAAATGCTTAATCAAAAGGAAATACGAACAAATATAACTAAATTGAATGACAAACCCAAGATGCTAGTTCAATATATGTCAATGAAATTTATGTAGTTGATTAAAAAGTTACTTCTGTGTCATCAAATCATATGACAAGTAGACTGGACTATTATAAGACTGACCTACTCTTTCAATAAAATAGCAAAATCTTTCTCGTAGTCATCTTAAAGCTATAAACAACTTAAAAATCCAAAAAAAGGATCGGGATCAATCAGACCAAATAATTTTTAAATTTTAATAAACAGTCCCAGCATCATCATCGAACACTGTCCATGAGTCTATTAAGTTCTTGAATTAAATTAAAAAAAAATAATGGCAATTCCATTACGATTAAATTTAGGTCCAATTCACAGATTAATTCTACTGTTTCAGCAAAAAAATGTAGTCCCACACGTCCGTATTCTGAAAAAGGGGTAGAATGATCCTTCCTTAATTTGGCCATTAAAAACTTAAAAGATTGGAATACCCATGCATCCTAAGTCCTAACTCTCTCTCTCCCCCTCCCCTACTTAAGAGTTATTGAGCTATATGATAAGCGCAGAACTAATAAACAATAATAGGCAAAGTTGGTGTTGCACTGGAAGGCCATAATATCAATTTTTAATTGAGGGGAGAAGGGAAATTCTCCTAAGAGAAAAAAACGTTTGCTCCATCTGCGTGTATACATGCATGCCTTCAGAGGAATTTAATATTTTGATGAGGTATTTTGAAAAATAAGGGGTTGTTTAATATCACTTTTACTTTTTGTTTTCTTTAATTTTTTTATTTTCTTTTATTTTAACATTAAATATAATATTTAATATCTTAAAAATATATTATTTTGTTTATTGAATATTAAATAAGTTGATGATGACATTAGTCATCAATGAAGCAACAATGATGGCTAGTGAGGTGAAGATAACAATGACAATGGCGACTACTAGCAATGGCAATAATATATCGTGGGGGAAATTTTTACACAGTATCATTAGCAGCGTAATTAGTTGATTAAGCATGTATAATTTTTTTTTAAAACTAGGCATAATTGTCCGTTTAACGGGCAACTAACCATGTGTGCGTAAATCGCTCATTAAATAGGCGATTAGCAATGCCTGCATAAATCGCCTATTTCTCCTATCCTTAAAATTTTTGAAAAGGACGTCCGATGCCCTAGCTTTCTCCTTCCTACGTTCGTCTCTCGCTTTCGATCGGCTTCGCATCTTCGTCGAGTGAAGGTAAGTTTTTATGGCTTTTTTATTTTTTTTTATTTTATTCATTAACTTTGCAAAATGAAGTTTAGATATGCAAAAAAATTCAAAATGCACTATTTTTTAGTGTAGAATGAAGATATTTTATTTTATTTTTTATTGTTGTGTAGTATGAAGAAATTTTTTTTTTAATTGAATAATGGAATCTTACAGTTCAATGGGAATTAGCCAAATCTGTAGAGTTGGAAGCCTTTTCATCTTTTATTTTTAATTATATATTGGTACATAGGTAATGCATATGTGTGTGTTTAAAATCTTAGAATTATATGCTTGAGTGTAATAATTTTGCATGTTACGATTGACGAGTGACTATCTCACACGATCTTATGTTTAAGTTTATTCTTAATGTTAGATGTTATAATTTATGAATTCATTATTTTTATAAATTCTAATTTATTTTTGAAAAAATAATATAGATAAAATGTAGACAGTTTTTGTTTTGTTAATTTTCTTAAGAATCATGTATTTATATAACCAAATTAAGTTAGTTATTTATAAGAAAGTTTTCACCTTAATGTTTTATATAGAAAAAAGTAAAATAGTTATTTATTATTTTTTAACTATTTTGTAAAAGTTTGAATATACGATGAAGTTCTTAATTTTATTAATAGTTTTATATTAACTAAATTATTTCAAAAATTGTTATAGACAGAATATTAAACCTTCTTGAGATTAATTGAATTTAACAATTTTCTCGATTAAACAAATTTAGCATTCCCATAATTTTGTAAATGTAGGTATTTAAAATAAGTACGCGGCCACCATCTTTTATGTTGTTAGATGGAGAGTTATCTTTTGATGAGAATTTTTTGCTTACATACATTGATAATAAATGTCACTCCTTATAAGTTCCATTTAAGTCAACTTTGAAGCAGTAAAAGGACATGGTTACTAGAGAACCGAAGTGTGATCTCTCAAAATTCACAGCAACCATTGTTGGTCGTTTTCCAGTGGATAATCAATTCATGGCCTCAAAGTTTGAGAACAATGATGCATGTGAATTTGGATTGTCACTAGCTACTACTGAAGTTTTGATTCTATATGTGGAGGTTGACCAAATTCCTACAAATAATAATTTTGACGAAGATCTTTCAGCTCAAATTCATGATTCAGTCATACTCGAGCATGCACATGAGATGCAAGATGCCGCTGAGAGGTCTATGGAAAAACGAAATTTAAACCTAAGATGTGTTAGAAGTTGAAGATATTGTTAATTATCTTAGTTGTGGTAAATTCTTATTCATCGTTATATAATATTATAGAAGTATTAGTGCAGATCCACACAGAACTCATACAAAACGAATTTACCTGGTCCTTCAACACAATCCCAGCCTATTTCTACTTTTGAAGTCAATAATATCATATTATTTGCTCCCACAGTCAATGATGAAGGGTATGAGACAATGAGCAGCAGTTCTAGTAATTATATTGATGAAGAATTTGATGATATCATTCATGATCCAACTTTTAGCAATATTAATGTGGATGATCAGCATGCTGAGTTGGTATGTGGATGTAGGGATATATTCCCAAGTGCAACAGACCATCACTATCTTAGGCACTTGTGTGAGAACTTTAAGAAAGTTGTTCGACAAATGGGAGTTACTGATGTGGAGTTTCTATGCCAGAAGATGTACACAACATATAACACTGATGATCTTAAATTATTCAATCAAAGCATGTTAGAAATAATCAAAATAAAGTCAGAACTTCATCAATAGTTAGTTAAAAGGGATGATTTGAAGTAGACTTTAATATTTGATGGTGAGTTCCAATACGAAATTATGACAACTAACTCAACTGAAGTATTTAATGGCATATTAAAAAGAGCACGTAGGTTACCAGTGCAAGCTCTCATTACTTTCATTTATTATAATGTTGTTCGAATGTTTGTCTGATGACTCGAAATGATAAGTACTGAAGAATACCAAAATAACAACATAGTCTCCCTACGAGTGCAGGTTAAATTACGAAAACTTGAAATTGATGCAAGAAGAATACCAAAATATACGCGGATTAACATGCGTGAGTTTCAAGTGTTTGATATGTCATCCAGATCGTACCGTGTGGACGTTAACCCGGGTGCAAACAGTGTATAGTTGTGGACGAAGTGTTATATATCACATGCCTTGTGCCCACATAATTAGGTCAACTGCATCAGTTAAGTAGTCATCTTGATTATGTTTTAGAGTTTTTTTACACGATAAATAAATTTCAAGATACCTTACTCATATGAATTTCACATAATATCGGATAAGTAGTACTAGCTAATTCATGATCTTGTGATTGGTCTGTACCCCTTCAGACCTCCGAACTTTTGAAGGAGATCCGATAGACCCAAGTAAACTTGATACATAAATACAATGGATGAACCAAGACATCAAAGTAGTAGTGTTTGCAGTAACTATCATATAATTATGTATAATAAAAAATAACTTGCCCAACACTTTATGCAAATAATTCATGAAAATAATGACCAAAGACTTATGTGTGGTGTTGTGCAAGTTATTTGAGATTTCATTGCTGTATGAGTTTTGTGTAGTGTCGAATAACAAACTGCATAGCATTGTGCAAGTTATTTGGGATTTTATTGTTCTCTTCATATGTTTTATTTAGTTCGTTTGATGTGATTGTGCAAATAATTTAAAATCTTTCATTATGATGTGATAGCCTTCATATGTTTTATATATAACGGTATTTGTGTGAACATAAAGAGGTAACATTTAATTACTATAGTTCATACAACATATCACATCACATCCCATATCTTAGGCATGCTTGTCCACTTGCATTAAAATTTGAACAAAAAATAAGAATTACTTGTTCCTACTGTCTCATTGCACAAAAAGTGCATACTTCATCAAAATAACCAACATCAATCAATAGTACCACAACATCTAAGTGTGTAACACTACTATTCATAAAAATACTAACGAAAATATAATGCTAATATATGTGGGTCTAAAATTTTTGTCAAAACATTATTATAAATATCATCAAATTGTTTATTATTATGCCATTTAATATTTGATGGAGAGTTCCAATACAAAATTATGACAACTAACTCAAATGAAGTATTTAATGGCATATTAAAAAGAGCACGTAGGTTACCAGTGCAAGCTCTCATTGCTTCCATTTATTATAATATTGTTCGAATGTTTGTCTGATGACTCAAAATGATAAGTACTGAAGAATACCAGAATAACAATATAGTCTCCCTACGAGTGTAGGTTAAATTACGAAAACTTGAAATTGATGCAAGAAGAATACCAAATATATGCGGATTAACATGCGTGAGTTTCAAGTGTTTGATATGTCATCCAGATCGTACCGTGCGGACGTTAACCCGGGTGCAAACATTGAATAGTTGTGGACAGAGTGTTATATATCACATGCCTTTTGCCCACATAATTAGCTCAACTGCATCAGTTAGGCTAAGTCATCTTGATTATGTTTTAGAGTTTTACACGATGAATAATTTCAAGATGACTTACTCATATGAATTTCACATAATATCGGATAAGTAGTACTGGCTAATTCATGATCCTGCGATTGGTCTGTACCCCTTTAGACCTCCGAACTTTTGAAGGAGATCTGATAGACCCAAGTCAACTCGATACATAAATACAATGGATGAACCAAGACATAAAAGTAGTAGTGTTTGCAGTAACTATCATATAATTATGTATAATAAAATAACCTGCCCAACACATTATGCAAATAATTCATAAAAATAATGACCAAAGACTTATCTTTGTATGAGTTATGTGTGGTGTTGTGCAAGTTATTTGAGATTTCATTGCTGTATGAGTTTTGTGTAGTGTCGGATAACAAACTGCATAGCATTGTGCAAGTTATTTGGGATTTTATTGTTCTCTTCATATGTTTTATTTAGTTCGTTTGATGTGATTGTGCAAATAATTTAAAATCTTTCATTATGATGTGATAGCCTTCATATGTTTTATATATAACGGTATTTGTGTGACATAAAGAGGTAACATTTAATTACTATACTTCATACAACATATCACATCACATCTCATATCTTAGGCATGCTTGTCCACTTGCACTAAAATTTGAACAAAAAATTAGAATTGCTTGTTCCTAGTGTCTCATTGCACAAGAAGTGCATACTTCATCAAAATAACCAACGTCAATCAATAGTACCCACAATATCTAAGTGTGTAACACTAATATTCATAAAAATACTAACGAAAATCTAATGCAAATATATGTGGGTCTAAATTTTTTGTCAAAACATTATTATAAATATCATCAAATTGTTTATTATTATGCTAGTTAATATCAATAAATATTAGCATATTAATGTGGATGACGACACTGAAAAAAATGAGGATGATGATATGCATCAACTGAAGGGAAGATTGGTGATTATGAGGATGTTGGTAATAAATAATCAAATTGATATTGATTTTCTTTTTTATTTATTATTTCTTTATTTAAAATTTATAGAAAAATGTAATAAAAAAAGTTGTGTAAAATATCAAATACTTTTTCATTTCCATATATTTAGCCATATTAATAATGCATAATCCATCACATTAATATTAAGTAATTTTAGTTAATTTTTATTTGAATAGATTGTCTTTCCGTAAACATTGCCATTGCCAGGTCCCAAGTCCTGGATGAGAAAAGTGGAGGGTTGCGTTAGGTAGTCGACAGCCAGCATAAAACTTGTCGAACAATAATGACATAAATCCTTTAAGAAATTGTGTTAATGCTAGGGCGTCCCCTGGAAGCGACGCGCTGTATGGCCTGAATATAGTGACAAGTGTGCAAGGGCCGCTGCATCGGCGCCTCGGTGCAATGTTAAATAGGCAAGGGTCCCCACATCAAAGACGGATGTGGGCAAAGAAGCTAGTCCATGAAACTAAAATTAGGATAGGAACTTGGAATATAGGTTCCCATACAGGAAAATTAATGGAATTAATAGATATTATGATTCATAGGAAGTTAACTATTTTGTGCATTCAGGAAACTAAATGGGTTGGAGATAAGAGTGAAGTAAATAAAGATTTAGTTCAAGTGAAGTGTATTAAAGATGAAGATCAAAAAATACTTTTCTTTGAAGATGATATTCAACAAAGATGGATGAGATATTTTGCTAAGCTTTTTAATGAAGATTGTGAAAATAAGATTGACTATAGTGACCTTAGCACCCTAAATGAAAATAAAGTTTTATGTTTTTATCGGCATATTAGTAAAACTGAAGTTAGAGAGGCTTTAAAGAAAATGAAGGGTGGAAAAGCTGTTGGACCTGATGATATTCCAATAGAGGTGTGGAAATGCTTAGGAGATGAAGGAATTTCATGGCTTACTAAACATTTTAATACTATTTTGAAGACTAAGAAGATGCCAGATGAGTGGAGAATGAGTGTGTTAATTCCTATTTTTAAGAATAAAGGTGATGCACAAGATTGTGCGAATTATAGAGGTATTAAGTTAATGTGTCATACTTTAAAACTATGGGAGCGAGTTATGGAGCATAGGTTGCGACGTGATACTAATGTTTCTCAAAATCAATTTAGATTCATTCCGGGTAGGTCGACTATGGAAGCCATACATTTATTAAGAGGTTTGATGGAGAAATATAGAGAAAATAAGGAGGATCTACATATGATATTTATTGATTTAGAAAAAGCATATGATAAAGTTCCAAGAGAAGTGCTATGGAGAGTTCTTGAAAAGAAATGAGTCAGTCAATAATGCTTATATTCAAATCATTAAAGATATGTATGCAGGAGCTATTACTTGTGTTCAAACACAAGGTGGATTGACCAAGTATTTCCCTATTTCGGTTGGGTTACATCAAGGATCAGCCTTAAGCCCATATCTTTTTTCATTAGTCATGGATGTTCTCACTAGACATTTGCAAGAGGATGTACCTTGGTGTATGCTTTTTGCTGATGATATTCTTTTTGTTGTTAAGACTAGAGAGGGAGTTGAAGGTAAACTTGAATTATGGAGGTCAACCTTAGAGTCTAAAGGTTTTCGCTTGAGTAGATCTAAAATGGAAAATATGGAGTGTAATTTTAGTAGTAATAGACCTAGCGAGCGAATTGTGACTTTGTGCGATCAAGTCATTAATAAGAGTACATGTTTTAGATATCTTGGATCTATTGTTCAGAGTGATGGTGAAATAGATGGGGATATTATCAGCAGAATTCAAGTTGGATGGTTGAAGTGGAGGAATGCATCGGGCTTGTTATGTGATAGAAATGTACCCCTCAAACTTAAGGAAAAATTCTATAAATTGGTAGTGAGGCCTGCAATGCTTTATGGTGCCGAATGTTGGCCTTTAAAAGAGAAGCATAATACTAAGTTAAGTGTGACAGAGATAAGGATGCTCAGGTGGATCAGTGGCTTTACCCTTTGAGATAGGATACGAACTTGAGCATATACGTGAAAAGGTTGGAGTAGCTCCAGTAGAAGATAAGATTAGAGAAAGTCGTCTTAGATGATTTGGTCACATAAAACGGTGGCCTTGCGATGACCCGGTTAGGAGAGTAGAGGTATTAGATTTGACTTATGTTAAGAAAGGTAGGGGTAGACCTAAAAAGACTTGGTTAGAAAATTTTAGGAATGACCTTTCTTTATTAGATTTAAACGAGAATTTGACTTTTAATAGGACACAATGGAGAAAAAAAATTCATGTAGCCGACCCCACGTAGTGGGATAAAGGCTTGATGTTGTTGTTATTGTTGTTGTAGATTGTCTTTCCATAAGATAGATATGTCACATTTGTGTAATTTATTTGTCGTCAAAAGAAAAAATTATACAACCTAATAAACATAAATTAATATTAATAGTATTTTATATATGATAAAAGATTGGATAAAAAAATATTAGAAATAATTTTTTATATTTAAATAATAATTTAATTCTTAATAGACCATAATATTATTGTTGTTGTATCTTATATATGATCTAAAAATTTTAAATTCTATATTAATAAATAAATTGATATTATTTATGATTTAATTTGACTAAATATAAGTTATTATGCACAATTATCTCCATAATTTATTCATTAAGAGAAATTTGACTTTAGACATCTTATAATACACATAATTAACTCAGCAGGCGAGTGTGCGACGTGTGACTTTGTCGTGCGTGAATCGAAGGTGAGGATTAGTGTTAAGCTCCACGAGTTTAACAACTTATTTGATATTTTGATGATAAAATTTTCTTGGTTGTGTTGATTTTAGATTAATAAGATTATGAGTACATGTTTTTTTTTTTTTTTTATACTTACAATTGTTGGTATGTATTTGGAGAAGTCTGATACAAGACTATACATGCAAACATGAAGGAAATCTCAAATTGAAAATGTAAACTTTAGCCTATGCTCGAGATAAAAGTCCATATATAATCTAAAGCCATCAAGGCAAAAGAAGATAACTAAAGAATTGAGAATTTAAACTTTTGTAAATTTTTTATATAAAGTAACAAAGCATGCATATACGAGAATATAACTAAGATAAAATAATTTAGAATTTTTTTGTATAATTAGACTAGACAACTTGACATTTAACTATCATAATGTATGATAACGTAATTATACTTAACGCTATGCATGATTTTTCTGGTAATTTTGAAAGATCAAGTTGTGTTGATTATGGGAAAATTCAAAATTTATCTTTAAGTAATAATAATGTATGATGCAAATCATAATGAACCAGTTAAAAGAAAAGTGAATAACCACTATACGCTCGTTTCCTTAATTAGGTCAACTCAATTTTTTTTTTTTTTTTTTTTTTTGTGAAAATTTGGGGCCGAAGCCCATTTCATTCCAGCAAAAAAAGAGTACATCAAGAAGATTGACTACTACCACAACCTACCAGTAGTAGTAAAAAAACTATCAGCATTAAAAAAGCTGCATAACAAAATAAAAACTATAACAATATCCTATCAGCCACAGCTGCAGAAAAAAAATGAAGACAGAACAGAAAAAACAGAACTGCTCAAATAATTTAATCCCAAAAGCCACAAATCCACACAGCTAAGGAGACAAAACTAGCTGGTAGACTTAAAGTTCAGGTTCCGCATAAAAGAACTCCCAAGCCAGAGATAACCTGGACTCAGAGTTTGAAAATTTGATCGCAGCACAAAGATAGTTCCCTGGTTGCCCGAAGGCCTTCCAAGGGAACTCATTAACGGGAGTTTCATCATTGTCCAGGTTGGCTTATAAAATATGAAATCTCCGATAGCATCAAAGGGCCCCAGACCTGCCAGCTTACAATAGTTCCAGATATTCTGGTGAATTCTCCCATTTTGCGAATTTTTCACAGATATTCATTTTAATATGAAACAACAATGTGTTGTCAACTCAAAATTTGAACAGATGGAATTATGTGATGATGTAAGAAGCTAAAATAATTAAGGCTTTGTTTGGGACAGCTTTTTTACTGCTTCTTGAAGCAGCTTTTCAGTACAACAATTTTAATTTTTTAACTAAAATGCTGCTTCAAGAAGCAGTAAAAAGAGACTATCTACATTAAGTTTTTTGAAATTTTTCAACTCCCGTGGATTTTACTCCGGCTGGTGGCGCCGTCGCCGGTTGCGTCACGGCGTCTTCGGCCGACGCCATGATTGCTCCTCGTCATCCCAGCTCTCCCAGATTGGTTGGTAAGGAAAGAGGGGGGCTAATGATCAGAGAAGGCTCGCGTTCGGTAATCAAGCCATTGATGGTTGAAGGCAAAGGTAAGAGGATTGTAGATGAAAATTCTTCTGATTTAGCAGCTGTGGATCGCTCAGAAAAACATCCGAAAATGCAATCCGGATTCATCTGAGACCAATTTGAAGGTGTGCGATTTTTCTGGGTTATTCCGTCAAGAACAAAACAGGGGATCTTTAAATCCGGTGGAAGATGGAGCTATTGGTTCTTTCAAAGATCGTTTGAGCGATCCTTTGATTGATAAAGAACAAAACGAAGTTGAAGAGATCAATGGAGCTTGGTCGAAGCTAAAGAATATCAAGATTGATTTCAAAAAAGATCAAGTTGAATTTTCGGAAGATGGCATTGCAATCAAACTGAATCCTGTGGCTGAAGGGAAAAATTCTGAGGTGCTGAAGAACTCCATTGTTTTAAAAGTATTGGGAGGTAATGTACCTTATTCAACATGTAGTTTTGATTTGAGAAAACAATGGAACCAATTTGGTGGATTTCACATGACTTCAATTGGAATGAATTGGATACTTTGTTCCTTTAAAAACAAAGATGTGGTGGATGAAATTTTAAATGGTGGACCTTGGTATGTTAATGGATTCATTGTTGGAATGGATCGTTGGTCTCCTGCATTTGATCCATATTCGTTCAAGGGTATCTCTGCCCCAGTTTGGATTAGACTTCCATGCCTTCCTCTATACTGTTGGGATGAAGGCAACCTTGCTAGTATAGCTTCTCGGTTTGGTACACCTCTCTATTTAGATGGAAATACTTTTAGGTGGGGGAAGAAAGAATTTGCTCGTATTTGTGTGAAAGTTGATCTGGAAAAAAAACTCCCAAATGGTGTGTGGATTGATGGTATTGCTGGTAGATTCTTCCAAAGAGTTGAATATGAAAAAATCAACTTACTTTGCTATCATTGTGGTTGTGTAGGACATGAGCTCAACACATGTCCTGAAAAAGTTGCTCAAGGTATCAAGGATCAGTCTAAGAACATGCCTGAAACCATCATATCTGCTGAAAAGAATTCGGTTGGAACGAAACATAATGCTGTGACAAAGGTGGAGTATGGCCCCTGGATTCATGTTCAGTTCAAAAACAGACGGAACTACAACAATGCTAATGGTTTTAGAAGTAACAAAAGCAGCAACATTAAAGAAAAGATAGAGGTGGGTAAACAAAGCATAACTATTGAGCAACAAGTGCATATTTCTGAGCAGAATTTAAAAGACTGTCTTATTACTGGACAGATTATAGAAATTAATGGAAAAGCTGCTGTGGAAGTCAGTCCAAGATCCAATAGAGAGGAAGTTCAACTGAAAAATGCTTTTGAAATCCTTAGTGAGGAGAAGGATTGTGATAATTCTGAACCAATGGAAGATGACAGAAATCTGCTATATAAAAAGATGGAGGATATACAAACTAATGTTATGGAAGAAGGTAAACCATCTTTGTCTAAATCTGTTAAAAATAAACTTGCAAAGGAACTCAAGTCATTGGGGCCGATTGATCATGATACTAAGAAGAAGAAGAGAGAAGGATGTTTGGTGTCCACAAGAGGGGTTAACTCCCCTTCACTCATTTAAATGTCTTCTCTTTTATTCTGGAATTGCAGAGGAGCTAGGAAAAGAGAAGCTGCTCTATACTTAAAGGAAGTGGTTAAAGATCAAGATGTTTTTTTCATTGGTCTTATGGAAACAAAAATCAATAGTATCAATAGATTGGATGTTGATATGCTCATTGGAAAAGATTGAGATTTCTTTCATTTACCCTCAGTGGGACTTTCTGGGGGCATCTTAGTTCTTTGGAACTAAAAAATTGTTAACTTTGTAGTTAATGATTCTTCTTCTCAAATGATGGTGGGAGATCTTTCTATCCCTAGTATGGGATCCTGGAGAATTGCTACTGTCTATGGTAGTAGGTGTTGCAAAGAAAGGGAAAGGTTATGGAGCTTGCTCAACAATTGTATGGATAGTTCTACTCCTTCTATCATTGGTGGGGACTTCAATTGTGTGCTTAACAAGGATGAGAAAAGTGGTGGCAAAAGGTTCCTTTTTTCTAAAGGACCTAGAGATATGAAGGAATTCATGACTAGCAATGATTTCCACGATGTGGGTATCATTGGACCAAGGTTTACTTGGTGCAACAATAAAGCAGGTAATTCTAGAATCTGGGAGAGGCTTGATAGATGTATTCTTAACTTTAAAGCCTTGAGATTACTTCCTACTGCTACTACTATACATCTTGCCAGGGTGGCTTCGGATCATAGCCCCATCATCCTCAAAATGATTGATAAAGTTCGGTTGAACTCCAAAATAATTAGATATGAGGACACTTGGAGATTGTATCCAGCGGCGAGAAGTATTGTATACCACTCTTGGAGAAAGAAGGATGGTGGAGAGGAAGGTTTGATTCTTCAAAAGAAAATTAATAGAACTCTAAAGGCATTATTTTTTTGGAGTAGAAGCAAATGCAAAGAACTTAATGATCTTAAAGTTAAGTTGAAGATGGAAATTCTGGATCTTCAAACTAAAGAAGCCTTGGGGAGTGGATGGACGGATCAAGACTTGCTTATGCTTAGAAGCAAGATACATGAGCTCAATGTTACCTTGAAGAGGCTTTCTACTTGGTGGAATCAAAGAGCAAAGGCAAGATGGATTGAAGAAGGTGATTTTAACTCCAAGCTTTTCCACAATTTTGCCACGGCTAGAAGAAATGGTAATAGAATTAACCAAATCAAGGATACTCAAAACAATATGCATATTGAAGAGGAAGAAATTGAAAATGTGTTTATTCAACATTTTGAATCAAAATGGAAGAAGAGGAATTGCCAGCTCACGGGTTGGCCTGAAATTTCTGAAAATCAGAAACTCAACTTTGATGACCTAAAGGCTTTTAATCAGAATTTTACTGCTATGGAGCTCAAGGAATCGGTCTTCCAACAAGGCAATAATCGATCCCCTGGTATGGATGGTCTTACTTCCTCATTTTATAAGCACTATTGGGATATTACTTGGAAAGAACTATGGAATGCTGTAAATAGTTTTTTACTAAAGGGCAAATGAATAAAGAGTGGAAAGATACTCTTATTGTTTTTATTGCTAGAATAAAAAATCCCTTGCTTCCATCCAATTTTCGCCCTATTAGTCTTTGCTAAACAAACTACAAAATTGTTGCTTCCATGATAGTCAATAGATTGAAGACTTGTATGTCTAGGATGATATCTGAAGAACAAATGGCTTTCATTCCTGGTAGATCTATTTCTGAACACTGTCTTTTGGCTCAAGAGATAATCCATAAGTTTAAAATTTCCAAGAACAAAAAGGGTTTGATTGCTCTTAAGCTTGATATGGAACAAGCTTATGATAGTATGGGATGGCCAACTCTTGAAAAAGTCCTCATTTGGTATGGTTTTCCTTCTCACTTTACTAATCTAATTTTGGAATGTGTTATTGATGTTAGATTCTCCATTATTATTAATGGAAGAAATTCCAAATGGATTAAGGCTCATAGTGGTTTTCGTCAAGGATGTCCCTTATCTCCCTACCTTTATATTTTGTGCTCTCAATTGCTTTCTAATGCTATTCTTCAAAGGGGTAATAACATTGGTATTCATATCTCTCCTAGAGGTCCAAATATTACCCATCTCTTATATGCTGATGATGTTATCATTTTTTCTCAAGTCTCCAAAGCTATTGCTAAAAAGGTGAAAAACATTGTAGATGATTTTTGTTGTTGGACCGGCCAAAGAATTAACACCAATAAATCTCAAATTTTGTTTGGGAATGCTGTTAATAATCGTATGAAGAAGAAGATCTCTAAAATTTTGAACTTCAAAGCTGTCAAGGAGATGAGCTATCTTGGAATCAAATTATCTCTTAACCGACTTAGAGCTGTAGATTTTCATGATGTACTTACTAATATGATGGATAAGCTTAATGCTTGGGGAAGGAAATTTCTTTCTTTAGCTGGTAAGATCACTCTTATCACTAGTTCTTTTTTAACAATGCCTAATTTTTTGATTACTCATTCCATGATTCCAAAGAAAGTGTTGCTCCCTATGGAAAAAATATGTAGAAATTTTATTTGGAATAAGCAAAATGGTAGTTATGGCATTCACTACATTGCTTGGGAAAATTTATGTAAACCAAGAAGTATGGGAGGCTTAGGTTTACATTCTCCTATTATGAAAATGGGCCCTTTAAGAGCTAATCTTGCTTGGAATTTCCTTATTAAGCCAAATACTCTTTTCCATAGAGTGATGAGTTCTAAATACGGCAATGGTATCTTGAAGGATACTAATAATAAGAACTACTCTAAAGCTTGGAAAATCCTCCTTGATGGTGGTAAGTTTCTCAAGAACATTTCTAGATGGAGCATTGGAAATGGCAAAGATATCAATGTGTTGAATGACATTTGGATTTATGACAAATGTATCAACCAATGGCCGACTTTTATTGACTGTACAGCGTTGGAAGGAAAATGTGTTCATCATCTTATGAAGAATAGCCAATGGGATTATTCTCTTATAGAGAAGTGGTTCCATCTTGAACTCTTGAATGCTATCAGCAAAATACATGTGCATCCCGACTGTGCTAACAAGGTGGAGCTGCAAAAAATCTGTCACGGTAAAACAATCTCGGGTTTGGCTTTTGAACAAGTATTAAATAGAAGATTTAATTTCATGGAAGAAGGTTATTACAAGTGGCTCAACAAACTCAAACTTAGCAAAAAGGTGGAAACATTTTGGTGGAGACTTGGCAATGCTTCTATTCCAACCAATTTATATCTTAAGAACCGAAAGCTTTTTGATGAGGATGCTTGTGCGAGAGGATGTGATATGGTGGAAGATTATGAGCATATTAGTGTCAATTGCAAACACTTGGTGGACATCATCAATCAACTCAATGCTTGGGGTATTCCTATTCCTACTTTTAACTCCTTGGATCATTGTTTAACTGAACTTAAACAAATTTCTGGTAAAAATCTGGGAGTGGTACAGATTTATTGTACCATTGTTTACTTCTCTTGGAAGAATAGGAACGAGATAAAGCATGGAAAATCTGCTCTTCCTTATTATGCTGTAGCTGCTAATGCTTTATTTGTAGCCATCACTTAAGTTACGTCTTATCTTTCTTACTGGAGCACTAATCTCCTTAGGGAGTCTTCTATTTCTTGGTGCCCCCCACCGAAAGATTGGATGAAAATCAATGTTGATGCTTCACTAACTCCTTCGGGACTAGCTGGTATTGGTGGAATCTTCCGAGATTGCTTTGGGAGATTCATTCTTGCATTTGAGAGAACATTGATACATTGGGATATTGCTCATTTGGAGTTGGATGCTATACTCTCGGTCAAAGATTATGTCAAAAGCTGGATGAAAGATTACAAAGGAGTCATTATTGAAAGTGACAATTTGAATGTTATCAAATACATTCAAAATTCTTTGAAGCAAGACAAAGGTGCTATGAACCTCAAGCTAGTAAGTGATTCTTTATTTGTAAGTGATTTCAATAAAGTAGTTTTTGTACATGCTCATAGAGAATGTAATAAGGTAGCCAACTTATGTGCTACTATGGCTCTAGATGATAGCTTATACTTTGATAGTTTTTCTTTTGATGATATCCCTCCCTTGATGGTTAATTTAGTCAAGGTAGAATATCATTCCCCTGCTGATTGTAATTAGTCTTTTTTTCCTATTAATGCAATTGCATTTTCCTCAAAAAAAAAAAAAAAAAGAAGCAGTAAAAAAGCAATCCCAAATGAAGCCTAAGGGTGCGTTTGGGACGGCGTCACAGTTGCTTTGCTTTATAAAAAGTTATTAAAATTTTATTTGGAGGATTGCGGCAGAACAACGTCAGAAAAAATTCGCGGCATAGAGTTGCTTCCTGCGACCTTTCCCCTTCTCCCGCGGTCTGCTGCACTCGGCTACTTTCCAAGGAAAAATGACGTAAATCCCCCCGCTTGCAAGTATTCGTGACCTTTGCGTCGCACCACTTCTGACATCAACAAGATACCCTTTTGCTATTAGAAGCGCAGATCTCCTCCAACTCGTTAACCTCGCTCACCATCGCCGCACTAATCTCCGCCACCTCGGCGTCGAACTCCTCCCTTCCGGCCTCTCCTGTAATCAGCGAACTCCTTTGTCACATACAGTTTTCTCGCCGAGTGGCGGAGGTTGGCCAAGGAAGAGGTGGAGAAGAGGGTTAAGTTCTTGCTGCTCGAGATAGAACTTGTCTTTTATACAATGCATGGGAACTAACAAAGAACCAAGCACCGATCCATGAGCCATTCTAAAGTATGGTTGCTGGTGCTTCCTCCTAAGTTGAGAGATAGGAAGCCAGCTCCAGGGGAGAGCTTAGAGATAGGATGCCATAAAGATAAGCCGCTCTCAAGTATAAAAATAACAAATGGAAAAATTATAAAAATATATTTAATTAAAAATTAATGAATTAAAAATAAATTTAATCAATCAACACTTTTAAATTTTATTTAAAATAAATTTATTATGTATTAATTTTTAGTTTAGTTTTATTTAAAATAAAAATTATGAGTTCTTTGATATGTAAAAGTCATAAAATATTTGTAAAAAAGTATAAAATTTTAATTTAAAATTGTTAGTTGGTTATCGTATATATATATATATATATATATATATATATATATATTTAATTATCTTTTAAACAAATTTCTTTCATTTTAATATATATAAGGGTATCTAGGTAATTTGTTTCCACACAGCTGCAGCACAGCAGCTCCATAGTTGTATCATCCAAACAAAATATATTATTTTATGTACAGCAAGTTCAAAAAGTAATTTTCTGTAACATAACTTCACAACTTACTTTACCGACAGCTGCAGCCGTCCCAAACGTACCCTAAGACTCGCATATCCAACAACAAGTAAAAATCAAAATCTAGAAAAATATCATACTACACACTCTATATCGTACATATCAAATTTTTCTAAAGAATCACCAAAATGAATTAATTGTTATCTACGATCTATATATAATAGTTCAATCGAATAGCGATAATTTTTCCTAGGATTATCCTAATCAGCTAATCATATAATATAATATTGTACTCAATCATATGGGCAATTTTTCTTATAACAACAGTTTAGGGTTTCAAATTAAAATCTCTTAGTGTAAATACTCTCCTAAAAATATAAAATATGATTATTTTTGTGTGGCTGTTGTTAACTAAGAGATTTGGGAGAGAGAATTCTTTCTTCTTTCTTATTTCAATATTTTTCACCATTTAACGAAAGATTTTTATTTGAGATTATATATACTTGGTTTTTTACACTGGTCATATTATTGATCCTCTAATTTGAGAGTTTGAAGTTTTGATTTAAAGAACTTTTGCAAACTCATTGCAATGGATTTATTGTTCTAGTGGAAAAGCTCTTGAATTATGAAATATAATGGGCTAAGTTAGTTTTGTTTTTTTGGAGAAAAAGAGGTGTAGAGGTTTTTCTAATACCCTATAAAAGTGGAAGACTTTTCCATCTTAAGTAGAGCAAAAGTAGAGAGTTTAGTAGAATTTAAAGTAGAGAACTTATAGAGTGGATGTAGGCCATTAAGCTGAAACACTATAAATCTTGTTTGTATATATTTTCTATAATTTAATTTTTTGTCACTTAAAATATTTGTGATAATGATTTTATCCTCTAGAGATGTGATGAGAAGACAACAACAACAACATCAAACCTTTATCCCACTGTGGGGTCGACTACATGAATTATTTTTCTTCATTGTGTCATATTAAGAGTAAAATTTTGATTTAAATATAATAAAGAAATGTCATTTCTAATATTTTTTTTTAACCAAGTCTATTTAAGTCTTCCTCTACCTCTATTAACATAAGCCAAATGTAATACATCTACTCTCTTAATCGGGTCATCAGAAGGCCGTCATTTTATATGACCAAACCATCTAAGATGACTCTCTCTAATCTTATCTTCCACTGGAACTACTCCGACCTTTCCAAGTATATGCTCATTTTGTATATTGTCTCTAAGATTAAAGCCACTCATCTACCTCAACATCCTCATCTATGCAACACTTAACTTAATATTATGCTTCTTTTTTAAGGCCAACATTTTGTGCCATAATGCATTGCAGGTCTCACCACCATCTTATAGAATTTTCCCTTCAGTTTGAGGAGGAGGACTTTTCTATCACACAAGCCTGATGCATTCCTTTACTTTAACCATCCAACTTGAATTATGTTATAATATCCCCATATATTCACCATCACTCTGAACAATAGACCTAAGATATATAAAACATGAACTCTTATTAATGACTTGATTGCCCAAAGTCACAATCCCCACACTAAATCTATCACCACTAAAATTACACTCTATATATTTGATTTTAGATTTACTCAAATAAAAAATCTTTAGACTCTAAGGTTGACCTCTATAATTCAAGTTTATCTTAAACTCTATATATAGTCTGATCAATAAGAAGAATATCATTAGAAAAAAGCATACACCAGGTACAACCTCTTCAAAATTAAAGATTAAGGTTAACTGGGCCATATTAAAGTTTTAAAAATTTAGTTTTCAGTAGTTTTTGGGTTTTAGGGTTTTATGGCCAACCATGGGTCAATGTTGGTCAAATGTGTAACAGCCTAAACTCTTAACTATCAAGATATTGTCTGCTTTGTCCTAAGGGACTCATGGTTTTATTTATGTTAGTGTAACTTCCTAGGAGGTCATACATTCTAAAATTTCTCAGGGATAAGCATGCTTAATTGCAGGAGTTTCTTAATTAAATTCTAACCATTACACTAAAAGGTGACTCAATGTCTAAGAGTTTGGCTTCTTTTTACATAAAAGGTTTCACAACACCCCCCCCTCCCCCCCCACTTAAATCATTAACGTTACCATCAGCATCTTTATCTCAGAATCATCCACCAGGTAGATAGGATTCAAGTGGTGGCCCCTATAATTTCAAGTGGTGACTCCCATCATGTAGCACTTTGTTCCATATAGGATTCAAGAGGTGGCTCCCTTGGCGTAGCACTTTATCTTGTATAACCTTAGTTCCAATTTTCCAACTAGTGTGCTCTGATATCATTTGTAATAGCCTAAACTCTTAACCATCAATATATTATTCTCTTTAGCCCAAGGACCTCATGGTTTTGTCCTATTATTATTACTTCTCAGAAGATCATCCATCCCAATATTGATCTGGAATGAGCACGCTTAACTACACAATTTTTTAATAAAATTCCAACCAATATACCAAAAGGCGCCTCAATTTCTAAGAGTTTAGCTTCCTTTTATTGGAGGGGTTTCACACAATGCATCATGACAATGATTATGTATATGACCAATGAGTTTGGGGAGGTTCCATGGTGATTTTTCACAAGATGTAAGGTACAGTGGCATGTTCTATAAAATATTTAAAGGTTTTGTAGTATTAAAAAATGCATTTAATTTTAGGGGTTAGAAGGCTAGAGATGCTTTCAAATTAATATAGTTTACCCAAGGGACATGCCTAATCAATATGCAACTGACTGATTGAGAATTGACATATTTTAAAGGATTTAAAATTTTCAAACAAATTTGTTTTGGGCCAAGGGGTTTTAGGTTTGAATTTGGCCATTTGAGTTTGGGTTTTGTATTTTTTACTATGATTTATGATTCAGGATTAAATTTGATTTGATGTTCTTGACCTCACAAAAAAATGAAGTCAATAAGGAGGCCTTAGCAAATGAGTTTTTTATTACAACTATACAACAAGAGTTAAATTAGTTTGCTAGAAATAATATTTAGGAGTTATAGTACTTAGACATATTGATTAGAGTGTTATAATAACTAAATATATATTTAAGAATAAATTAAATGACTATAGATTAATAGCAAGGAATAAGACTTTACTATTATAATGGATTATAATCAAATAGATGAGATAGAAATTGAAGAAATATTTACCCCAATTGCACGCCTTGAGGCTATAAGATTACTACTGCATTTGAAAATGTGTATCAAATAGATGTAAAAGGTGTATTCCTAAATAGAATTATTGAGGAGGATATATATGTTATGTTGACACTTAGGTTTAAAAGCATAGTATATCTTATTATATTTAGGGGTGTCAAAACGGGCCAACGGGATGGGTTCGGGTCCAAATAGTTTGACCTTAACCCGTCCCAATTTTACAAATGGGTTAGGAATTCCAAACTGGACATGACCTACTGGGTTATTGGGTTGACCAAATATGACTCACTAACCCGAAATATCAAAACGAGATTGGGGCGGTCTGTACAAACGAGAGAGCGAGCGTTAAGGGGGCGGTGTGGGCACGACGAAAAATGTGCCAGAGTGTGGTGCTGGCGCGGGAGCAGGTTAGGTTGGATTTGTGGGAGCGAGTGTAGAGGGCCCTGTCATGAGCATGGGTCTAGGTTTTCCGATAGTGGACGAAAGTCACAAGCATGGGAAGGCATGGTTGCTGTTCGAGCACGGGTCCAGTTCTACCAGCAGACGCAAGTGTGGGAGGGCGAGCGAGTCCTGTAATCACGAGCATGAGAGCTTTTCAGGAGATCCCGAGTGCGGGTCAGCTATGAGAGGTGATGATGGTGGCACATCATTGTATTTCGGGTCAGTTTGGGTCATCCTCAGGTTTTTGGGTTAACCCGAACCCAACCCGAATATAAAAATGTGTCAGAATCATTATATGGATTAAAATTGAAAATACATTATATGAATTAAAATAAGAACCAAGAGTGTAATATGATATACTCAACACATTTAGAAAAATTAATTCATTTCTAAAATGAACTATCAATATTACCTTATTTATAAAAATAACAAAGTTTGGCATATTCATAACACAGCTCTATGTTCATAATATCTTATTTAGAATGTTAAATGATATTTTATGTGAGAATTTTCATATATCACGAGCCAAGAATTTTAGATAAGTATGATAGATGAGTTGATTTAGTTTCCTGAATACACATAATATTTATCTTTCTATGAATCATAATATTTATTAATTCCATTAATTTTTTTGTAAGGGAGCATATATTCAAAGTTTTAATCCTAATTTTAGTTTCATGGGCTAGCTTCTTTGCCCACATCCATTCTTGATGTGGGAACCCTTGCCTATTTAACACTGCATCTGAGCGTCGGTGCAGCGGCCCTTACACACTTGCCAATGTATTCAGGCCATATAGCACATCGCTTTCAGGGGACGCCCTAACATTAACATAATTTTTTAAAGGATTCATGTCATGATTGTTCGATAAATTTTATGCTGGGTGTCGATTACCTAATTCAATCCTCGACTTTTCTCACCCAAGACTTGGGACCTGGCAACGGCAGTGTAAAGAGGCTCGTAAGAAATCTAAGAAAGCTATTTGTGATGCAAAGAGCTTAGCTTTTAATGATTTATATAATATATTATATACTAAGGAGGGAGAAAAATATATGTATAAGTTAGCCAAACAAAGAGATATTAGTAAGGATTTAATTAAAGTGAAGTGAATTAAGGATGAATATCAAAAAGTACTTTTCTTAGAAGATGATATTCAACAAAGGTAGATGAAGTATTTTGCTAAACGTTTTAATGAAAAATGTGAAAATATGATTGAATTTAGTGACTTTATCACCCTAAATGAAAATAAAGATTTTTATTTTTATCGGCATATAAGTAAAACCAAAGTTAGAGAGGCTTTAAAGAAAATGAAGTGTGGAAAAATTGTTGGACTTGATGACATTCCAATAGATATGTGGAAATGATTAGGAGATGAAGGAATTTCTTGACTTACTAAACTTTTTAATACTATTTTGAAGACTAAAAAGATGCTAGATCAGTGAAAAAAGAGTGTTTTAATTCCTATTTTTAAGAATAAAGGTGATGCACAGGAGTGTGCGAACTATGGAGGAATTATGTTAATGTGTCATACTTTAATACTATGGGAGCGAGTTATACGATGTGATACTAATGTTTCTCAAAATCAATTTGAATTCATGCCGGGTAGGTTTACTATGAAAGCCATACATTTATTGAGAGGTTTGATGGAGAAATATAGAGAGAATAATGTGAATCTACATATGATATTTATTGATTTAGAGAAAGCATATAATAAAGTTCCAAGAGAAGTGTTATGGAGAGTTCTTCAAAAAAAGGAGTTAATAATGCTTATATTCAAATCATTAAAGATATGTATGTAGGAGCTATTACTTGTCCTCAAACACAAGGTGGTTTGACCAAGTATTTTCCTATTTCGGTTGGATTACATCAAGGATCAGCCTTAAGTCCATATATTTTTAATTTAGTCATGGATGTTCTCACTAGACATTTATAAGGGGATGTACCTTGGTGTATGTTTTTTGCTAATGACATTCTTCTTATTGATAATACTAGAGAGGGAGTTGAAGGTAAACTTGAATTATGGAGGTCAACTTTAGAGTCTAAAGGTTTTTGCTTGGGTAGATCTAAAACTGAACATATGGAGTGTAATTTTAGTAGCAATAGACCTAGTGATGGGATTGTGACTTTGAGCGATCAAGTCATTAATAAGAGTACATGCTTTAGATATCTTTGATCTATTGTTCAGAGTGATGGTGAAATGGATGTGGATATTATCAGCAAAATTTAAGTTGGATGGTTGAAGTGGAGGAATGCATCGGGCTTATTGTGCGATAGAAAAACCCCCTCAAACTTAAGGGAAAATTTTATAAGATGGTGGTGAGACCTACAATGCTTTATGGTGTTGAATGTTGGCCATTAAAAGAGAAGCATAATACTATGTTAAGTGTTGCAGAGATGAGGATGCTTAGGTGGATGAGTGGCTTAACCCTTAGAGATAGGATACAAAATGAGCATATACATGAAAAGGTTGGAGTAGCTATAGTGGAAGATAAGATTAAAGAGAGTCGCCTTAGATGGTTTGGTCACATTAAATGGAGGCCTTCTGATGACCCGGTTAGAAAAGTTGAGGTATTAGATTTGACTTATATATTAAGAAAGGTAGAGGTAGACCTAAAAAGACTTGGTCAGAAAATATTAGAAATGATCTTTCTTTATTAGATTTAAATGAGAATTTGACTTTTAACCGGACACAATGACGAAAAAGAATTCATGTAGCCGACCCCATGTAGTGGGACAAAGGCTTGATATTGTTGTTGTATGATATGGGAGAAGTTTAGAATAGGGAAGAGGTGGAGAAGTGGAAGAAGAAGATCCTACTCCTTATGTATACCTACCACAACTATCCTTATGATGAATGGAACGAGCATTTTGCACTCTTGAAATTAAAAGTAGATCTACATATTCAATGAAAGGACATGTTGGGAGAAGCTGTAACATTAATATGATGAGGACTGAGCCCAATTTCAGGATTAGAACCCCAGATTCATAATAACTTTCACACTCCACCATCGAGACCAAGGGTTGTATGAGTTTAAAATTTCTTTTTATGAATTTAATTCTTATATTTTATTTTCTTTATATGGATGTTCATTCTACCTTTTTGAGATGTCAAAAGAGGAAGCAATATTTATATTATTTGGTTTTATTTGTGTACTATATTTGGCTGTACTTTATGTTTAACTTCTTGTGTAATCTTTTATTTATACCAAAAAAGAAAAAATTAATTTTTTTTAAATTGCCTATTATATATATATATAAGTTTATTATCATTAAATGTATAAATTTAGGAAGAACTATGTTAACAAATTAGAAAATTTTATTCAATGATTTTTTTTTTATCAAATAAAAGACCTAACCCAAATTATTTATCATCATCAAAATGGAGATTATTTGTTGACCTCATTTTTGAATGAATTTGTCTCTTCTTTTAGAGCTTAACTTTAATACTTAAGTTTCTTACCTTAGTGTAGATTCCTACTTCCAGGACCCTCTTAGATGTTTTCCCAAGGAGTTAACTTTAGCTAGCCCTAAAAGATCCAAAATCTTAAGTTTTTTCTTTATAGGCCCCTTAGAAATCTTAGATTAAAAGTTTGCAATTAGGTCCTTATAAGACTCTCTTAGTCCTTTAAAAACTCATTTAAAGCACTTTAAAATTTAGAAAAATCTCACTTTTGAAAGATTTAAATCAATTCTAAACCTAAGATCCTAAGGAATTTATAGGTGGGCCCCATGTGCCTAACTAGACTACCCATGGTCGAAATTACCTTTAGATTTATGTGAACCTCATAGGAACTTTAAGGACATCGGCCCCTTAGTGACCCTATTTATGTATAAGACCCCATAAGATTAAGCTTAGGTCAAACATTAAAATCATAGTAAAATGCCAAAAAAATGCCTTGAACCAAAACTTGAAAACCCAAATTTTCAGGTGCATTTGTTAGGAGAAGCAAAGTGGATAGAATTTCTCATGGAATCACCGTAACAAAAAAATATAGCATTTTCCATCAAATATTTAGGCAAAAACTTTTTCAAAAAATGGTATTTTAAAGTTGACGGAAATTTTCATTAGAAGATGCCCTATTTTCCAATTGACATCCTTCCTTCTCCAATTCATATGAAAATAATGTCTCACACCTTTTTAAGCCCTCTTTCACTCATCTGACCTATTTTCAATTAAATTATATGATATTTTCATGTTCGATTATGTTATTTTTCTTTATTATAGGAATATTGTATATTTGTATTAAAATTTATGCTATAGAACATTTATGTCAATGCAAAAAATTGCTTGTAGCTTTATATATAGATAACTCTATATATGCAAAAAAAAAAAATCATTATTATAGATCATGAAGGAAGCATCAATGGAGTTGCTATGAAAAACTTGCATATTTAGATAAGAGGAAAGTTTAACAAATTTATGAGGTGTTTGATTGAGATCATAGATTGTCTTTTTTAAACACAAATAATCAAGATGTTGTGGATCTTGAAATCCTATCAGCTGGGACATGGTGATAATGTCATTTAAGGGTTCATGTAGAAAGGCATTGGCCGCATCTAATTATAAAATAGGCCAATCAAAATGAAGAGCAATTGTGAGAAATAAATGAATAATTGGAGATTTAGCAACTGAGCTGAAAGTTTCAAGATAGTCCACTTCAGAAAAAATGCTAATGTCCGGCGGAAATAAATTCGTCATAAATTTTGGTGAATTTTGAGGCAGATTTCAAACGGAATATTTCTGGATGATTTTCGAGGGAATATTTCCGGCAGACTTTTAGGCGGATTTTCAGGCCAATTTCTAACAAAAATTTAAATTTCTAAAAAATAATTATTATTAATACTTAAAATTATTCTTTCTTTTAAATTAAATATTGTTAACCTAAAATAATAATTTTTTTAATACTTACTATTATGTTAAATTAACTAATTAAAGTAAATTAATTAGATAATCTAATAGATATTATTAAATAGATTAAATAATTTAAACATATTATGCATAAAGAATAATTATTAAGAAAGCATATTTTAAATAAAAAATGCAGCTAAAGTTACATAATATGCATCGCAACTCATTGGATAGAGGTGGTTTAAAGTGGGCGGGGTTCGAACCCCGCGCAGCACAAGCAGGGTTGTGCAAGCGGGCCTAGTTCACGGGCCGGTGGAGTTCGCGGGCAAGCCTAATTCATGGGCCCGCAATTGCATGAGGGCATGGTTCACGGGCCAGCGCGCGGTTTGCAGGCAGGCCTGGTTTATGAGCCCGCGGAGTACAGGCGAGTTCACTGGCCTGCTTTGGCTAAAAAACATTTATTTAAATTTTTTATCTAAGCGACGATGTTTGTTTTCCGACGTGTGATTTACAGTCGGAAAATTTTTCTTCAAAAATCTGCCTGAAATATAAATTACCGATGCTTTTTGATACATTATCAAAAAATTATCTTGATATGGCACGAATCTCGAGGCAAAAATCAAGTTGGAAGCTTCCAAAATTAAATTCAAGAGCATTTGAACTCTGATTTCAGCGAGATTATAGTCAAACTGAGCGTCTCGAAAATACGAACCCAACGACACCAAACTCAACCCAATCCGAGCCCAAATGAGTCTGAATCAAAGACCCAAAGCGCTGTTGGGAGATTCGAACCACAATTTGAGTTACCAAACGGTCTCCGATTTTCACGAGCTTATACTCGAATCGAACGTCTCGACGAGACGAATCCAACGAGCCCAAGATCGCCAAATTCCGACATCATCAAGGCCTTCAAATGTCCAACAAACGGTCCACGATCAAGAGATTCAATATCGACCGTCCATTCAAACCACTCCCGATTCGCCCTTGATCTCACACCTATTTACAAGTCATGCCACTCCAGAAAAACTATAAATAGAGCCCTCATTCTTCACAAGAGGGCTCAAGTGAAGAAAAAGGAGAAGAAGAGAAGGGAGGAATTTGGGAGCTCTCTTGCCACCGACCACCGCCGGAGTTCTTGCCGACCACCGCCGGGGTTCCTGCCGACCACCGCCGGTTTTCCTGTCGACCATCACCGGGGTTCCTGCCGACCACCGCAGGTTTTACTGTCGACTGCCACCGAGGTTCCTGCCGACCACTGTCAAAGTTCCTGCCGACCATCGCCGGTTTTTCTGCCGATCACCACCTGAGTTCTCTTCTAACCGACGCTGAAGCTTATCCCAACCACTGCCTTATTTTGGTCGTTTCATCAATCATCGCTAAATTTTTGTCTGTTACTAACTTGTTATAATTCTGACATCTTCAAGTAAAGGGGTGAATCAAACGTTGTAACCAATCCAGATATAGTGGAAATTTCTCATTTGGGCCAGGCCCCGTGATTTTTCCCTTTTCGGGTTTTCCACGTAAAAAAGTTTCTGGTGCTTCTCCCTTAATTATCTGTTGGTGTGCTGGGTATACGTATATTGCTAAGACATTATATTTTTTACTCTACTGCCGCGTATATTCTAGTCCGCAACACTTTTCTTTCATTTTCCGGCAGAAATAGACACCTGAAAATGACGTTTTTCCTGCAGTGGTTCAAGCCATATTCTTGTTTATAGCCTTGGGCGACAAGTCAAGCTTTACACCTGACAATGAATCCTTTAGAGTGTTGTTTGAGTGTAAATATTCATTTGCAATTAATGTTATTTTTATTTTGTTGAGGAACTAAAGTCCAAGTACCTCGAGATTGTATATATAACATGAAACTCAGTGGAAAGAGCTTTGCACCATTCAGGATCTTTAATGGCTGAACTATAACACATGTTGGAGAAATAGATAGTGTGGTTGAGATCAGGAATTTAATGGGGCTTGAGATTACTACTTTAAAGACTAGTTACCATAGGGTGACGAAAAGATAGACAAGGTGAGTGAGAGGATGTTGATGAAGAAGAAGATTATGATGTGAAAGAAGATGAAAGTGATGTACGTAGAAGGGGAAGACTGAACATTTGAGTTAGAGTAGGAAGTAGCTGCTCGAGTAGAATGGGCAATAGGAGAAGAAGGAATGGAGTAAGAGTAAAATTGTTGGGTGCAGGAAATTATATAGCTGAAATGTTAGTGGTTGAAGAGCTAATGAATAGAGAAGAAGATTCATCAAATTAAACATGTTAATAAATAATTATGTGACCATTAAGAGGGTTATAACACTTGTAGACTTTTCGTGAGGTGGCATAACTGAGGAAGACATAGGGAGTTGAATAAGGGGTCAGTTTGCGAGAGGCAGATAGACGAAGCCTTGGATAACATTGGCAACCAAATACTCAAAGAAGATTATATTTGGGAGGAGTATTATATAAAAGATGAAATGTAGATAGATATGAAGTGATAGAGGTAGGGAACAAATTCATTAGGTACACTGCATATGATGAAATTGAGATAGATTTAGTGAATTTTTTGCGAGAGAATGTTGATGATTATACTTGGGGCATATGATGCAAGATATTTGATCAAATTCCTTAATAATTTTAAATACATATACGAAGTTATCAAGTTTTTATAAGATTATTCTTCCCACTCGTAGCAGAGAGCATTTACTAATTGGCTTTTATATGCTGATGAAAATTATTTCTTCTCTTCTTTCTTTTCTTGCTTCTCTTCCTTCTTTTCTTCCTTCTTCTCTTCCTTCTTCTCTTCCTTTTTCTCCTCTTTCTTTTCTTCTTTCTTCTCCTCTTTAGCTGGTCCAACGGATATGATATCAATCTTCCCTATTTTCTTCAGCTTCTTTGCGATTGCTATTGTGTCCATTTCACCTATGACTGTCAGTTTCTGCTCCTTAAGATCAGCAGCTATGGAGTCGATCCCTGTTTAAGACAAGAAGTTGATACTGTCATGTAAAGCCTACATGTGGAATAAGTTTCATGTTCTAACCATTACCTAATGATAGATTGTTATATTCCATTATTCAGTTCCATCATATGACGTTCATCTCATTACAGTAATTGAAGCATCCTTGAAAAAACAGTTAATGAAAAAATAAATGGCGGAATTATTCAAACTTTAAAGGTAGAGAAAACCTTAATTTCAGATTGTTTTTGGTTACTTAGAGCTTTCATTTCTAAATAGTTTCGAAATTTGAAGAACTGTATGAGACATCCTACCTTCCATTAGTTTCAAACTGGATCATGTAATTTTGAAAGTATCTCATCTAAGCTTTTTTATCATTTCATGACAAAGAAAGCATGAATGCTAACAATTAAAATATCATGGAAAAGGAATTCTAAATCTGGCTGGTGTTTTAATTTCTTATTTATCTATTTTGTAAAAAATTGATTACTTTTGTTAGAATAATTAAATATATTAATTATGCGAGACGTCGCAATAATTATTTAAGAATATATATTTAATTATATAAACCATTATGTGGCCCATATATTTGAATTATTACAATTTAATTATTTATGTTTAAATCCTATTGGTCAAGAAAAGATAATTTGATCATTCATTTATGGACCGTTTGATCAAATAACTCCTATGAGCGGTTATTATAAAATAACTCCTTTGAGTTATTATAAAATAACTCCTATGAGTTATTGTAAAATAACTCATATGAGCGTTTATTGTAAAATAACTCCTATGAGTTATTTTATAAGTTATTGTAAAATAACTCTCATGAGGGGTTATTATGAAAAATCCGTAGGAAATAACTATTGGTCCTCTCTCTCTCTCATAAGGAGGAGTTATCTTGCTCCATAGAGGATTAACTCATGATAGAAGAAAGTGAAGGGAGAAGGGAGAGAAACCATAGTTCGAAATTCGACGAATTCAAAATGAATCAAGGTATGTTTTTTTTCCGATTAAAGATTGTGAAAATCATCTTGTTTAAGATCTTGAGGATTTAAGACTTATGTAAAATCAAGTTTTTTCGTTTCGAATTCTTTTACATAAATTATGATGCGAGTTTATGCAAAGAGTTAGAGAACTCTATGAAAGTCTTACAACTTTTTGTTGCTAGGTATCATTAATTTGACTCTGCTACCCAACTTATCATGACACAGTTGTGGCTTTAGGAACATCTATATTGATGTTCAAATTTTGAGCTTTCAGAGCCCCTTTTAGCTTCCTATGCTACAATGTTAGCATTCTGTTACTTGAAAGAACCCTAAATATCTTAAACGCTGGAGTTCTAACTTCACATATAGACTGATACACACATACTAATCATCACTGTTTGAATACTTTCGAGTAAGGAATAAATGATAGGGGTTATGGTCTTTAATAGGCAAAACAGTTCAAGCATGCTTTGATCTCATGAAACCCCTCAAATTCTCTTCTTGTTTGCTTCCATGGCTAGACTCGTTCTAATTTGCTTGCTTTATTTCAACTAGCAATAGGTCATATTAAAGATTTCCATGAAGTCAACATAATCAAAGAACAAAATTACTATAAATCTGACACCTTTTAGGTCAATTTCTCTTCAAACATCCACCAGATCCAAATCTAACATATGATAGAAAGTGAAACCACAGAATTTCCAATTAAAAGAATGCTTAATATATCAGATGAAAAGTCAGGTATTGGGAAAGTACCATAGATATCAGCCACAGCCTCTATGGTTTCTGCTTTGTCTTCTCATCATTCATGGCCAGAAGCTTGAGAACAATCTTTTGCTATTTGTTTCTCAAACAACAAAATTAAAAAATAGTCTGATGCTAAGAAGATTAAATTCAGTTATAAAATAGAATGATTCAGCTTGATATTGATTTGCATACCTGCACCATGGCAGAAATGGGAAAGGGAGACTTATCTCCCTCTGTAGATGATGAACAGCAAGAGTTAGACAGACAACAGTTTCTCAGAGCCATATATAGTGCTTATGATCATTTGTTCATGCGGAACATGTATATGATACCAGTACAGAGAAGATTTGCAACTTTTTTTTTGGGAAGTTTCACAAGTATGCTTGGTGATGAAGCTTGCATAGTTATTCCTGAGGAACAACGCAAGAGGGCAGGGCAATATCGTGTTAATTTTACGCAACCAATGAGCTGAGCAATCTTTACTACTGCTACTAAAGAAGCCGCCCACGGCCCACAAGATGGAAAGGACAACGTTTTATGTGCTTTATTTTAAAACCATTAGAAAAAATAATATATAAAAATATATATATATATATATGCCCGTAACACTCACGATTAGAGAAATATGTCCGAAATTTCATTTTCTAAATAAATGGGCCAAAAGTTCATTTCATTTTCATGATGGTAGTTCATTATGGGCTCACCAAAAGAAACTACGACATGTGAGGAGAAATAATTTCATGATGGGAGGGCTTATCGATGAGAACCGTACCGTTTGAGGAGAAGAATATTTTACAGTGGGAACTCATTGTGAGAGGTAACAAAAAGACAACATGTAAGGAGAATGCAAATTGAAAAAGCTTCTTTCCAATCAACTTATTTGGGGGTATCAAAGCTCTATTTATTGGTCTGGCACTTCACACTCATCATATCACATTCTTTGATGGCCTTCTACAAGCTCTCTCACACGATCTCTTCCAAAGCCTCGAGGAAAGGTTAGTGTTAATATTTTTCTCATATTTATATTGGAATGCATTCATCATCCCTTCCAACACTAATAACCCTCACAGGTTATGGCGTGTAAGAGACAAAAAAAACTTAGTTTGAAATTTAAGGTTCAAATAGAGGTTTAAAAGCTTGTTTAAATATGGTTCCAATGGAGTTCAAACTAGGTTCTATGTTTTAAAACATTTATTATTTGGATATATTTTGAACTTATTTATTGAACCTAGAGTTCCTCCATTAGGTTTTAAAATAATGTTTGAATTTGTTTAGAGCAAAGTTCAAACGTTTTATACTAGGTTTAAATTATGTTAAAACTAAGTTAAAAATCCTTTTTCAAACCTAGTATTTGATCAATAGTTTCAAAATAAAGGTTTGAACTAATCTTAAATTGTATTCAAACCTAGTTAAAATCTAATTCGAGTTGAGTTCAAATTTGTTTTTTTAATATTTTTTAAATTTTTTTAAAATTGAGGCTTGAGATTACTTTGAATAAGGTTCAAGCATTAGGATCAAACCTTTTTTCCACCAACTTTTTATGAAATCAATTGATGTTATTTGCTTTAATTTGTTATGTACATGTTTCCAAACTAACAACTCTTATGGAGAGCCATTATATTTCCATAGTCACAAATAGAGTTATGTGGTGAACTAGAAGGTAATTAAGAAATTTGAATGTTTTTATCTATTTAAAGAGGGTCAATTAATCCCCCTTCAACCAATTATTTAAGCTCCTAACCTATAGTTCTTTAGAGTCTTAACTCATTACCTTATTATGAATAAGGTAAATAATGTAAAGAATGGCGATTACTTCATTTTATTCAGATTGGAGGAAAGATTTTAAGATTTAAACTTTCTCAATTTTCATTGTTTACTAGACTTGGATTTGGTGAGTATCCTATTGAGGAGAAATTTTTGAAAATTACCTGTATAAAAGGCTTACTTAGTATTACCTAAATGATTACAACACCTTGAGGAATGTAACCTTGAGAAGGCCTTCAGGAATTGCACTGTAAGAGAAGATATGAGAAATTTAGGCCTATATTTTTTTGTTGATGTGCTATATGAAGAATAGTGCGACATTAGTTGATGGAGACTACCTTTTTTTTTCTAATATCCATGGGGAAGGCTACCATGGGATAAGACAATTAAAGGGTTGAAAAGTGCATGATTGCATCTCACTAAAAAAAATGGCTCAAACATTTTTTGAACATTGTTTGAAATGTAGTATGTAATCTATTTTACTCAAATATCAAAAGACAAACTTAGGTTTGAACATATTTTCAAACTTGACTCAAACGTAGTATACATCCCATTGACCATATTGTAGAACTTTATTTTGCATTTTATTTTTTTAGGATTTTTCTTAAATTATTTATATATTTTAGAAAGATTAAGCATAGATTACGAAGTGATACTTATATTTCTCAAAAGTAGTTTAAATTCATGCCGAGTAGGAGTACTACGGAAGCTATACATTTGTTGAGAGGTTTAATAGAGAAGTATAGAAAGAGTAAATAGGATATTCTTATTATATTTATTGATTTAGAGAAAGCATATGATAAAGCTTCAGGAGAAGTGCTTTGGAGAGTTTTGAAAAGGAATGCTTATATTCAAGTCATTATGTATTTGTATATAGGAGCTAGCTATTACTTGTGTTCAAACACAAGGAAATTTGAATGAGTATTTCACTATTTCAATTGGATTACATCAAGCATAAGCTTTAAGCTAATATATTTTTTTCTTAAGTCATGGATGTTCTTACTAGACATTTGAAAGGGGATGCACCCTATTGTATGTCTTTTGCTGATGATGTTTTTGTTGATAAGACTAGAGAGAAGTTGAAAAAAAACTTGAATTATGGAGTTCAACCTTAGATTCTAAAATTTTTAGTTTGAATAAATATAAAATTAAATACACGGAGGGGGTAATTTTAGTTATAGTAAATTTAGTGATGGCATTATGGCATTGGATGATCAAGTCATTAAAAAGAGTGTATATTTTTGATATATCATGTCTATTATTCAAAGTGATGGTGATGTTTTTTTTACTACAGGAAAACAGCTCATTTCCGACGGAAGTAAATTCATCACAAATTCCGGCGATTTTTCCTGCGGATTTCCAACGGAAAATTTTTGATAAATTTCTGACATATTTGTTGACTGGTTTTCCAAAGAATTTTTCTAACAACATTTCCGACAGAATTTCTGGCGGATTTCTGACGGAAATTAAAAAAATAAGTAATATTTTAATAACTTATTATCAAATTAAATTATTTAAATTAAATATTTTAAAAATAACTTAAATTATTGAATTTAATAACTTAAATTATAATTTAATTATTTAATAACAAAAAATTAAATGATTTAAATTAAAATTTCAATTATAATTATTTTTTATAATGATTTATTTTGTTAAATTAAGTTAACTAATTTAATAATTTATTGTTAAATTAAATTAACTATTTTAATAATTCATTATTAAATTAACATTTTGAAGTAAAAAAGAATTTTACTTTATAAGTTATAACTTAAATAAAATAAAGTCTAGGATTTAATTGAAATGTTTCCGGCAGATTATTTTGAGTCGAAAGACCTTTTCCGACGCGCGTTTTACCAGAGAAAATATTTCTGCCGAAAATGCTAATTTCTGATGAATTTTGGTAATTTTTCCACCGGAAATGGTCGCCGAAAAATGAAGTTTTTCCTGTAGTATTAGTAGATTTCAAGTTATATGGTTGATGATTAGGAATTCATCGGGCCTATTGTCTCTTAGAAAAGTACCCCTTAAGCTTAAGGGAAACTTTTATAAGACGATGGTGAGACCTACATTGCTTTGTGGCTCAAAATGTTGGCCATTAAAAGACAACTATAAAATTAGGTTAAATGAAATAGAGATGAGGATGCTTATGTGGGTGAGTGGTTTTACACTTGGAGATAGAATGCAAAAGACAATTTTCTTCAATCCATGCCACGGTAAGTTCAGGTTTGCTCTACAATAGCTAGGTTTAGACTACTATTGTTCAGTGCCTAATTTAGACTTAGGATATTAGGCATACTCAAAATCTTAAGTCCCCACCTTCTAGGAATATAATCCCAACTTTCTAATAATTTGATCAACTCAAATTAAATCTCTCTTTACTCACAACTTAAATCCCAACACATAGGATAGACTGTGGTGTTTCTAAAGTGTTTCAGAATTTCAAGACATCTCCTACCATTCCTCCTTTTATCTCCATAAATAACTATTCAAAATTTAATCCAATCCCATTTGAAATTCTAGTTTCAATCCTTCTATATCAATCCTTGAGAATTCTTAATATAATTTCTGCCGTTATTTTAATCAAGAGTTTTTGAAGGAAACTCTGATTTCGTCCGATATAATTAACTATGAAAGCTTGCGCTCATAGGAAATTTAGAACCCAGATCAATTTTAAAAATCAATTTTCAAAACTCATTTAATTTTCTTTGGTAAAATAGTTAAATTCAACGATGATCGTTAATGCCATATTCGAATAATTGATAAAGGGTGGTATCTTCTTCTCTTGGGAAGATATATCATTCATTGTCGTGATTTTGAATGTGAAATTAATGATATCATATCCAAATCATCATAGCTAAATATTTGATTGAACATCATTTTAACCCTTTGGGGTCATATGTAGTTCTTTCCTAAATTTGGCTATGATATTCGGGATAAAATTTTAAAATCTAAATATGAACCTATTAGGAGATCTTAGTTTTACCTCTCGAGGTGGTATATCATTTCCAATTGGCATTCGACTTTAGAATTAAATTTAAGAAGTTAATTTAAAATTTCTCAAAGAAAATTAACCTTTAAAACCTCTTTTTCAACTCAAACATTAGGTATTGTTCTTCTCAATAAAAAACTTAAAGTAGATATACTATTTCTATATGTATATGATTTATGATTTTTTTTATTAATACGATTAGCAAATACTCATTGTTCTATAGATGTTCTTCATATAATTTTTATTCAGGAAACATCCACTGTCCTTCCTTTTTTGCCATTTCTATTCAGCTTTTGTTTAAGACTTCAATTTGAGGCCAATTACTTGTTTTGGTAAAAATAACCAACAGCTTCATTTTTCTTTGGTATTTTTTTTTAACAGAAAATTATATTAAAATTAATCAAGAAAACAGTACAATTTGAGAGAGAGATAAAGAAAAAAAGAAGAAAAGGAAAATACAATAAAGTGCGGGCTCAGGGGCGGTTGAGGCGACACACCAGCAACACGTCACAAGGACCATCCTATAGCACCTCGAAGCTGCCCGAAAAGAACCCACAGCTATGGTTGCCACAAGCACGGCGCAATGATGTAGCCCCAACCCATCATTGCCCAAATATGACGCAAAAACAACTGACTGAACCAACCTCCACAATAAGCCAAAAACCATAGAAAACAGAAACAAAAGATTAACGGCGACGGCGGCCCCGACCACGACCGCGGGCCTTGCCCCGAAAAGCAACCATAGAAACAGGCCTAACATTAACAAGATTAAAGTCAAACCCAGGATCTGAACCACCACAGATATCCGGCGACGGCATGAATTCATCATCAGAATCAGAAACCAATTCCCCCTCAGACGACTCCAGCCAATTTAAATTGTTACGAACATTCAATCCCGAAGAAACACCAAAAAAATTTCCAGCAAAATGCCAATCAACAACATTAACCGGAACATCAACTAAAGAATTAATTACCTCATTACATTTAGGATCAACAGCTAAAATAAGTTCCAGAGAAATAACAGCAGGAGAAATCTCCACCGAAGCAGCCACATTAACAGCCTCAACACAATTTGGTAATAACACAGTAGGAACAAAAGGAGGAGCATAAGGAGATAAAGCACAACTAACTTCATTCTCCATCCCACCAACTCCACCAATAACAGTGTCAACATCAAGCCCAACAACCACCTCAGTCTCATTAATTCCACTAACAATAATAGAAACACCAGCTTGGTCGTTAGGAGCAAACCGACCATCAATAACAGGCAGAGCAACTTGCTCAGCACCACCCATATTACTAATAATAGGAATTTCACAATCAATAGCATCTCTAGCTAAAGAAGCATCATCCGCATTACCCAAAACATTACATTCACGAGAAAGAACAAGATCAACAGAAGTAATAGGTTCTTTGAGAAAATTAGCAGCTATAGGCTCAGCCTTGGGGGGTTTAGAATTCCGGTTAGGACAATCCATTTTTTTGTGACCTAAAGTTTTACATGAAGAGCAAAAAACAGGCATGCATTCACAGACAACCTTCTGGACATACCCCAATTTTTCCGGCCCTAACCAAACAGAATCGGGGTAGGTTCTGGTTACATCTAATTCGATTAAAATACGAGCTACATAAGGTCTAGATCCAGTTGCAGTTGCATTATCAGTTTGTATCGGTCTACCAAAAATGGAACCCAAACCGAACAAAATGCGATCGAGAAGAGAAAAGGTGAGGGCGTAAACCAGGGAAAGACAACCAAACAGGCACAACCGATGATTCCTCAGAGAGATCAAGAACAGGGGACCATTTAATAACTTTCATGAAACACCCAAAAACCAAGTAAGATCTATGAGCAAAAACCCTTGCATAATCCAAATCATTATGAAGCTTTATCAAAACATTCGTTTGATCTAAAAGAGTGACCGAAAATTCTCCCGATAATTTCAAACCGAAAAAAAATTTACGGATAGAGTCTAAAGTGGGGCGTTTGAGAGGAAATCTCCCAACCAAAGCAAATTCAAAAGGTTTAGCAAGATGAAGAAATTCCTCTTCCGAGAACCATAAAGATGGCATACCTCGGTTCGAAGATATGCGGAAATCCGGAAAAGGGACGATGGAATCACCAGATAAAGCATCCCTAAACGATTTAGGTTGCTTACCAGCGAGAAATCCAGGATCCAATAGCTTTTTCGCCATAGCAAAACCCCCCCGACGGCAGGAGGCAGAAGAAGATGAAGGCGGCGGGCTAAGCCCGAAAAAAAAAAAAAAAAAAAAAATACTAGAGTATAATAATATTTTTTAGAATATTGTATGTATGATATACTATATCATAAGAATATTTTATTAGAAGATGATTTGACATGCCTGAAATAAATTATCAGTTTCTTTCACTTTCATTCAGGAATTGATAATTTATAATTGAATGTATGATCATTGCGTCAAACTTTTGGTCCTTCATAGAACGGAATTCATATTTCATCGTGTTATAATTTTCTTCTATAAATTGCATTTCTTTGTGGTTCTATTTTTTCCACTTTTGCGATGACTCATTTTTTATTTCATAAATGAATTTCAGAATAGTGACATGTTTTATGGAAAATCTGCTGGTAAATGTTAGTTTTACCTTTTATACTATAACATTTCTTTTTTATATTAATAATGCTTGTTGGTTTGGCCTTTGGAATAACTTGACGAAATGCACGAGAGGATATTAACAAAAGCTGTATGCTTTTCCATTATTTAGGGATACTTACCCTTTGAAGCTTCATTACTAGAGGATAAGGTCTGGGGTTTTGGTAGGACCTCAACAAAATAGCAGCACGATATATTTAAGAAAAGATAAGAGATGTTCACATAACAAAGGTGTAAGATCGGTTTATTACATTTATAATGCTTAAACTTACATTTTATCTAATCATATTACATTTTATCTAATCAATTTACTCTCTCAAACTATCAGGTTGACCTGAAAACTTTTGGTAGTTGGGAAGATTTGCGTGAGAAAATGATGATCAACATCATTTCCTTCTCATTTGATACTACCACCTTTCTTTATCTTTCCTTATCTTTCTCCTTAGGTACTGTTGGTATAGTTCTCTCATTTTGTCTCTAAAACTCTCATTTGAAAATTTAAATTCTATTTTTTTTTTTTTATAAATATTTGACACTAAGAATATATTAACAGGATGAGAGTAAACTAAAGGAAGCCTTGGTTTTCGCAAATGCATGAGGAGCAATCACATTCACTGAGAGGGTAGCAATTCCCTCACTTTCAACCAAAGATGTAGTTTTTGATTTCATCCCCAAGGGCAATGATACTGTTGCTGTGTTATTTCTTGGAACACAAATATATTATTATATACTAGTTCTTTTTATTTTGTTGAACTGCTTCCATAACCTATTTTCTTCCAGTAGAGAATGTGATAACAAAGGTTACTTTTAAGTTGAATATATATGAATCTCCTAAATAAGAACTAAATGTAGTATCTCAAAAATGACATGGTCATATTGCAAATTTCCTTCAAAATTAAATAAAATTTAACAAAATATCTTACAATTTTTTAGTTGACTCCAACATCCCAAGTAGTTTCGAAAGAATTTGAAAAAATATTTAACTTCAATGATGGTACACATATTATTTATTGAATGGATAAGATTTATTAAATGGTAGGGATGATAGTATATTAATATATATAAGATCATAGTTAGATTTTAAACATTTTCACAAAAGAAGCATGTTAGTCATAATAAAAATAGAATAGTCATATATTTTATGCCTCCATACTTTTATAGCTTGAAAAAACATCAAAAGAGATATATATATATATATATATATATATATATATATATATATATATATATATATATATATATATATATATATATATATATATATATATATATATATATATATGCATGAATACTTATTAGAAATTTATCATTGAAACTATTATTTTATAAACTTCATCTTACAATTATTTATAAAATACAACTCTCAAATCCTTAAAACGCTCTTTTTAAAAGTGTTAAAAATAAAGGATGTTCATAAATTATAGTACATATGTTATATAAGTGAAAAGTTCGACCCAATTTAATATAACTTAGCTTTGTTATTTTTTTATTTATCAGAATTAAAACCCATGGCCTACGCATTATTAAAAGGAAATTTTATGTTCTAAAAGGAGATATGTAGCACACTACGGCTCCAAGGTGCTACAATCAAAAGAAAAACAAAAGACTTACGAGTCATGTGACTCACCATCTAAGTTCAAGCATTAAAAACCTAGAAAAATACTAAAGGAAAATCACTCATTACCGGCGGTTTGTTCTCGCGGTTAGCATTAGATTTCCGGCGGTTTTGTAAAACAATGGTAGCTTTTCGGAGGTTCAAAAGCAGCCTGTAAAAACCGCGTAGGAAACATTTTTTAGCGGCCTTTTTCGAACGGTTTTTTTCACCAGCGGTTCATATCGCCGGTTAGGTTCCGACGGTCAGAGCGCCGATGACCGCTAGTTTTTTTAACGGTGGCGTACCGGCTGTTCAACCGCCGGTATGGTTATCGTCGTTCTAATAATATAGACCACCGATGATTTACCGGTGGTTGACCGGCGGTCATAACCGAAGGAATTGTCGGCGGTGAGACCGCCGGCGTATCACCGATGTACCGCTGGACACCGTCCAAAAATTGTCGGTAAATATCGACGGTTTTAATAAATTTTTTGTGGCTATAGATAACCATCCGATATCGAAGTTTCTAGTGGCCAAATCGTCAGTTGGCCGCCAAAAACCTGCTGCAATTGAAAAAAAATTGACAGCCTCCCTTATATTTTACTGATTTTCACCCTAAACTCTAAACCTGTATAGAAAATATAATAGTTTTTATAAATATAGGTAACACGCCACTATAATCAATCAGAATAATTATCACAAATATATTCATTAAAACAAATCAACTCGTAATAAGTTCGTAACCAAAAATAAGTCAAACCAAATAAGTTCATCATAAGTTTGCATATAAGTTCATCAAACCAAATACGATTATAATAAGTTCATCATATGTTCATCAAACAAAAAAGAATATTAATCCTCCTCTATATCCTCGCTGTCTGGTGATGCATGTGGCTGCTCTTGCTCTTTCTTCTTTTGATTTTCATCTCTAAAGGATTGCCTAAATCTCATTTTGAACATTTCTCATCTCTTCTATCTCTCTCGTCAGCACTGTAACCCTCTGGCTTACACTTTCTTCAGCTCCACTAGGATCATAAAATACTGAGGTGGATGAATTTCCCTCATAAACATAGCCTTACAGACCCAAGCCATCTACCTCCCCCCTATGTCTTTCTCCAACAACATCTAATCATATATGATTCTCAGAAATCTGGGTCGATCCTGAAGATGATCCCTCACTAGTGGACTGATGACTTTCCCGAGCTTGAACAAAATCATCCTGTGAGAATAAATCCATAAAATATATTAATATTAAAATGAGTTTTATTATAATAAATTTATATTCCCAAACTCCAAAAAATTATACTCACATGAGCTTTTTTAGCCTTTTTATCAACCCTCTGATTATCAGCTTGATGTTGGTGAGTTCTTATTTGCAACTCCAGCGGTGTCAGCTCCCGGCCAAGAAACACTTTCTAAAAATAGAAGATATATTTATAATAATATAAATATATTTATTAAACTAATTTAAAGCTTTTATCACTTGTCATCTATGTTCCGTATGAGGAATATATCCACCAGTATAAAGAGAGCTTCCTAAATCGCCACAGTTAGATGCTCGGTTCTGCTTATTCTGCTATCTTATTTTTGTGAACTCAGGGTTCGCCCAAGCTCTACTCAAATCTGTCCATATGCCCTCTCCAATCCATATTATATGCTGCCCAGACTTTCTAATGTCCATGAACATGTCCCTAAGATGGGTTGATCCTCTCATCTCAAAATTTGTTCTGATCCTCATGTTATGCTCAGGCAACCAGCTAAATTTTTTTTGTAAAAAAATATAGGCATAATAAAAAATATTAATACAAATTAAATTAAATATTTGAATTCATGTTAAATAAGTATACATGAAATTCTTCAAATCACATATCCCTAATTTCTTTTGGAATCTTCTTCCATGATAAGTAGGGAGAATCATATTTATTCCTTATGATATCCTGAATCTTATGAATAGGTGGCCTTGAAGGGTTTAAGCTGCATGTTAATTTTTGGTCAATAACATATAATATATCAAAATATAAGAAACTTAACAACATAAACTGAACTTACGTATCACCCTCAGGCTCAATGTATTGATGCTCATATGTTGTAGCTGTATGATCTCCAGCCCCAACCTCTGCTGGTCTAGATGGTCCACCGTGTTCTGGCTACACTGAATATGGGTAATAATATGGGTGGGGGTAAGGAGGGTAAGGGACGGTGGATGGACCAGTTTGTGATGATGGTGGGGGTCATATGGATAGAATGGAGCTGCATGTGCCTAATATAGGGATGGAAATTGAGGACTCATCGACGAAGGATGGAAGTACCCAGGAAAGGATGGTGGTATAACAACAGGTGGATATGACTGACCCTGCTCATTACGGGACTACTGCTGACTCCTGGGTGGTGGTGGTGATTGTATAACTGATGGAACTGATATCTGCCCCTCACTTTCATCAGGCTGTTTAGGTCTATTAAGATTAACACTCAAAAATTTTTTTTTTTTAGAAAACTTTGAGGCAAAGAATTTATAAGGAGGATCATCACCTAAAGCCATATGCATTAAAAGAAGTAATTAGTAAAGCATTGTAATATATTAAAAATAAAAAATATAAAATACACAATAATGAATTATAAAAATAAAGAATTATAGAATACAAAATAATGATTAACATTTCATTGCTCATAATACAAAAGTGTAATTCTATAAGCATAAAAACTATTCAGAAATATTATAAAAACTATAATTCTAAATTAAAAAAATTATTCAAAATCAAAAATATGTTCATTTCTCTCTAGGGTATCTTCACTTTCATCCTCGTTCTCACTTGATGAGCTACTTGAACTATTTACATCTTCTAACTGCATTTTAATACTAAGGGTTGTAGTTGGCATCTCCTTAATTTCAATAGACCTATAACTTGACATCCCATCCTCTTAATGTGCAATTGCTACAACATATTGTTGATCAATTATCCCCATACTTTTATTTTTATGATAGCTAGCCAATCTTATTTATCTCTACGACCATTGGGATATTTACTAAAATAAACTTGAACAGCTTGACTTGCTAACACAAATGGATCAAACTTTCTATATCTTTTATTATATTTTATATTTAATAAATCATACATAGGATGAACTCTTATGCCTCTACTCTGTACTGGGTCATACCATTAATAGTTAAACAAGCATACAAAGTTTTCATCTTCGCTTGGGTAATCTAGGTCAAGAATCTCATTCAGAATATCGTAATAATCACACTCATCTTTTCATGAGTATTCCCTATAACACATACTCTATAATTTTTAATTTTTCTTCCTTCACTCCACGACTTGGTATGAAATCTGAATCAATTCACTATATGTATTAGTAAAGTCTTTACTTTTTACATTAGACTCCATGCTAGTTCTTGAAAATATTTATCGAAATAATTGTTATCAGGATTATGTACCTAAATTTTTTTTTAAATATTAGTATTTTAGGTATTAAATAAGATGTAATTCAAATAAAAATTTTAAAATTTATGAGCTCATATAAGATCTAAATCAAACTGGGAATTTATTTGCAACAACTTGCTCAATATCCCTAGAATATATTAAAGGCAAATTGCATACGAAATACCTTGTGATAAATTATCCAAATAATACTTTATTATTTTAAATAAATATTATTCATTATGCATATTATGGAATAACTTATTCTAAGATTGGTTCAACTTCTTCACAGTTCAGTAGCACATATAAATTCACTGTTTTGATTTCTAAATCGTTGAGAAATCTTTCAACACATTTGCCACTGGGCTTTTCATTACTTCTTAATACATATAGTACAACTTTTGATTGTTCTTCTACACTGAAGTTCATGTTACGACCAGTCTTTATTCTTGTACTCCTTACATGAGGCTCGAAGTAATAAGAGCAGAAGTGAGTGATTTTTTGAGACAAATATGCTTCACATATCAATCATTCTAGTCGTACTTTATTCTAAACATATTTCTTCAACTTGTTCAAATATCTATTAAACAATTACAATTATCAATTTAATAAACCTATGTTCTCAACTTATTCAAAAATATTGATGACTTAATAAAAATATATTTTACCTCTCAAAAGGATACATCCAATAATATTATACAGGTCCATCAACTCTAGCTTCGTAAGGTAGATGGACTTAAAGGTGTTTTATAGAATCAAAAATCCTGGGGGAAATTTTTTTTCTAACTTGTAGAGGATGATTGGTATGTTCTCCTCGCACCTCCATTAATCATCTTCTCTTAGTTTAGATGAATATAAGTCTTTGAAGAAAATGCTAAGCTTAGTTAACTAATTTGATATGTAATCTGATAACATACATACTATGATTGAAAGAAGAACCTCCATAATTATGTGATAGTTATAACTTTTTAATCCAAATAACCTCATAGATTTCAAGTTAACATATTGGCCTATGTTCGATCCATAGCCATCAGGCATTTTTAAACCTTTAAACCACTGACATATTGATCTTTTTTGCTCTAACGCGAAAGAATAAAGTGCTTTGGGCTTCATTATTTTGCCATCGACGTTTGTTACTAACTCTAGATTTTTTTGCAGGCAATACTCTTTAATGTCCATCCTTACTTTAACTTTATCTTTGTTTTTAACTTTAATATCCATAATTATATTAAAAATGTTGTCGAGGAAATTCTTCTCAATATGTATAACATCTAAATTATACCTTATCAAATTAGTTCTCCAATATGATAATATTCAGAAAATACTTTTTTTAATCCAATTATGTTGAACACCATATCCCAGATATTTAGACTCTAATAATATTAAAAAATTAATAATTATTAGAAAGTTAGAAAGTATATGTAGTACATCATCACCACTCAATCTGGGTGGAGGAGGTGACCTCTCAACTCTATTTTTAATGAATGCTTTCTTATTCCTTCAAAACTGATGATCAGTACAATCAAATCAAGTATTTTTCTCTCCATATTTTAGTGTGAAAGCTTTAGTATTCTCCATGCAATAAAGATAAGCTAATTTTCATACTGTGCTCTAACCATACAATATACCATAAGCTAAAAAATCGCCAATGGTCAACAGCAATGCAATTTGAAGGAGAAACTTTTATTTTATTGATATGTCATATATGAGAACACCTTCTTTCCATAATAACTTAAGATCATCAATTAATGGTTATAAAAAAATATTTATTTTTGCTTTTGAATTATGTGGTCTAGGTATTATAAGTGTTAAGAGCATGTACAGAGTAGTCATGCACATCTTTAGTGGAAGGTTGTATGGTGTTAATATAATTGGCTAACAAGGGTACGGTATAGCTAATTGACTATATGTGATAAAACCATTGGCACATAATCCTAATCTTATGTTGCGGGGTTCAGCAGTAAATGAAGCATGCACTCGATCAAAATATTTCCACGCTTTAGCATCTGATGGATGAGAAAGAACACCACTGTTTACTAATTTCTTCTTATGTCATCTCATATGTCTTACTAAACTCATTGATGGATAGAGTCACTGAAGTTTTGGAATAATCGATAAATAAAATGAATGGGAATAACATCTTTTTTTGACGATGTTGATTTTCTGAATTTGGCTTAAACTGAGGCGCATTGCAGGTGCGATAATAAACTTATGTTGCATCATCATTGTAGTATAACATACATCCATTGATACAAAAATCAATTTTTATAGTAGTGAGACTCAACTTGGATATTAATTTATTCATTCGGTATAAATTTGAGGGAATTAAATTATTTGTTGGATTAGTTTTCTTGAGAAAACTAAAAAAGTTATTGAAATAATCACGAAGAGTATCATACTCAGTTTTAATACTTAGCATCATCACTTCAATCGACAATTCTGAATGAGTTTTGTAACCATCCCAAATTGGTTTTTAAGCTTCATGTAGTAACTCAAAGAATTTTTTGGTTTATGCATTTGGTGGCTCTTTCACACTAGCCCTTAAATTAGGACCTGTTATATCAAAAATAAGTTCTTCATATGGTCTACTCATTTGATCTTCATGAAATATTTCAAAAGTTATGGATAGACCAGCATGAGTATCTCTATGTGGCTCGTACTCACCATGTGATGTCCAAATACAATATTCTAGAAGAAATTCCTTATGATATAAATCAAACTTCACATCATCGGGCTTAAGGAATGCTTGATTTTTATGCTTCAAACATGGAAATCTAAACATTTTATCAAACTTAAAAGAAGGTAGTTGAGATGAAACTTGAATGAAAGTCTCAACTTTCTATATAAATTCATCTGTCAATCCTCTTCAACCTGATAACAAACTGTTATACATCCAATATATCTCTTCTTGGATAGTCATTTAGACATTGAAGCAAACATCCCCTTATATATTTATGAAATCAATTATTAGAAGATATACACCTTGAACAAGTGTATGTGTTATATTTCGAGACTACTTCATATTTAACCATCATGAATAGCCATAAGGAGTTAACCTTATTCTTCATTCTACTGAGACTCGACAGAGGGAATGAGTAATATTGTTTGTAAAGATATAATGTCAAGAAAGACTACAACCTATGAGTTGTGTAAGTCTGTAATTATGTGATATCATAGGATGCAAGAAACCTATGAGAGCAATTCAAGGCAATTGAGCTTCTAGGTGAAGGCTTTGCTACCAAAACAATGCTGAGTTAGGCAATTAGGAAAGGAGGGGAAGAGAAGTTATGTGCCTAACTGATGTGTTTACAAACCCAGACACAATACAAGTAGCAAACATAACTAAGTTGTCAAAAAACTCATTTTTCGTGTTTGACTTAATTAGCTCGAGTTCGACTAATTTTTATAAACTTAACTTTTTAATGAGCCAAACAAGAAAGACCTTGTTCGACTATATATATATATATATATATATATATATATATATATATATATATATATATATATATGAGTGTACATGTATATTATGTATGTGTATGTATTTGTATAAATGTTTATACTTATATATTTGTATGATATATAAATATATACATTACAACATATAATTATGTAATTTAAATTACATACGTACAACTCTCATTCGGCTTTGCAAGTTAACAAGCCAAAAATAAACAAAATATTTTGGTTTCTTTCCCTAACAAACTAAGCCAAACAACACATCAGTTCGCCCAAGTTCAACTCATTTACTCCTGTAAATATTTAGAGCATCAACTCCTCTTATAACAAGTTTAATAATTACCAAAAGCCTATTTTTTAACATCAATGCAAAGTTAACTTCCTCCATTTTTTAAACATCTACTTCAGCATTAACCATATCGAGTATGGTCAATAAATAGAGAAAATTCAATCACTTCATATAAATATTTCCCTCATCTAGGGACTTCACTAGTGCATCCATCTACTTCTCCATAGAATCACCTATCTCCATCTTTATTGTTTCACCTTAAGCCCCATTTTACCCAATCAAATAGGAAGAATCCTTTAACCATTCTAATTTCTCGCTTCAATATTTTGAATATTCTTCCTTAAGGAAAATAAGCATGTGGAAACATTTAGTTTTCAACTCTTTGTGTAGGTCATTCTTATTCACCTACACAAAGAAGAAGTCATTCCTACAGGTGAAAATGTAAGAAAAAAAAAAAAAAAAACTAAAACAAAAAATGCAAACCTACGGGACTCGGACGACGGATTCACGGAGGAGTTGGCGAGATATTCGGCCTTGCTTTGCTGCCGGAGCAAGGTCGAGATCTTCGGCCTTGCTTTTATGCCGGAGCTGGGTCGAGATCTTCTGCCGGAAGGAGCTTGTTGGCGGCCAGAGGGAGCTTGTCGGCGGCCAGAGGAGAGTCTCAATCGCGCGAGAGGGTGGAGGAGACGGGGCGACTGTTGAAAGAGAGAGGGAGGATGATGCAAGAAAATGAAATGGAAGGATGGAGATGGCTTATTTTAGGGATTTTTCCAGTGGTGTTCAAGTGGTTCAGACCGTCGGAATAAAATCACTTAACACTAATGGTTTAAACTGCCGGTAATAACTAATGCTGACAGAATAACCGGCGGTTATTTGACCGCCACTAATTTCGGCGGTGATCTCTTAAAAAACCTCCTGTAAATACCGGTGGTATAACCGCCAGTTAAACCACCATTATTACCGGCGGTCACATAACCGCCGATAATTCATGAATTTCCTATAGTGAGAACTATGGGAGAAAAGTCGCAACTACCCAAAGTATAAGCAAGATCTCATCCACAATAAAGCACAACGACCAAGGAGAAAATATGAACCAAATAAAAGAGCATCCTTCTCTAAGAGCATAGATCTCACTGGATAAAATGACATCAAACAAAATTCTTCCAGAAGGAGCAAAACCAAGTTAATCTTGTGGACTCTGAAAATTCCAGATTCACACTCCCCCAGCCTCTATATGCTAGTCACTTTTCTTTGTGTATGACAGCGGAGAGTTTTAATGAGCTTTGTTTGAGAGTGAATTTTAATAAGACAGATTGGGTTTTTACATAAGACATTGTCCATATATTTTCCCTCATTTTGTGAGGAATTTATGATATGAGTTCTAGTTTTGTATAGGCGCACGCCCCTATAGTTAATTACCCCTCTTGATAATATGAGAGAACATTCGATTAAGGCTAGTTGTTAAAGAGATTGCATAGCTTTTAAATCCAACAAATAATAGCAAAAATTTAGGATTTAAATTTGGAATATGGATTTTAGAGTTTGAGACTTTAAAGTTTATCACCATAGTCTTTAAACTGGTGATGGGGGGAATGAAGATGAACCTGATCAAGATCCCATGGTTCCGTCATCTATGACTATCATAATCCATGCTCTACTTAGTCATAGAGGTAGTCAACCCAACCTGATAGAAGGTACCTTATTGACAACCATGAATTACTTCATCTAAGAATACCTTATAGACCTTTGTCGGTGCTTATCTAAGGGGATAGATCTAAATACACCTTAATTGACAGAGGGCTTGATGAATATAATGGTGTCATTTTGTGATTGTAATATAATGGTGTTATTTTGTGACGAAATCACCCAATCAGAGGGCACGTGCCACATCCCTAATGGCAAGAAATTATTTGAGGTTAAACTTTAGCAATACACTCGACATGCATTCGTTCTTAGTAGGCTGAGTTTAATTTCAAATTTATTTCCCTTAACAAATGGTTGCTGGAGGTGGATGAGTTTTACTTTTAAGTTTTTTTAAGTGGTATATTTCATTTCAAGAATTCAATATTTTATTTGATTTTGAGATTTAACCCCCCCGGTTGAGATTTTCCATCAATACGACCATCATCAGGGTGACATTAAAGTTACTTGTATTTTTATAGAAATTTAGGAGGCATTTTACAATTCAAGTCATGTCAACTCTGGTACTTTTGTGTAGAAGGGCGATAGTTGAATATTTGATCGACGCAACATTCTCAGAGGGTGTATGAATCGTATATGATGATCAAAGCACATACGAGTGTGTTTAATTTAAAAATAGAATTTTATATTAACGAGCATTTGACCCTGGATAGAATTTTTGAACATTTATGCTTGTAACTTTAATATGTTTATTTGAGCACATGCAGGGTTGTATTTTTGTATAATTTTCATTTCAATTACACTATGTTTCATATTCTTATTGCATTCACTCAATATATTTTAACATTTTCTTGTTACTCTTGTATAAGTAGCATTATTCTTGCATAATATCTATGTCAAGATCCTCATTAGTAAAAAAAAAAAAGATGCTCATTAGTGACATTTGTATCGTAAGAGATAAATTGTTATGGTTTTACGAGAAGAGATAAAACAATTAATTTTAAATGTAGTCAGATCAAGGTCAATACTCATATGCTGAAGCTAAATAAACTATTTTTCCATTTCACTTATTTTTCGACCATCTATATACCATCTCTATATATAGATGTCAGATAGTTAAATGCGAATGTGTGTTTAGAGAACTAGTCCTTTGGCTTATAGAAGCAAATCTAAAATAAGGAAGAGTATTCATGTGATTAAGACTTCTCACACCACTAGCCTCATTATTTTCATCCCTTGTGAACTAAGGCTTTATAAATCTCTTCACTTTACATATCAAGATTGTCTCCAAATGAGCTTTCATTGCAAATTCCTCTTCTCCTTCTCATCACAATATTCATTGTTGTCTTTACCTTACATGATATGGGCGAAACCCACCTAACACGGCTAGGGTTCCTATAATGCTTAGTTTCGATGAATTTGACATTCTAACACAGAGTTACTTTAAGAAGAGGATTGAGTTGATGACAGCAGCAACTTCCGAAAAATGAATGATAAATAGAAAATAAAAACACCTCGATAGCATACACATCACTAAACCTTTGCATTCCATGATTAATAGGAAAAAAAGTTAAAGGCACTACACTACCAAAATGATTTCAAGCATTATACCTATTGTCTTTATAAAAAATCTAAATATAATTTGTTAGGTATGATGGAAAGAGGCAACCACAAATTAGATATAATAAGAAAACAGGCAGATATTGCTTTCTTGAAATGCTTCTTAAATGAAACTATTATTGAAGAAACGTGCTTTAGTTCATTTATAATTCCTGAGGCTTTGGACCATTTCTAAAGATGTTTATATTATGTATATTGCCTTATAAACTCAACTATTCATATAGCTAATTCGTGCTTCATTTTGTATAAATCAACTAGCAAGGAATAGTCCATCATATCTATTAAAATAAAAAAAATGTATCATTCCAAACAACTCTCTTCAATAATCACTTTATTTTATTTCCCTAAGAAATTGGAGATATCGTTGTGATCTTGATTAAGTTTTGCTCTAGAAATAATTGTTATTATAATTTACATCATGATTATATCTTTTTTTCAAACACCTCTTAAGGTCAAATAGTCTTAATACATATCATTCAGATAAAAGATTAGAATGGTGGTGCTCCCCTTTATTTATATATTTATTGGAATGATTGCCAATGAATCATATATATTTTAAATCATTTAAAATAATTAAATTTTATTTCAAATTAAGAAGTTGGGGGTCCTTTATTTTGTTCAAAATTCCGACATCCTCCCGGCGTCCCTTACCTACGAAGGGTGGTAGGGAGGGCACTTGCCCTTTCAAACCTGCCCAGTCGGAAAGATTGTCAATGGCCGAGAACTTCGGGACGTTGTTGGGTCCCGAAATAGATCTTCGGCAATTTTTTTTTCTTGTGATGTGCTAATTAAGCTATTTTATTTTATTTTAAAAATATTTCAAATCCCGTAATAAATTCGATAGCCTTCCGACGACCCATCCCCCCCCCCGTAAAGGGGAACAATTATTAGGTCAGGTGACCTGACGTAGCTCTACGTTTGGACTCCAATAACATGTCGCCACGTGCTCTTACTTTTTACCGCGCGGCCCAACGACCCGACTCGGACAGAAACCCGGGATCGCTATGTTCGCGTATTGCTGTGTATTGCTCGGTATTGCTTGGCAATAACGAGAAATACCGCTCTGTCAAGACCAATACCTAACAAAACTCGGTATTGCTCGATATTGCTTGGTATTGGTCTTCACAGAATGGTATTTCTCGTTATTGCCGAGCAAAATCCACCAATACCTAGCAATACCGAGCAATACGCGAACATAGCAATCTCGGGTCCGTTCTAGGTCGGGTTGTCGAGCCGAGCGATAAAGAGTAAAAACACGTGGAACTATTTTACTGGCCCGAACGTAGAGCTACGTCAGGTCACCTGACCAAATAAAAGTTCCATACGACAAATTATTAGGTCTGGTCACCGGACCTATTTCTAGGTATGGACGTCCACTAAAAATTTGTCACGTGGAATGTACACGTGTCCGCGGAATTTTAAGTCAAGCGCGTCAAAAACGCAATAACAAAAACACAGTCAAAGCACACCTAAAGTGCTGTTAAAGCCCATTCAAAAAGCACAGTCAAAACACAACCACGTGGCAAGTTTTTTTTGGATGTCCGGACTAAAAATAGATCCAGTGACCAAACCTAATAATTTGCCTGATTAAATAGCAAAAAAAACCCCAACTATCAGGGAATCAAACAGAGAAGCCAACCACTGCTAAAATAAAAAGCACAAACTAACCAGAACATCTAGAATAGCCACAACAAAAAAGAAATCAACATCTAATATAAACAAGACCCATGCAATCCAATCTGATCAAGCCTCAAAGAATACCTAGAGGAGAGTTGTTGTTTAAGTACATCGAGTTAGAGGATATAGAGACCAACCTAGCAAGCTAGTCAACGCACCAATTACATCCACACTTAATATGGGAAATACAAAAAGCAATATTGTTCAATAAACCCATAATTTTGCCAGAGTTACTAAATATCCATTATTTTAAATAAATCCAACAAAGATAACTAAAAATCATATACAATAAAATATGTTTATATTCATTCCTTTAAAATATAATTTATAAGAGCTAGGAGATTTTAATAATATCAGTCTATCCTTTTTACAGCTCGTGACTATAAAAGAATAGAACAAAGCATAAAAATAAAAAAATAATCGGGAAAAAAACTTATTAGCCTCACACTAGAGAGTTCTGACACCTTCACAACCATTTTTTCTTACTTTTATGCATTTCATAGTATATATAACAGAGTAAATAAGTGATATTATGTTCAATATTCAATCATTACATCAATTTAGTGCATATAAAATATACATATGAATCATAACTAATGACATTCATACAAAAAATATGTATACTTATTTTCATATGTATATAATCACAATAGATAAGTTATAGAAAGTTTGTATGCATGCATGCACTGTTATTATAAGGTTTTGATAATTATTTATTCATTTTTTATATTATCTAAATATCTCAAATTAGGAAATTTCTCCCAAAATTTAAAAATATCTAATAAAAATTTAATATGATAATGTCAGTATATGCAAAATAATTTAAACTATAATATATTAAAAGTTACATAAAGAAAGCTTGCTAAAATTGAGAAATTATAACTTTTATAAGTTATGATCAAATTCAAATTAAGAAAATACAAAATACGCAAAATTATTGAAATTAGAGATAGGGTATATTGGCATCTATCTTGAGTTGAGAAATTTTTTTAATTGGACTGACCGACAAAAATGACTCTATAACTTTCAAAACCTATCGTCTCTCTCCTCTTTTCTCTCCTTTTCTTCTCAAACCCTCCTCCCTCTCTATTAAAATGAATGTAGGATGGAAAAAAGGACATATAAAAAGTTATGTAATAAAATAGGATATTATATAATAAAATAAGCTAAAGGTATATCTTCAACTATGTCAATCATTTATATTTTAGTAAAAACTTTATATAAATCCTTTTATAACTTTAAATCGAGGGATTCAAAAATTATGAAAAATTATTCTTAAATTACCCCAATATGTTCAGAAGGCTCTGGTAAAAATCAGTTTGTAAAATAAATACCTAAGCATCTCAGAAAACTCACTTTTATCGGCTTCTATCAATTTTTGAAAGATTATAAATTAATAAGAAACTCATTATTTGCATATCAATACTGCTTGTAAAATTATAAAAAAGATTGTTATAATTAGAGCAAAATAATATTTATATTATGATAAATATTTTTTTGCAAATTAGATTTTTATAATGACTCCAGAAATATTATTTGATTGTTATAGAATAAAAAATGTTAAATTGTCATAACATTTTTAATATGTTTTAATAAGCACTTCAGAGCATATTATCAATCAAACTTATATTTATATAACTATTTTCAAAAAGAAATATATGTATAAGAGATGTGGTTGTTTTCATGCACAAAATTAGGCGTGCAAGTGAGCTGAGCCAACTCAAATTTGACTCACTAATAAGGTCGCGAGTCGAGGTTATGTTATCAAGTTTCAAGTTCGAGATCGAGCCTGTAATCGAGGTCGTTCACTAAATAAAATTTTAAAAAACATTTTAAAAAATTTATTATACCTTTTACTCTAGAATTTTTTAAGATACAAAATTTAAGTTTCATAAATGAGTGGAGTTTGAGCTTTTCAATCGACGACCGGCCCTAACTTGAGCTTTTTAAAAAAAGCTTGAGTATTCATGCAGAGCTCGAGCAAGAGTTAGAGCTCAGTATGAGATAAGTGAGCACAAATTGATAATGCTACTACTCGACTCAACTTGACTTGTTTGTGTATAAACTTTTCAAGAAAAACTTCAATTCCTCAAACTTCTTAAAATAAATATCTCAAAATTAAAACTCATAATATCTTTAATTTGCTTCTTTTTATTTCTAGAAAATGAAAGTATAAAAGCTTACAATCCCTAGTGCATATTTGAAATTTTTTTAAGGTTATTTGTGATAGAATGAGAGAAATAAAAAATAAAAATCCAAAATCTCTTCAATTATATTGGATTCCTCAAAATAAAATAAGAGAAACATCTTCTCTCCAAGATGCCATAATCCATTGAAAACTCAATTTGAGGAAGAAGGGAGAGCACCTAGCTTTAAACACTTTCTCATCATTCTCTTACTCCTCTATTAATCAATCACATGCTTGGTACATTGTCATCCATATATTACATAGGTAGAAAATCATATGGAAACTCAAGTCAAGCCCGAAATACCCAAAAATCACTCTTGGACCCACTCCATCGTATGTGATCTATGATCCTTATGATCTATCGTATGTGATCTATGATCCTAGGACTTATTCTAGAAAATCTAGATGCACTCTTAGACCCACTCCATGGGTCAAAGAGTCTTGGTCAACTCCATTGACTTTTGGTCATAATGATTTTGACCAAGGTTATTGAATTAAAGTCCTTTAACATGGGAATTAAATTTAAGGGTTCGTAAACTATAATAGGAAAACTTGATTTCATGGTTGATCCATGGTTATACCCTTCTGATCATGGTCTACTTAGATTTGACATAAATCCTGAGAAATCCTAAATAGAATATATATATCTAAAACTCATTAATCGGTCCTAGATTTGAGTCTAGGTAGCCCTATTTCATTTTAATGTCACTTAAGTTCATGGTTAACACATGAACAAACTCCTTTATAAGCCTTAAATAAATCCTAGATTAAACCTATAAGTTAAATTAAAATTTAATAACCTTAGCATTGAGTTGAAGTGATCCTAATATGCCTTAACACCACTTGGGCTCAAGGCTAACCAATGGCCATGCCCCTTTGACCATAGTGAACCCACGATTTAACAAAAATCCTAAAACCCTAAATCTTATATTTTGAACCCTTAAACCCATGCATTTGTCTTTGAATTTGATCTAAAGTACTCTAATCCACTTTTGAGTCACTTAAGGTAATGCCTAATCCTTGGTCAAGTCCATTTGATTATGGGATAAAATTATTAAAAATGCTCTCAAGAGACCCATTTTAGGGTCAAACTCAACCCATGGGATTTGGCTTCAAGCCCAAGTGATTCTAACTCATTCTAAGGTCACCTAGGGTCTTGTCTAGCCCATAGCTAAGCCAACTTCACCATTGTTGGCCAAATTATCAAAATACCCTTGATTTTATATTTTACTTCATTCAAAAGTGGTAAATTATTAACTAAAACATTAAAAAAATTAAAATTGATAGTCCCATTAATTAAAAGATCTACACTCTGATTTAAAATTTAATTAGGCCAAATTGGATCAAAACCCAAATCATGACCAACATTCAAAATATCTAGTTTACAACAATGACATCTTTATTTAGAATTTAACAAAAAAAAAAAAAAAAAAAACATTTGCGATGAAATTTTTGTAGCCAATGTAAAATAATCTGTCCTAAACTAATTTACCAAAAAAAAATCTACGAAAATTATTGCCATAAAAATTTATAAAAAATTACTCAATTTGTTTGCTCAAGCAAGCCAAGGTCGCCTCCTCCTAGTCAACCAACACCATTAGCCACATAGCCCGCCCTCGCATGAGGTCCCGACCAACCCATCTGCAAGTCTGGGTTAGCCCGCCGCTAACCCAGGCATGCATGCGCAGAGAGATTCGAGCACCAAACCATTGGCCGCGCAACAAGATATGTTTGGAAAGCTAATATATTTTATTTAAATTATTCTTATAGAATATTAAAATTAGTATTTTTCTTGAAAGATTAAAATAATTAATTTATTAAATTTAATTTGATTATAAACTATTAAATTAGTTAATTTAATTTAATAGTATTTATTTGTAAAACTATTTAACAATATTTACTAGATTAGCTAATTAAAAAGTTTAAATTAGTTAATTTAACATAACAAATGACTATTAAAAGTTTTAATTTAAAACTATCAATTTACTTTAATTTTAAAAATACTTAATTTAATTTGACAATTAGTTATTAAGTTACTTAATTTAATTTAACAAATTGAATACTCATAAATATTTATAAGCATTTTTTGAGAAAAAAATTTAAATTTCGTCGGAAATCTGCTAAAAAAATCCTTCGTAAATTGCATCAAAAAATCCGTTGAAAATCAGCCGGAATTTGTGTCATATTTATTTCTGCCAAAAATTTAACCGGAAATTAACATTTTTCCTGTAGTGAAAAATAGATTGTTATATAAATAATTATATGTTATACTACAAAGATTGCTTTACAGAAACATCATAACGCCACTACAACACATCTTGATACAAATTAAAAAACAAGAAATAATAAAGATTGAAGAATTAATTTTCCATTTTGCTTATTATTTACCCATCATTCCAAATCATTGAAAACTGTATGCATCATTGAGATTTTTTGGGCACATGAGATGACATCATGAAAATATTTATCAACTAGGTATTATTAGTCACCAATCAAAAGCAAAATCTTAGAAGTACTTTAACCGCACATCCATTTTTCACTACTGAACCATATAACATAGGATTGAGATTATATGCAAATAGCTTACTTTTTATAGTCAATCAGCTTCACCATACTCATACTAGCCAATGATAGTAACACCCTATAATCTTCCGCCTAAGATGAGCATGACTGCCATTTACATATTTATCACACTTTTTACATCGAAACCACACAATCCAAAAGTAAAACTAGATACATTAATCTTTCCTTTGTGCTATATTATGGTCGCTAAACACCCTTCTTGGAAACAAGCAATGGCTATTGGGTTCTATGTTTGCAATCGCAAGGGACATGAAAACTTGTCCTACCATATGTTAATCAGTATATTATTGGTTACTAGTGGATCTTTAAATAAAAGTTCAATTGAAATGGTTCCATTGATCAATACAAAGCTTGGTTAGTAGCTAAAGGATTTAATCAACAATATGACATTTATTACAAGGAAATCTTCAATCTAATTACTAAATTCCCTAATATTTGTCTCTTTTTTTTTACCATATCAATTTACTTCAATTGACAAGTTCTTCAATTATATGTTTTCAATGCATTTCGACATATCATCCTTAATGAAATGATCTATATAATTCAACCACAAGGGTTCAAAGAATCTTAATTTCCCAATCATATATGCAAACTTTAAAAATTCATTTTTAATATTAGATTGGCTCCATGAAAATAGAATGTAACTCTTTCCTCCTACCTAACATTGCAAGTATTCACCAATAGTTTAAATTACACCTCGTTCATTTATAATAATCAAATCATTCATGTTTAGCTCCTATTTTATTTTGATGGCATTCTTCTTACTAGAAATGATCAACAAAGTATCTCTAGTCTCCTTAGAAAGCTCGATGACCACTTCTATATACAAATCTAGGGTGGGTTAACTAGTGATTTTCTAAAATTAAAACTTTCCTAAAAAGCACTTGGTGTTATTCTCACCTAGTCCTAATGTTGGTGAATGAAATATTACATAAATTAAGAAAAGCAAGTGTATTTCCAACCCTCTCCCTTTAAAATTAACTCTTTTTATCCTTGATAGTTTATTGTTCTCAAATCCTATGCTTTATTTCCAACTAGCTAGGTCCTTTTAATATCTCAATGTTCCTAGGATTACCTAACATATATTTTCACCAATGTATTATCGACTCGAAGATTGAATTATTGAGAGATAAGTGGGAGATTACTTATCCAACTATCACTTTGAATGGGGGTAATAATATGGATGATTCTAACACTCTGAAATACAGCAGCTCAAACCTGTATAATGATGATACTTCTTATCACTATTGAATCTCCTCAGCAATGGCAAAAGATGAAATTTGAAAAATAAAAGATTAGTAGAATAAAAGAAGAGAAGAAGATTGAGGTGACCCTTGAGTTTTATTCATTATTTTGTGAAAAGCTTACCAACTATTATAGCCTTAAGTAGTATATGTAGCAGAGTAGGTTATGAACCAATGCGCAAGATTTAATAGTAGTAATCTAGTGGCTAAGATAAAAAGAGATACCGAAATGTTTCAGATGTTGTGGACCAGCAAATCGAGAACTGAGCTGACTTATGCATAAGCTGAATAACTTTCAATTCTTCTTATTAGTCCCCCTCAAGGTAACAATAGTTGATTGTATTGTTAACATGTCACAAAGTTCAGAATAGCATGTAGTACTAAGAGGTTTTGTGAAGAGATCAGCTGGTTGATCTTGAGAGCATATATGATGCACTGTAATATATTGTGATCGAATGTAATCCCATATAAAATGAAAATCAATTTCTATGTGCTTGGTTCTTACATGAAATATGCGATTATTGGCCAAGGCAAGAGCTGATATATTGTCAAAATATTGCTTCATAGATCCAAGTATAGGAACTTGAAATTTAGCTAGTAATCGTTGAAGCCAAATAATGTCACAAGCAATAGTAGATAATACGTGATACTCAACTTCTGTCGAGGATCTCGCAAACGAAGTTTGTTTCTTCACCATCTAGGAAATGAGGGTAGTGCTAAGAAATTCACAATATCCTGTTATGGATTGATGCTCCATATGATCAGTGTCCCAATTTGAATTGGCATAGCCTGTCAGCACAAGGTTGGATGAAGTAATGGGTAATCTGAGAGACAAGATACCTTTGACATATCAAAACACTCGTTTACAAAGCTAAAAGTGGACTGTGCATATGTTGACAAAGGAAGTTAACTGCATAAAGAAGATCCGACCAAGTAATCATCAAGTATTGTAAAGAACCAACAAGCTGACGATATTGCTCAGGATAGGCATACGGAGGCTCATTTGGATCAGTTTTAGGAAATCTAGTGGGGAGAGGTGTGAGCACAGGCTTACAATTTGACATGGCTGCTTTGTGTAAAATTTTCGTCGCATAAGACGAATGGTTGAGATGAAGACCATTCTTAATATAGGTAACTTGTAGGCCAAGAAAATGATTTAACTGACCAAGATTCTGCATGAAAAATCTTAACTGTAAAGCAGTAAGAAGTTTGTCCATCTTAGATGAAAAATTCTCTGTAAGTAAAATATCATCTACGTAAACTAAAATATAAAACTGAATGGGAGTTTTGCTGAAATATTAGAAGTGATGGGTTAGCTGTGCTCTATTTAAATCCATATTGAAGGAGATATGAAGAAAATATGGCAAACCATTGACGTGGTACTTGTTTGATACCATAGATGGATTTTATTAATAAGAAAAAATGACTTGGAAATTGAGGATCAATGAAACCTGGTGGTTGCTTTATGTAAACTATTTCTAGAAGTGGCCCATGTAAGAAAGCATTAGGAACATCTAATGGTAGTATAGGCCAGTGGTGACCGACGGTAACAGTTAATAAAATGCAAATGGTGGGAAATTTCGCTGCAGGATTTCACGTTTTCTGTATAATCTAAACCATGTTCTTATTGAAATCCCTGGGCTACAAGTCTGGCTTTGTAGCGAGTGATGGTTCCATTCAAATTATATTTGGTTTTGAACAACCATGTACAACTCAGGATGTTGGTTGTAGAAGTGGGAGGGACTAAAATCCAAGTCCCATGTTTTTTGAAGTGCTTCAATCTCATTGCTCATGGCTTCCCTCCAAACCGAATATTGAATTTCTTGAGTAAAGCTAGTAGGATTTTTAGGTACAACTGAATGTTGTAAGTCAAGGATTTGGTGAGGTTTTAATTTTCCTGTTTGTACTCTTCTGATCATGGTATGCCGAGGGGTAGAGGTGAAGGTGATAATGTAGAAGTGGAAGTTTCAGTAGCGGATGAGATAGGAAAATTTTGAGTTAGGGATGGTGTGGAGGTTGAAAGAATATTTGATTCAGGTACATTAGATAGTCCAGGAGGAGAGATTGAAGAAATAGGAATTAATGGAAAAGTTCTGATATTAGTTGGATGCTCGATAGGTGCTTGAGTAGGAGGAGTTGTAGATGAACCAAAGGGAAATATTGTTTCATGAAAGTGGACATGACAAGAAGTGTGTACTTTACATGTATTATAATCAAAACATTTATAGCCTTTGGCATGAGGAGCGTACCCAAGAAAGATGCACGGATTGGATCATGAAGCAAGTTTATTGGATAGGTGTGTTGGAAACCAAAAGTAACATAAGCATCCAAAAACTTGAAGATGTTTATAGTTAGGTGTCTGCTTGTACAAGATTTCATAGGGAGAAATATTATGACTGGTTGGAGAAGGTAGATGGTTAATTAGGTAAGCTATCGTTAACAGAGTATCTACCCAAAATTTTGGAGGTAGATGAGCATTGAATAGTAAGGCACGAATGGTTTCTAGAAAATGTTTGTGTTTTCATTCAGCAATGCCATTTTGTTGAGGTATGTATGGAATAGATTGCTGGTGAATATGCAAAACTTTTGAAGATGATTTTGAAAAATTTTATTAACATATTCATCTCCGCCATCAGTTCTTAAAATTTTGATTGATTTTTGAAATTGTTTTTAAACAAGGTTTTTAAAATGTAAGAATTTAGAACACACTTCAGACTCGTAATGAAGTGGATAAACCCAGGAGCAGTGATTATAGTCATCAACAAAAACAAGATAATAATGATAAGGTTGCATTGATAAAGTGGGGGAAGGATCCCATACATCACTATGGATAAGTTCTAAACATTGAGTTGAAGTAGTAATTGATAAAGGAAAGGCTAGGCGAGTACAGTTTGCTCTAGAACAAGCATTACATTGTGAAGATAAAGAAGATCTAATTGGTAACACTTTGGAAAGGAGATGTTGAGTTGTAGTTGAAGGATGAACAAGTGAACAAGCCGCTGGTGTCAAAATAGATTTTGATGGAGAAGAAGCAAGAAATGTTGTAGGAGAGGTGGACGAAGACTTGGATTGATTCTTAGGATTAATTGGGTAGAGACCATGAAGACTGGTCCTCAGAGAAGTGTCGTGTTGGTCTGGGAGTCCTTAATATCAAAATCATTAGCATCAAGAAGCACAAAACATTGATTGTCAATAGTAAGCTTATTTATAGAGAGTAAATTATGAGATAGTTGAGGTACATAAAGCACTTTAGGTTGATAAAGCTAACTATGAGGAGTTGGAAGGAAAAATTGACCAGTATTTGTAATAGGAAGTTACTACCCATTTTATACTTGCACATGAGAGTTACCAATATATGGTTGAACATTTTGTAGATGGGTAGGATTAAAGGTAAGATGTTCTATTGCTTCTGAGTCCAAAAACTAGTAGAAGTTTGAGAGCTGTCCGTAGTGATGTATGCCTGTGGTGGAGTGTTGTAGTTGGAATCATGATAATACCAACTATTGATTTTTGAGTGTCTAAATTTACCACAAATTTAACACTCAATTTAAGGGCATGATCGACTTTCACTATGAGTTGGAGAGGAAAATTTGCCAGCTGAACGAGGAGATGATCCGCAACCAGATGTAGAACAACCTGCAGGTGGTCATCTGCAAAATGAAGAGCTGCCGCGAGAAGAACCACTAGTGGCTGCCAAGGAAAAGTTTGAATATGTTGTATGTGCAAAAGAGACATCACAAGTTGAATCAGAAGCAAGGTACAGCTCTTCGCTGCAAAGCAGGGCATAAAAATCATCCAATATAATCAGTTGTAACTGATTTTGAATTGAAGTTTTAAAAGATTGATAGGAGGCTGAGAGTCCATTAAGTGTATAAAGAAGAATGTCCTCTGAATCAATAAAGGAACCTGCTGCAGCAATATCATCGACCTTGGACTTGATATCTGATAAGTATTGCAACATTGTTTTACTCCAAGTTGTAGCTATTGTAGTTCACTTTTTATTTGCAAGATCCTTGATGGATTCATAGACTACAATCGTCTTTCAGGAGTTGCCAAATTTCATGAGTAATCAAGATTTAAAATGTAGGTAAAAGTGAGGCAGAGAAAGTGGAGTAGATTGCATAATATAGATGTTGATCGATGAGTATCCAATTTGACTGAAGAGGATTAGGAACAAGGATGTCATTGTTGGAGATAATTTGTTTGGGAGGTTGAGTAGTAGAACCTGAAATATATCCCTCAAAATTTTTGGCGGTGAATAGCTTCAGAAGTTGGGACTTCCATAGTAGATGACTGTCAGATGTAAGCTAGACGGTGACCATGGTCTTTACATTGGCCATGAAAAATTATAGTTGAGGTGGGATTGAAATAGCAGGGGAGGAAGACATGCCATCGGACACATTGGCCGGAGAGGTTGTCGAAGTCGTTGATGACGCAGCCATTCAAAAGAAAAAAAAATAAGCTAAAGCTCTGGTACCATGATGAATCTCCTCAGCAATGGTAGAAGATGATATCCAAAAATGAAAGATTAGAAGAAAAGAAGAGAAGAAGATTGAGGTGAGCCTTGAGTACTGTTCATCATTATGTGAAAAGCTTGCCAACTATTACATCCTAAAGGAGTATATGTAGCAGAGTTGGTTATGAACCAACGCTCAAGATTTAACAATAGTAATCTAGTGGCTAAGATAAAAAAAGAGATACATAAATGCTTCAAATGTACTAGAGAAGCAAATCAAGAACTAAGCTGACTTATGCATAGGCTAAATAACTTATCAATCACATCACCCTCTTCCACTAGTTCAAGACTCTAACAACCCAAGAAATCCCAACTACTAGTTTTTACGAAAACTATCAACCAATACTACCATAAGGCAAAATTATATTTCAACCGAAATAGACTTATGTTTATTAGTCTTTGTATTCATTTATTGTATGCTAAAAAATGGAGATGAAATGAAACAATATAATAAACATTTTCATAATCTTATCTTATTTGCATTTCTTTCCTAATGGCTACATTCTTAGAATAAATATGTTTAATCTGATTAACAAGATTCAATATCGCAACCCCCTTTTTCTCTCTTCTTCCATGTCTCATTTCTCTCCCTCCAAAGCTACTTATGGTCAACCACTCTAATGGATGGAAATAAAATAAAATACATATTATATGTTTAAATTAATTTGAACATAAAAAGGACAAATTTATATTTTTTAATTTATAATTAATTAAATTTTATTATAAGAATTTTTGGGTAATTCTTTGTATCATAAAAATGTAAAGATCATAATGGATATCTGCACTTCATTTCAAGTGAAATGATTGCGTGAAGTTATACTTTTCTCTATTTAGGTCTATATGACATTTAAGAAACAATAAATACAAGTAACAATTTTTTTGTGTTTGGTTGACACCATTGAACATTGCCCATGCCTGCTATCACCCAAAGAAAGTTATCGACCATCACAATTGGATTGTTGTAGCTAATTGTAATAGCTCATCCACCATCTTCTAACCACCATAGCTTATTTTTCATTTTCTAATTGTCCTTGCTTGACTTATCTTGCCCTGCTATTGCCATTTAAGAGTCATCGACAAACCATTATGGATCCCCATCAATTGTTCGATCGGAATAGACATCTATCATCTTCCTATTGATTATCATTGCTCATCCATTATCATTGTCTAATTCTTAATTACCACTAACTTCTCCAATAATCTGTTTTGCGTCCACTAGAAACCAAGTTAGTATTCTCAACTTCGTAATATTATCTTCTCCAATTAAGGGGTATATAAGACCACCATAGTGTCACTTACATGGAGGATAATTTTAATTTAATCAAACCCCATGATTTTATCCTTTTTATTATTCAGTATAAAAATCCTAATATCTCTTTTGCAATATTCTTTATCTACGTGCAATCTACAATATTAACATTAAAAATACTCTCTATTATCATAAATATTCTATCTTGTAATAATAATATTCTTTTTATTTTCTTTTTTAAATTTAAATTAAGGCTTTTGATGCTTGTATGATGGGAACAATGAGGAAGTGGGCTCAATAGACAATGGGGATAGAATTACAAAGGAGGTTTTGCGCGAATGACATGTGCGGATGAGAGAGAGATTGTGGTCACCAGAGAATGGAAAATGAAATTCATTTGAATTGGGGAGGGGGGGTTCTCATAGTGTTTGAATGGATCAAAGGTCGCGAATGGTATGTTCGAAAATAGTTCGATTAGAATGAATTTTTAATCCATAAAAATAAGCCCTTTGTTAATATTTAATTTTTTTTTCTAAAAAAGATGTATTTATTCTTTCATATCAAATACTTAAAAATATAAAACTAATTTATTATTTTTATATTTCACTTTTTGTTTAGGGGAAAATTTGGGCTAGGCCCGTATATTAATCGAAAAGAAGATGTTACATGTAAAGAAGAAATGTTAAAGCCTAATGAAAGGCTGGCTTACAGAAGCCCAAAAAAGAAATACCCTAAAACAAAAGAGTTACAAAATATATCAAAGAAAGCTGAATTGCCTACAGCAACCCACAAAAATGGAACCCAACAACTTCCCACAAAATCGAATCAGCTTCGCCTCGACTCAGAAAGAAGAATTAGTTAAACGTGATCCCCTGGTTACCCCAAAGGCCGTCCAAGGGGAGCCTGAATAGGGTACATCATTGTCCAAGGCTTTACCCACAGGCAATAAGATCGAGAGCCAACCATTGTAGCAAAAGCCATAGATAAGGAATTAGAGCAGCTCCAACAATGTAGCAGCATTTTTCCATTTATAAACCTTCCCAAGAACAACACTTTTGATAACAAAAGTAGAGGTAGTGGAGCTATGAGAAGAGGACCCAAATCTCCGGTCATTACATTCTCGCCATATAAAATAAATGGTACAATAGGCAGTAAGTAGGTAAAAATTTCTTTCCAATTTACTGTGAGAGAACTGCGACTCAATCCAATCAAGAAGTTGGAACACATTCGGCCTAAGAAGGAACCCATGCACAGTAGGAATAATTTGGGAAATAATAGAGAATGAGTAAGAACATTCAAAAAACAAGTGAGAAACACTTTCAGGAGCGCGGTGACATAGTCCACAAATGGAAGGAACATTGATATTACGCTTAATAAGCTCATCCACAGTTTTCAAACCTCCCATAATAGCCATCCAGGCGCATACAGAGAAACGAAGCACAGATTTAGCATGCCAAATCAATTTAGACCAAGCATAAGATGGTTCCTGAATGTAAAAGCTTTTAACATACTCCTTAAAGCTTCCAGTAGTGTAATTTTCCCAGCTAATACAAGGAACATCAGAATCATGAATGCAGATAGAAGAGATATATTTTTTTAAATGCAGGGGAAGAGAGCTAGGAAGAACCCAACTATTCCCAAAGATGAAATCTCTAAGATGCACATCCATAGAAGTAATATTGAGAAAATGAGAAACATCAGGAACGTCAAAAAGTGAATTGTGGTGACACCAGTGATCCCAATGCAACAATATGGGGGAGTTGACGGTGATTCTAAAAGTGAAAAAACGCCTGACAACCATAGCAGTACACAAATAGACTTCCATAATTTAGAGTCTTTAATACTGTAGGGACGCCAAAGAGATTTATAATAATTGATTAGCCATGCAGAGAGCAAAGAATGGATGTTGTACATTGTACAAATCACTGAACAACTAAAGGCATATTGCAGAGAATTGAAAGACGGTATGCCCAAGCCCCCGCAAGCCTTAGGCATACAAATCCTATCCCAAGAGATCATGTGAATTTTCTTACTACCATCCATCTCACCAAAAAGAAGAAATTTAGAGGATAACCTCTTAATGAATTTCAAGATGGATTTTGGTATAATGGATCCCCTTATCCAGTAGGCTATAGAATTAATCATAGTGAACTTCAGAAATTGCAACCTTCCAGCAATAGAAAGAAGTTTGGCCCTCCAACCAGACATTTTCTTAGATAAGCTATCTACTAAAGGCATAAAATCAGAGATCTTCAAAGCTTTGAAAGAGAGGGGTACACCCAAATAAGTGATATGTTCACAAATATTGTGACTATCTAAAGCATTAGAAATAGCAAGATAATTTCTCAAACACTTAGGAAACATAATAGAGCTCTTATCCAAATTGATATGCAAACCCGACGCTTGAGAAAACTTGTCTAAAACATCATTTAAACCCTGACAATTGTCAATCGAAGCCTCCCCGAATATAAGAACTTCATCAGCATAGAGGAGATGGGAAATATAAAACCCATCCATGGAAAATCCTTTAAAGTCACTAGCATCTAACAGGGAGGAGAAAGCATCCATAATCAGACAAAATAGATGGGGGCTAAGGGGGCAACCTTGCCTTAAGCCAGCAGAGGAAGGAAAATAACCTTCTAAAGCACCATTAAGAATAACAGAAAAGTTAACATCAAAGATGCAAGATTTTATCCAATTGACATAGATGATAGGAAATCCAATCTGATGAAGTCTAGCAATAAGGAACTCCCTAGCCACAGTGTCAAAAGCTTTACGGATATCAAGTTTAGCACAGGAAAATTTTGAGCTAGTCCTATGGCAGTAAGATAGAATTTCTTTTGCCAACAGAATATTACCAGTAGATATTCTATGCTTAACAAAACCTGACTGATTTGGTTTCACAATAAAAGGCATGATAGGAGCTAAACGGTTAGCTAAAATCTTGGCAATGCATTTATAAAGAACATTACACAATGCAATAGGCCTAAAATCTGAAATACATGAAGAATTTTTATGTTTAGGAATGAGTGCAAGAGCCGTGGATTTAAGCCCTTTAGGCATGTATTTTTTGGTAAAAAAGGAGCCAACTGCTTTTATCAACAAAGGACCGATGATGTACCAGACAGTTCTGAAAAAATGGAAATTGAAACCGTCGGGCCCTGGTGCAGAGGTAGGAGAACCAGAGAAAATAGCATGCTTAATCTCATCAGTACTAACCAAACCTGAAAGAGCAGAAATAAGATGATCAGGAATATTATGCCCCTGCGGAAAAATGGTCATATCCATCTGAATAGGCGGAGCAGGATTGAAAAGATCCTGGAAGTAATTGATAACACTTTGAATTCCAACAGATGAAGGGTCAATAGAAGAAGATTGAGTAAGATGCCCCAAAACTTGTTGCTTGCATTTTCGATTTCTGATGCTAGCGTACAGAAATTTTAAATCTTCCTCCCCGTGTTTGAGCCAGTTCACTTTGACTTTCTGAATATTCCAGGATGCAACAATACTAGAGAAATCAACAATTTTTAAGTTGGTCTCTTTCAAAGAAGCATTAAAAGAAAGATTCTGAGGTTCTTCATGTAGTTTTCCCAACCAAAAAGATTGAATTTTGTGGAGCTCATTGAGATGAGAAGTGACAGAATTTGAGCAAGCCCATGATTCCATCTTTATTCTACCTTTGAACATTTTAAGATTAGAATAAAAAGCATTTATGGGATTTCCAAATTGAGGAGAAGAGAAAATCTCTATAAGTAAAGTCCAATAGCAGTAAAATTTAGTCCAATAATTTTTAAACAGAAATCTATGTTTGGAGTTAATGAACAAACCAGAATGTAAAATGATAGGACAGTGATCAGAGCAGGAGGGACTTTGGTAAGAGCAGTAAGAATTAGGAAAAGCAGAATTCCAAGCCTCATTGACCAAAGCCCTATCTAACTTGATGTGAATAGGAGAATCCGAACGTTGATTGAACCAGGTGAATTTGCTCCCAATCGAATGTAGATCCTCTAAGCCATTAACAAAGATCATATTATTGAAATCCGAGAGATACCTAGTAGTTAAAGGAGAAACTCCTAGATTTTCGTAGGTATACCGACAACAATTATAATCACCCATCAAAATCCAAGGGACATGAGACAAAGGTGCAGAATTAGAATTGAGCTCCCAAAGAACCGTGCGCTCAGCACTTAAATTAGAAGCATAAACAGCAGACAATTGAAACATCAGATTCCCACCAACAGAAACCATACCCGAAATAAGTTGAGTGTTGATGACAGAAGGCTGGAAATGAAGTTTAGATGAATTCCATTTCACCCAAATGCGTCCAGATGAAGAAAGCCCAAAATTATTACAACTACTTTCAGAATTGAAAATAGAATGAGAATAATCGAAGAACGGATCAGCCAGGGATGACTGAGGATTTCTATTCTCCAGTATACATAGCATATCTAGATTGAATGAAGAAACAAGACGCTTACAACAAAGCACCTTATCAGGGCGGTTAAAACCCCTGACATTCCAGACCGCAATGTTGGGCAGAGACATTAGAAACCAGGGTGTATGGGGGGATTTTTACCTTGCCTCCCCCTAGCTGGTTTTTTAGATGAGGCAGGTATAGAAACCAATTTAGCCTTCTCTTTAGAGATCTTACTAGATTCTGCCTTAGGTTCAGATGGCGAAAAATCAGTTGAAGACTCAGAATCGTCCTACTGTTGCAAAATGTCAAATATGTTTGGAGGGATAACTCCCGAAGGAGGGGTAGGAGAGTTAGGTACCTTAATAAGGTCTAAGACATGGTCATCGTTTTTTGGAGAATTGAGGTTAGGGATATTTGGAGGATCCGAAGAATTCTCATCCAAAACCGAAGGGGCTTGTGAAGCATTAGATGGAATTCTATGTTCTGTGGCAGGAGGAGAGTGCTTTTGGTAATGGAGTTGCATACCCAAACTGTTAGGGTGAGTAATCGAGTGCAGAGCCTCAGAGGAAGTAGAAGGAGTGTCCCTCGCTTGTGTAGTATTAGGATGGGTAGGGGGAATGACTGAAACAGAGTGAACTGTGGCAGCCGCTACCTGAGGATGTTGATATGGATTTGAACTAGCGGAGAGATTACGTTTGTTGGGATTTCTACTATTACTTCTTCCTCTACGGTTGGAAGCAAAGGGAGCAGCAGCAGAAGGATTATCATTTTCCGCATTAGCCCCTGCAGGCTTTGACGGACATGAAGCAGAAAAATGAACTAAGGACTTACAGTGGCTACAAGGAGTAGGCCTCCATTCATACTGAACATTTAGTCGGACAATATCACCATCAAGGGTCGACATAGAAATCTCTGTAGGATATTTAGCTTCACTGTCTACATGCACACAAATTCTCGCATACATGAGCCTAGTCCTCTGGGAAGTCAGGTTATCCGCAGCAATGGGCACCCCAACTTTGCTAGCAATTCTCGAAATGCCTTCCGAATTCTAGCAGGCTAAAGGAGATCATGTATCTTGATCCAAATCGGGACAGAGGAAAAATTTTCTTTGGTAGGCTTAAACTTGGGGTGCCATTTATGAAGGATAAACGGCTTACCCAGCAGAAAACAAACGCCTTTTGCCCAAACCAGCTCAAAGTCTTCTGAACAGGGAAGAAGCCGTCACTAAGAGAAAGCAGCTGCAAAGATCCTTTTAGAGGCCAGATTTTCTTCATGGCCCCAAGCAGCGCCTCGAAGTAACGATGGCGCCCTATCGAGTAGCCAGCAAAACTTAAGCTCCAGGAGTCAGCCCCTTTTGCTAATTTTTCTCCAGAGAAAGGTATGATCTCTAGTTCAGAAGGGTGAAAGGAGAAGCGAAGATCTGAGGGAGAAGGCTCTGAAGGAGCAAAAAACTGCTTCCATAAGTGCTGCAGACTAGACAAGGCCCCACCAGAAGAAGAAGGCAACGGAGGGAACTCAGAAGAGGCAGAAGGAAAGTCCATCCGAAAAACGGAGGAGGAGAGGAGAAGAAAGGCGTAGCCTCCGGCGGAGCCGGAGGAAGAGAGAAGAAGAAGGAAGCAAAACAGCGGGAGGCAAAAGGGAAAAAAACCCCGCAGCCGCACACTTTGAGTAAACTAAATCAAACAGTCTCGTTTTTAGTGAGAAGTTGTTATAAAGTATTAATTACCTACAAAGATACTTTTTTATATTTAATATGTGCTAATGCTAGTGAAGTAAATTAAATAATTTTACCCCATAATTCATTTTCCTCACATATCATAAATAAAATAAGAACAATTAAAGCTTTGTTTGGGAGAGTTTTGTGCTGCTTTTTAAAATAGCATTGTAGTATAAAATTTTATTTTATTTTTTATTTTTATACTAAAAATCTGCTTTATAAAGTAGTTCGAAAGTAGTCACAAATGAAGCCAAAATTGGCCGTCTATATTTTGCCTTCTTTAAGCTTCAGTTGTTCTGGGCAAATTATTGCATCCGGTCATCGGACGCGGAGATAGGTCCGAATATTAATAAAATATTATTTTAAATTAAACGCGTCAAAAGTGCAGGTGAAGCGCAGGTAAAGAGCAGGTAAAGCGCAGTCAAAAGCGAAAGTAAAACGCAGTCAAACCGCAACTAAAGTGCAAGAAAAACGCAACAAAAACTCAAGTAAAAAACGCAGGTGACGTGGTAAATTTTTATTGAATGTCCGAACCTATTCTCCTCATCCGGTGACCGGATGCAATAATTTGCCGTTGTTCTGATAGTAAAGCAAAGCAATCTGATTAACATTTCCCTAAGGCTGCACCAAATTGATTAATATGTATGTCATCAGAAAATTCATTGAATCAAGCACATATCTTGATGCATATAAGAAGTAGAGAGTCCAAAAGCACTCATGAACAGAGGGAAAGAGTCAAAAGAAATCCAAGCAAAGCACCAATTAGAAAGCCCAAAAAAATAGCAATCACTATTGCAAAATCTGATACTTCGCATTTTACGTAAAAGCCACAACATTTGATTTTTCTACTCTTCCCTTTCTCCAAGCAACAAAATTTACAGGAAGTACTCGCCGAATCATCAGCATTACACCTACCACCAACCATCCCCTCACCGCCTGCTTTGGCGGCCTCTGCCTCCCTCCATTCCCCACCGCCGTCTCTAACTTCCAACCACTCTTCATCCCAATCCCAAATTGGGCCGCCTGAAACCACCGCATTTTCCGGAATTCTCCTTGCCGGTTCCTCACTACGGAATCCCTCTTCTTCTTCTTCTTCTTCTTCTTCAATTGATTCCCACAAGCTTAAATCCAGAATGCTCTTCGGAGAAATCCAGGTCGCCTCAGCGCAGCCGGAGGCGGCGAAGGGGTGGCGCAGAAGCTCTTCCGCCGTCCACCGCTCCCCTGGATCCTTCCTCAAGCACTTATCTAGAAAATCCCTCGCCTCCTCCGACACCCAATCTGGAATTTCCGGCACATCGCCGGAGAACCCAATCCGGTGAATTGCCGCCACAACATCATCAATCTCTGGCCACGGCGACTGGCCAGCGAACATCTCAATAACTGTGCACCCCAGCGACCAAACATCAGCTGACATCCCCTGCTCCTCCCCTCTCGCGGCCTCTGGCGCCATGTACATCGGCGTCCCACGTACGTCCAGCTCGCCGGCGGCGACCCACCGCGCACAACCCAAATCGCCTATCTTGGCCCGCTCGCCCGACACCAGAAGTACATTCCCCGGCTTGACGTCGCAGTGGACGACGCCTTGACCGTGAAGATAAGCCAAACCGGTGAGAATATCTCGGGTTTTGTAACGGATGGCCGGTTCATCCAACCGTCCGCCGGAGTTCTTTATATAGTCAGCGAGAGAACCGCCGGGGGCGTACTCAAGAAACAGATTGTAGAACAGAGCGCCACCGTCGCGCGGGGCCACGTCGAAGCCGAAACTAGAGATAATGAAAGGTGAGCTGAGAGCAGAGAGGATGCTCTGCTCGCGCTGCAGAATGGCGGAGCGGGACAACTCGGCGGACTTGACGGCGATGAGATCGCCAGAACTGGAAGAAGCAGCGAGGAAGACTGTGGCGGTGGAGCCGCGGCCGATGGCCGGCCCTCTAACCCACTCAGCTCCACCCATTGCAGAACAAAGGAATTGTCTTGATTCTTAACGATTCTTGACGATTCAAGAAAGAAATAAATAGGAAATGGAATTTGGAGTGTCATTTAGCGATTGTTCGCTTGTGTTACAGGGAAGGAAGAGGAATACAAAGAAGCAAGCAGTGTGTCTACTCAAAGAGAGGAATCCACGCGTCCTGAAGTAAAGGTGTTGCCTGGCCAACTGGTGGCCAGCAATACCTTAAAGACTTTTTACAGTTTCTTTTGGGAAGTTAAGAGATTAATGGATTTATTCTTCTTCACGTCCTGCACGGCACGAAGCCGGCGTGGCAAGAGGATATGGAAGGTATAAAAATGTGGCTTTTGACATCCAAGAAAACAGTTTGGGTTGTTGGCAGATTTCTTTCATGCTTATATTGTGTTTCTCTAGAATTTCAGCTATGTATGGTTGTAATATACCTGTCAATAGGGGTGTCAATATTTGACACGACACGACAATCCGACCCGGATCCGACCCGGAAAATCCGGGTTGGACCCGACCCGTTTGATAAACGGGTCGGGTTCGGGTTCACAGATTTGACCCGTTTAATCAAACGGGTCGGGTCGGGTTGACCCGGCGGGTTACCGGGTCAACCCGTAAACCCGTTTAATTTAAAAAAATAAAGAAATGTCTTCTCAAAACGGCGCTTTGGGCTTCTCAAAGCTTCTCCTCGAGCCCTTCAAAGCCCGGATCCTGTTCACGTGCTCCTTATCCTTGATGGAAAGGCAAGGATCATTTGATGATTACTCAGCCAGTCCATAACAAGCTCCTTATCCTTGCTCCGCCCAAGGATCCTGACATCCTGTTCACGTGCTCCGAGCTCCGTGCAGCTCATGCTCCTTCCCCAAAAAAAAAAAAAAAAACTCTGATGCTCTCTTGTTTTGCGTGTTTTACAAGATGAAGGAAAGTATCAACATCAGTTGTTGCAACTTTAATACTTTATCAAGTTTGTGCACAGGCGTCCGTCTCCGGTCTCCAGTCGCTTCAAGGTGGGGTGGGATCAATTTTGAGAGCACGTTTGCCAAACTTGAAAAAAAAAAAAAAAAGATTGGAAGAACGCTGTTGGGTCGCGGGTCGGGTCGGGTCAACCCGGCAACCCGGCCGGGTCGGGTTCGGGTTCGGGTTGACCCGTTTAGATACGGGTCGGGTCGGGTTCGACCCGAACCCGGCGGGTTGACCCGAATTGACACCCCTACCTGTCAAGGGATCTGAAAAAACCACTCATAATTCGATGCTTTGGAGAATCATTATTCTGCATAAAAGTCCTATATGGGTCTTGGTTGGGTACCCATGCTTTACTCGAACGGGTTTTGCCCACACATGGTGACTTTAGGGATGTTGTACCCACCTATACTCACCCACTTTTCATGCTTGTTGAGCACAGTCTGCTATGGACTGATGGTCTTGAGGCTTGTTGCCCTTTGCTCTGATTGCAAACTTTCAAGCTGCATATAGAAATTTACCGTAGTCGCAGCGTAGTTAACTACTACACACTACGCAGTGAGGATTGTAGTAATATAAAATAGATGGTGATTAGCAATGTAAATCGATTTATTCCCCGATATTGAGCAAGGACCCATACCCACCCACAAGGTCATTGACGTACACATACCCACACATACACATGGGTGGGTGTGAGTATGGGTACCTAATGCAGGGTTCTGTTCTGCATTCAAAATTCTCGCTTTTGCTTTTCTATGATCAACCACTGATTCTCTCTCTCTCTCTCTCTCTCTTTTTTAAGGAAATTTAGAGCTGAGCTCATATATATTAAGAAAAAGAGGGATACAAAAACATATATAATCTTGTATTACAGGGAAATAAGCAAAATAAAATTACAAGTAATAAAGAAGCCCAAAAATAGGGAGGGGGGGGGGGGGGGGGGGGGGGGTGGAGACAAAAACCTCGGACTCAGAAAAATGGGAACTAACAACATAAGCAAAATGCTTAACAAGCGTAAGGAAGATCAACCAATCTGACCAATCCGTGAAGAGGAGGGTTGCATATGCATTACTATTTAAAATATAGAAAAATACAACTATAAGTGGGAAATACTATATTCACACTCCTTCAACAATGACTTCTTTTGGGACGATTTTCTTATTATTTTTTAAAATAGTTTTATAGTTCAAACTTTTTAATTTTTTAACTAAAAATATACTTAAAGAAGCAGTAAGAAAATCGTCCCAATCAAAACTGAAATAAAAAAAGAAGAAGAATGAAGATTGACACTGTCACTATTGTTCGACACAAAATTACAATTCAACACAAACTGTGCAAATAAAAAAAAAAATCAGCAACTCTATTATAGTGACAAGGTGTATGTTCGAATATAACTTGATGGAAGTTTGGCAGCAACTCAGGAGCTTGAAGTGGCTTTTTTTGCCAGATTGTTTTGTCAAAGCTATGCTGTAAATACTCCATAACATTACAATTATCTTCTTTCTTATCAGATTTTTTTATTGCTTCTTAAAATAGAATTTTAGTAAAAAAAATTATTTGTTGTACTAAAAAGTTGTTTTAAGAAGCAGTAAGAAAGCCATCCCAAATAAAGCCAATCTTGAGGAGGTTGATTGCTTTCATTTCAATAGCTGAATTATTCCAATGCTCTCATTGGCTTCCAACTGCAATAATAAGATTGATATTTGCATCACGGATGACTACACCAAGTCCAGATTTGTCGAAAGCTGGGAGGGCTGTTGTACTCTTGTGCTGCTTATATGGAAAGGCTCAAGCCTTGGCGAAGGCTTCCAGAATGGTAGCTACTATAATACTTGGAGATTTTTCTTACTGATTGTGCTTTTTTGCACAATAAAGTCTGCGTCAATAGATATCATATTGCTGGAGATGTTTAAAAGCTTGGCAAAGTTCATTAAGTGAAGTAAAAACAAGAAGTTTACAACCCCACCGGGTTAAGACGGTGCTGATGACTTTGAGGCCTTTGCAACTACATTTAACTGTAAGTGATTAGGCATAGCTATGAAGGGGGTGAATTTGCTGATTTAAAAAATAAGTTCTAGTTTGATTAATAATGATAATTTACAATGGAAATAAATTGAATGGTTAACTTTTGAATACTTGATTTTGATTTTTTAATGTCGATGCACTTGAGATCAAACATGTTTAACAAAATAGATTCAAATATAAATTTGATTTAAGCACAAAAAAAATAGTAACAATTTTTTTTCTTTATTATTTTTCTTTTATTTTTTCAATGAATAATGCTTGCAACAAAGCTAGATCTAAGTAATAAAAAAAATGCAAGAAGTAAAGTAACACAGAAAACAACAACAACAACATCAAGCATTTGTCCCCCTACGTTGGGTCGGCAACATGAATCCTTTTTCTCCATTGTGTCCTATTAAAAGTCAAATTCTCGTTTAAACCCAATAGAGAAAGACAATTTCTAATATTTTCTATCCAAGTCTTTTAAGGTATATCTCTGAACATAAGTCAAATCTAATAACTCTATTGTCCTAACTAGAAGGCTGCCATTTTATGTGACCTAACCATCTAAGGCGACTCACTACAGGAAAATCACTCATTTCCGGCGGCAATTTCCGGCGGAAATTGGGCATTTTCCGGCGGTTTTGTAATTTAGCGGCCGTTTTTCCGGCGGTTAAAATGCCGCCGGTAAAAACCGCGTAGGAAAATAAATTCCGGCGGTTTTTTTCCGGCGGCAAGTTCGTCCGGCGGCTTACCGGCGGTCTTAAACCCGCCGGTCAAATTTAAAAAAAAAAAAAAAAAAAAAAAAAAAAAAAAACCCCGCCCCCACCGGGGCTCCGCGCTCCGGCCAGGCTCCCGGCACTCCCGCGCTCCCGCCAGGCGCGGCCCGCGCTCGCGATCTGGTTCCCGCGCTCCGGCGCTCGCGATCCCGGCTCCCGCGCCCGCTCCTCGCGTCTGCGCGCGGTGAGATTCGAACCGTGGATCTCCCGTGTTGATTTCAACAAACCGACCGAAATGCCAATTATGTAAATACGTTATATTTGTCAATATTATTTATTTAACTATATTCGGACCGAAAATCAATTAATTAATTATTTTTTTTAAAATAAAACTAATTAATTTAAAATAAAAAATAATATTTAATATAAAATAACAATTAACTAACTAAATAATTTTAAAATGAAAATTAATTAAATAGTTAATATAAGTTTTAATTAATTTTTGTTAAATCATTTACATAGTAAATTTTTTTTTTGTTTTCAATAAAATTTTTAAAGCCGCCGGAAACGTGAAAAAGCCGCCGGAAATCCGCCGGAAAATTCCGTGACGGAAAACCGCCGGAAACGCGCCGGAAAGCCGCCGGTAAATTCCGCGGGAATATTTTGCGGGAAATTAGCCGTCGCAAAATTTTGCGGGGAAATTAGCCGTCGGTAAGCCGCCGGTAAGCCGTCGGAAAGCCGCCGGAAAAATTTTGTAGGGAATAAGCCGTCAAAAACCGCCGGAAATCCGCCGGAAAGCCGCCGGAAAACTGGCCGCCGGAAAGCCGCCGGAAAATTCCGCCGGTAATAAGTGATTTTCCTGTAGTGACTCTCTCTAATCTTATCATCCACCGGAGCTACTCAAACCTTTTCACGTATATGCTTATTTCGTATCATGTCTCTAAGGGTAAAGCCACTCATCCACCTGAGCATCCTTATCTCTGCAACACTTAACTTAGTATTATTCTTCTCTTTTAATGGCCAACATTCTACACCATAAATCATTGCAGGTCGCACCACCATCTTATAGAATTTTTTCTTAAGTTTGAGGGGGACTTTTCTATCACACAAATGGCCCGATGCATTTCTCCACTTCAACAGTCCAACTTGAATTCTATTGATAATATCCCCATCTGTTTCACCATCACTCTGAACAATAGATCCAAGATATTCAAAACGTGTACTCTTATTAATGACTTGATCTCCCAAAGTTACAATCCCCTCACTAGGACTATTACTGCTAAAATTACACTCCATATATTCAGTTTTAGATATACTTAAGCGAAAACCTTTAAGGTTGACCTCCATAATTCAAGTTTACCTTCAACTCCCTCTCTAGTCTTGTCAATAAGAAGAATATCATTAGCAAAAAGTATACACCAAGGTACATCCTCTTGCAAATGTCTAGTGAGACATCCATCACTAACGCAAAACGATATAGGCATAAGGTTGATCCTTGATGTAATCCAATCGAAATGGGAAAATACTTGGTCAAACCACCTTGTGTTTGAACACAAGTAATAGCTCCTTCATACATATCTTTAATAATTTGAATATTAGGATTATTAACTCCTTTCTTTTCAAGAACTTTTCATAGCACTTCTCTTGGAACTTTATCATATGCTTTCTCTAAATCAATAAATATAATGTGTAGATCCTCTTTATTCTCCCTATATTTCTCCATCAAACCTCTCAATAAATGTATGGCTTCTATAGTAGACCTACCTTGCATGAATCCAAATTGATTTCGAGAAACATTAGTATCTCACTCCCATAGTATTAAAGTGTTACACATTAACTTAATTCCACCATAATTCACACAATCTTGTGCATCATCTTTATTTTTAAAAATAGGACTCAACACACTCATTCTTCACCCATCTGACATCTTTTTAGTCTTCAAAATAGTATTAAAAAGTTTAGTTATCCAAGAACTTCCTTCATCTCCTAAGCATTTACACATATTTATTGGGTTATCATCAGGTCCAACAGCTTTTTCATAGTTCATTTTCTTTAAAGCCTCTCTAACTTCGATTTTACTAATACGTTGATAAAAATAGAAATCTTTATTTTCATTTAGGGTGCTAAGGTCACTAAAGTCAACGTATTTTTAGAATCTTCATTAAAAAGTTTATCAAAATCTCTTCTACCTTTGTTGAATATCATGTTCTAAGAAATGTACTTTTTGATCTTCATCCTTAATACACTTCACTTGAGCTAAATCCTTACTACTCATATCCCTTTGTTTGGATAACTTATACATATATCTTTCTCCCTCCTTAGTATTTAATCTATTATATAATTCATTAAAAGCTAAGACCTTTGTATCACATATTGCTTTCTTCAAATCTTTACATGCATCTTTATATATTTTCTAATTATCAGAATTTTTATATCTAAATTATTTTTATGATAAATCCTTTTATTTTTTATCTTTTCTTGCACATTTGGATTGCACTACCAACTATTTTTGAAAGTTCGTTATGAATGTTAAGCCCTTATGAATTGGCCCAAGGCTAACAAAGAGAGGTGAATTGGATAACATTAAAACCAAAGATAAAACTCAAACCAAAATCACCACAGAAATTAAAGTGCAGAAGAAAATAATGCGGAAGCAATAATAAGAAAAGAACACACCAAATTTATAGTGGTTCGATCAAACCTTGACCTACGTCCACTCCTTGGAGGCACCCTCCAAGTATTGCACTAAACTAAGTGTCTCTCCTTTAGCCCCCACAGCTAGGCGGAGAAGCCCTTACAAAATCACTTCCACCTTCCCTGGTGCGGCGGAGTCGTCGGGTCCTTTGACACCAAAGAGATTTTCTTCTTTGATGAATTTCCATCGAGATAAGTCTTGAATCCGATGGTATTCAGGTGCGAGCTTGCCGGAGCAACTGTATGGAACCCCCTCCACACTCCCTTGAGTCCCCCCTCACAGGATCTTCTCCCTCTCTCAAAACTCCACCCTTTCCTCACTCCATTTCAAGCTCTCTCTTCAAGTTTCTCGCAAAAGAACGAAGCTAAAATGACTGCCAAAGACACTTACAAAGTGCCTTGTTATAGCTTAAATATAAGTGCTAAAAATGAGCTCATTAATGCAAGTTGCCGACATTATCGTCCAGGACGATATAAATATCATCCTTTAAGATTAGTACAATTTAAGCCCAATCAGCTGGGACGATTTGAAACGATAAGAAGAAGTTTGTTCATATCATCCCGAACGATAATATATCATCCTAGACGATCAGAACAAATCGTGGAATATCGTCCTGAACATCGCCCTAAAAAATAGCTGTCTATTGTCCAATTGTCCAGTGTATCGGCCTGGATGATTTGGCGATCGTCCAGGACGATTTGATCGTACAATCAAGTCATAATTGCTTTCCTTAAATTCCTAAGAAATTTTGGAAAAAATTGCCCTGGATCATCCTGGACGATATTTTATAGTCCTGGACGATCCATTTGGACGATGTCTAAAAATAAGTAATTCCTAAATAGATTTGGCGATAGATTCTTTCTGTTTTGAGCCTATCATCCTGGCCGATACAAAATTGTCCTGGATGATTTGTTTTACATAATGACGGCTGCTTTAATGAGGATGCCCTAATTAGGGTTTCTGCTATTGAATTGATTGTCCAAGATGATATAAAATCGTCCTCGACGATGTTACCAAAAACAATAAACTCTAGGGAATAGTCAGAAATCTTCCAAGTTACAAAGCATCAGAAGCCACCCCAAATACAATAGACTCAAGAAAGGAAAAATGGTACAAAAACTGACTCAGACCTAATCTACTCAATCTTGAGCTGATTCCAAATTGCAGTCTGATCGTGTGGACATGAAATGTCAGTAAATAAGGTAGTCGTAGAGAAATGGAAGTGTTTGCTATCATCAAAATCATAAATCATGAAAATAGATCCGCAATAATTTTTACTATTAAGGGCTTTTCCCTTTGATACTCCAAGCACATTTTTTGTAATATTCTTAATACCACTATCTATTTTTTCTCACATAATATTATCATTCAGATATACAAATAAAATCTTAGAATCTAAAATCTTGCTCTCAAAAATATTTTTATTAAGATTCTTTAAATGCTCCCATCTAATTTGAGGAAATTGCTTTACTTTATTTTTTTTTTAATTTTTTGTCCTTTTATCTTAAAGTTCAAAACTAATAAGTGATGTTGGGTACATAAATTTACACTTGGAATAACTTTACAATCTTTTCAATCTAAATGATCAACTTTGTTTATAGGAAAATGATCAATGTGAGTTTTATTATAACCATTCTTATAAGTGATGAGATGCTTACATTACAGAAAAATGCTTCATTATTGTCAGACTTTCTATCGGATATATATATGCCAAAAAATGTGGTGAATTTATCGGCGGAATATGCGCTAGTAATTTTACGGTGGAATTTCCGACAGATTTACCGCTACTAGATTACCGACGGCTAATCCACCAATTTTGTACCGATATTATATATTATGACAGTAATTACTGGTGCATTTTGCACTGCTTACTTAAACCCAAAGAAATAATACTGGCGTAATTACTGGTGCATTTTGCACTTGTAAATTAATCGACGGATTATCCATTAGAAAAAAATGCCTATAATGGCCCTATATCGGTTAATCCCTGCCTGGCTTCTCATTTCTTTCATGCTTCTGGCTTCGTTCCTTCATCTCTATTCAAGTTTGCTCCTTCGACAACATTCCGTTGCTACTAGATCGAAAGTTGCGACATTTTTTGCTTGTAAATCCAATGGGATCTCATTTGCTATGTAGGCAACTTTCTCCATCACTGTTTGACTTTGCTCCTTCAATGAAGTTCCCTTCCTGCTGGATTGAAAGTTATTACATTTTTGTTTGGAAGCACGAATGTGTGCTTGCTTGTTATGTAGGTAACTTTCTCCTTTCACGTTGTTCGGGTTCACTCCTTCGACGACCTTCCCTTCCTATTGGATCGAAAGTTATGACATTTACGGGAGCTCGCTTGCTGTGTAGGTAACTTTCTCTCTTTCTCTTAAAACATTATGCATTATTCATGGTCATTTAAAAGGATCCAAAATGCCTATATATATGGAAAATTTTTCTCATGACCTTATTTTGTAAAATATGGGAATTGCATAATATGTAGGAATTAAGGGGCTCATGGGATAACTATAATGTGTTGGAATTAGGGGGCCACGAGATATAAGTATATTGTATTGGAATTAGGAGAGGGCTCTTTGTCTCTAGTTGATCTATGTCGAATAAGGCACTATAAGCAGACCTTATTATATATTGAGGCACTTGTCCTCTTCCGATCTCCTTATAACTTTTAGTGTTGTAATCCTAATATCTATTTTAATAATTTACTTTAATAAGAATACTAATATATGTCTGTTACAAAAAGAGGTGCTTGTTTTGATTAAAAAAATATAATTTAAATATATATAGTTTTGAAAATATATCAATTTTCTTTGGGAATATATTAAATTTTTAAATTTTAGCTTTGAAATAGAATACAACATTAGGAACGATATATTATCTCAAATAGAGAGAGTATCATTCACTAATTGGTTCGAATTTCAAAGATTTAAAGTTATCCAAATTATCGTAGTCGAACTCATGAAAGACAATATATGATCTCGAAAGATCAAAATTATGTTCAATCAATTGTTTAACTACAATAATCTGAATAAGAGACCGTTAATTTCATGATCAAAATCACAATAGAAATTGATATATCTCTCCGAGGAAAAAAGTTATCAATCACTATTGATCGTTTGAAAATAGAGATAACGATCGTTGAAATCTGAATTTTCCCAAAGAGAATTAATTAATGGTTTTGAAAAAATAATTTTAAAAATTAATTCAGGGTTTCTAAATCTCCTACGAGCGCAAGCCCTCGTAGTTAATTACATCGTAGGAAATCAGAATTTCCTATGAAAACTCTCGATTAAAATAGCGGCATAAGTTTCATTTTGGATTTTCAAAGTTTGACATCAAAGGAAGAAAATGGTAGGAATTTCAAGTGGTATTGATTCAAGTTTGAGCAGTTATTTTCAGAGTCAAAGGAAGAGGAGTAGAGAGTGTTTTTGAGATTCTGAAACAATTCAGAAAACACTCCAGCCTGTCCTAAGCGTTGGGCTTAAATTTGATGGAAAGATATATTTAATTTAATGGTCAATTTCATTAGAAAGTTGGGATTCAATTCCCGGAGGTTGAGGTCTTATAGCCCGAGCTAGCCTCAGAACCTAAATCTAAATTGGGCACTAAAAGTTGACCCGAACCTAGCTAATGCAATGCAAATCTGGTCTTACCCCGGCCTGGATTGGGGAGCCAACTAAACCACCTAAACGATTTAAAATTATGAGTCCGGTCAATTTATGTAGAGTGGTTGGGACGTTATTTAAGAAAGGTATTTGAGAATGGGACCGACATCTAGAGCGGATCCTAAATGGTCCCTTAAACTTATGTTGGGTTTAATGCTTAAACAAATGCAATTAAGGGTTTAAAGGTTTTTAAATTAGTTGCTAATATGATGCATGCTAATCGACTCGATTAAAAGATTGAATTTGAATGAATGCTATGAAATGAAAACTTCCGGCGGTCCCGGGCTTACTTTTTAAATCGTTAGAGTTTCTACATGAGCTTAAAGTTTTTAATTTGATTTAAGTAGAAAAAATTTTATTAAGTTCTTAAGAGCCTATAGTCAGATTCCAGGTCAAATCAAAGTCGGCATGCAGGTAAAAAGACTAGAAAAGCGGGTATCTCTAATGCGCAATTAATTTAAATAAATCAATTAAATTAAATATATCAAATTGAATATCCGTAGGCAAGTGCCCCTTATTATTACATCATAGAATTTTACAAAAAATTAAAGTGGCCGGGCACCACTGACTACAACCCGGATTTTGTCTTAAGACTCAAATGACTTTGAGATTTTGGATTCTTCTCGTGGTTCATTTCTTTGTCTTCTCACGAACATCTTGATTCGCCGGTTCCGGATATCCAAATGGAAAGAAACTCCCCCTGAAACGGGGTGTTATCTTTCCTCTTTGGATATTTGAAAGGTATCCTAATTTGACTTCGAAATGGAAGAAGACTCTCCCCTTTAGGGATGTCTTCACCTCTTTAGAATTCAAATTGGATAAAATATCCCAATCTCAAATCATTTCAAATAAATACAACCTTATTCGATCAAATTTACATTAATTTTTAAAAAAAAATCTAGACACAATCCTGCAATGTTATCCTAATAATCAGCAGTTGTATATATTCCCAAGCAGTTATAATATTTGATCTCAAGCAGTTAATATATTTGAAATTTGAATGCTCAACAGATTGTAGTAAATAAAAAAACAATCAATCAATTCTAAGCTAGCAAACATCATGCAGTGAAAACTCGAAAACCCGACACACAGCAGAAAAGTAAACACCGGCCTAGCCTAAAACTAGAGTTGGTTGCTCTAGCAAACCATCTAAAGTGTGTGAGGTAGGCTGTGTGGTTTTGATATATCCTAAATAGGATCATTAATTAAAGTTTATTAAGGTTCAATTTCTGATTTTTAAAGTTGATTAATTTAAGTTTGCCATTAATTGATTTGTGGCGTTGTGCCACCAGGCTCGAGGAACCAGCCTCCTTAGGACACTTAGCCCCGCAGCCCGGAGTAGTCCAGCCGATAAACCAAATTAATATAATTGAATTAAAGATTTTAAAAGGTTAAATAATTAATGATTAATCTATTTTAAGGTTTAACACCCCTTAGAATCCATTCGTGGCATTGTGCCACCAGGTTCGAGGAACCAGCCTCCTTAGGACACTTAGCCCCGCAGCCCGGAGTAGTCCAGCCAATAAACTTCATCTTTAGGATGGTTGTTGTATTTTAAAAGGTTTGTTGAGTGTTTTAAATATTAAACTAACATTTTCTAGAGTTTTAGAGCGATTTTGAGTTTTTATGAATTTTTTGAATATTTTAATCATTTAATTAAAGGGTTAAAATTTGACTTTTTGATTAAGAGTGTTTTATGTAATTTTAACATTTTATTAAAATATTATACCTCACTAAGATCAGTTAGAAAGTAAGCACGTTGAAATCGGATTTTTCTACATTTTATTATGAAGGTTTGAAGTTTTGAACTAGTTTTGACTTAGAGTTGACCGATTTGTTGACTTTTTGAATTTAATGCTTTTATGGAATTTTAATATTTTTAATAAATGTTAGACATTGTTATGAGTTGAATGCAAGTGAGTTTGTTCAATTTTGATTTTTCTTGAATTAGTTATGAATTTTCAAAGTTTTGACTACTTAATGGATTTTTTAAATTGTTTAATTAGAGGCCCCTTTTGGGATTTTGCTCCAAATGAGATCCCAACTCCTTGAAATCAGCTCCTAAGGTCAGGAATGACCTAAGTAGAGATTCCCAAGTGTTTGGGAAATTTTTGGAATTTTTAATAATTATTAATTAATTATTTCAATTAAAATATTTAATTTCACTTAAAATTCAATTAAGGTTTAATTTACTGTCAATTTAAAGGGTTTTTAATTTTCATTGGTTAATAATTCAAATTTGGTTAGTTATAGGGGTTATACATATTTTTTGGATTTAAAATGGATTTATTGCATTTTTTAGAAGTTTTGAGGGTTAATTAAGGCTTATACTTAGGAAATTCGATTAAGGGGCTTAATGACTTCTAAAATAAGTGAAACTTTTTCTAAGGGCTGAGAGTGTCACTAAGTTTAAATATTCAAAGTTTCAACTCAAGAGAAATTGAATCCTAATTATTGGAAATATTCTAAGTTCTCTAAACACATGTCCTTAATTATTATCCTTAGTGACACTAAGTTTAATAGGTTTGAATTGAAGTTTTGACTAACCCTCGACCAAATACATGTTACACATACATAAGCACAATCAGTTCCTAAATCTAGGAGAGCCTTACACTATGTGGTGTGTGCACAACCTAAGCATGCAAAAATTGATGATAATTAAGGTAACGAAGTTTTGATTAGTGAATGATTATAAAATAATCACTCACTAATCATTCCCCAAACATTTCTATTCAATCAAACCTAATCTATATTTAAAATTTCAAAGGGATCTCTCAAGTGCTCTCAAAATTTAACATATATAGTTTTAAAAATTAATTTTAATATCTAGAAAATAGATTAGTTTTAGAAAATCTAGAAAATTTAAAGTAATTTAAAATAGTTTTTTGAATAAGTATCAAAAAATAGTTTTTAAAATACTTTTAAAACATAGTTGAAAGTATTTTAATAATTTAAGATGATTTAAAATAGAGATTCTTTGAATTTTTGAAAATTATTATGATTAGATATTAATTAAATATTCAGATCTTAAGTAATTGAAATTATTTAACATATATATAATATATCAAATTAATTTTAATTTAGGTTAAATATTTTAAGTGTATTCTCTGAATAGTTAAGAAAATAATTTAAAATTGAATTTTGAATTTTGAAAATATCTAAAGTAATATTAATTAAATATTAACTTAAGAAAAAAAATCTATAAGTAATTCAAATTAAAACAAATTAAATTTAAAATTTTAAGATAAAATTTGAGTTACAATATTTAAATTTTCTGATTTTTTAAAATGAGTTTCTTTTTAATTTTTTAAATTTTTAAGGTATTAAACTTATTTAAAATAGTTTAAAGATAATCAATAATTAAGGTAATTATCTAAATTAAAGTTAATTAAATATTAAATATTTTATTAAATTAATTTAAAATATGTATATATTTTAAATATAATTTTGAATTCTCTAAAATATTTTAATCAAATTTTAAGTAATTATTATTTCAAAAGAAGAAATATTTAATAATTCAAATAATTTAAAATATATATAATATTTTAAATCAAATTTAACTTTAAATTAAAGATCTTAATTTTCTGAAAAATTTGATATATTATATTGAATTTTTTTATTTATATTAACTTTTATATAATTTTTTAAAGTTTTCTGGATTTAAAAAAATTTTTTACATTATTTTAAATCAATCGGCCAGCGCCGGCGACACGTGGTATCACCCGGTTAGCAAGGTCAAAACGCGGCGGCGGGCCGCACACGTGGCCGGCTCGGATTGGAGGAATCCAAAACGGGCCAATCATCTAGTGGCGGCGCAATGATTGCGCCGCCGTTAAATGATTGACAAATGATGTCGTGAGACGCGGCATCACTAGAACACGTCGGACGGCATCGCCAGCCGTCCGATCTTCCGCCTTAAGGGATGAACGGCCATGATGCCGTCATACCGAGATTTCAATATCAAGCCGCTAATGCACGCCGGACTGAAACGCGGTTTGACGAAATCTCAGTCGTTGATCGTCAGATCAACGGCCGATATTTCGTAAACCTGAGCAGTTTTGCGAATGAGCCCTAGGATCAGTTAATCAGCTCATTCTCTCAACCCGGTCAACCAAACGACTTGAAATTTTAAATGTAAATCAACGTAATGAACAGAAATGTTGGGATTTAACTAGTTTTTCTTTAAAATTACTCAATAATATTCTATTTAATACTAAGTGTATTAACTAGGGTTAAAGATTTTCACCTCGATAATGGATGGATTAGACCGTTTATGATCTTGTTGCACTTATAGACTGTCCACGCTCCTTTTTGTAGAAGACTTCTCGGCTCAAAAACTCCTGGATCGATTGCTAGATCCTCTTGAACGGATTTAGGCTAGGATCGCCGGGATCTCGCTGGAAAAGGCCTTTGACTGAAGGGATTTTGGTGGGAGAGTGTTGAGGAATCTCTGGGGAGCTCAATGGAACAGAGATTTAGGCTGGAGGAAATCTAGACGGGTGAGAGAGGGTTAGGGTTAGAATCATAGCCATTTCCTAGGGTTTTCACTATTCAAATGTCCCCAGGTTGAATCAATGGCTGGGATCGACTGGATGGACTCCTGGATTAATGCCAAGTGTCCTGGGAGTGGGTGAAAAGCTGGGAGTAAGGACATCACAAGGACATCCTACATGGAAAGCTATTTGGTCCCCACATAGACACATGGAGTGATAAGGGTTGTTTGATCAAGATCAAAGGGCTGGAGTGAGCCCTAGGAAGCTTCTAGAGCATGATTAGAGCTGCTGGAGTTAATGGGATTTGAGCTAATGAAGTTTAATCAAGGTTTTAAGCCATTTGGAGGCTACTTTGACCCTCCATTGACTGTTTGACCAGTCAATGGGTCAAGGTAGCTGATGTGGCATGCAAGGTGGCAAGGGGGATTGCTTGACCTGATGGATTAAGTTTGGAAAGATTTCAACATGACATGTTTGAACTTTGGAGAGAGGTTTGATATGATTTGAGCAAGTCTTATAGTTGACTTGGTCAACTAGACCATGATTTGACTTGGGTTGAGCTAAGAAGTGTTCAAGATGTTAAATGAAATGGATTCAAGGGTTCTTAAATCAATAAGACTCAACAAATGAATGAAATGATGTATATAATACATGGTTTTGATCATAGGTCAATGTTTGACCAAGTCAAATCAAGGTGGATCAACTTCAAATAAATTTCAATGAGTTTCAATCACGCTTTGAAAATGGTTTGAGAGTTCGAATGGTTCAAATGGGTCAAATGGTTCAAGAGGGCTTAAATGGACCCTTAAGCCAAAATTGGTTGACTTGGTCAACCAGTTAGGTCCAGGGTTTGGAAATGGGTTCAATAGATTCAAAATGATATTTAGAGTTTATTGGATATGATCTCAAGGTCTAGGGAGGTCATTTGGTTCAAAACACCTGTTTGGACCCTTAAAGGGCCTTTTGGGTCAAACATGTTGACTTGGTCAACCAGGTTGACCCAAGGGTCAGGAATGGGTCCAACAGATTGAAATGACACTCAAAACTTGCTGGAGGTGGTTGCATTCAATTCGGAGTTCATTTGGTTTGAAATCAATATTTGAACCCCATAGGGGTATTTCGGTCATTTTGACCCCTAGTCAACTGGGGGTCAAAGTGGGTCCAGAAAAAATGTAGTTTAATATTCAACATATCAAGATTAAATGTCTGGAAGTGACTAGAGGCTTTGGTGAAGGCTCTAAGGTCAGAATCTTCAAAGTGACAGGTCTAGTGGCATAGGCTGTAAATATTTGAAGGTTTTACAGCCTATGGATTTTGTTTAAGTTTCTGAGGTTAGGAACCTCAGAATGAGCTCAAATTTGGAGGGTTGCCTCCAGAGACATGTCCCATCAGTATGCAACTGACAGACTCTGAATCGGAGGTAACTTGATTGGGTTTCAAAGTGTTTGAAAATTCAATGGAAAAGGCCTTTAGGACAATACCTTTGGACCTTGGATTTTGATCTGAAATTCTGGATTTTGGATTGATTTAAAGTCAAGATTAGTCCAAGTGACCTCATACAAAAATGAGGTCAATAGTGCTGGATAGAGAATCAACTTATATTGAATTGCATAGTTATACCCACAAGCGGTAGGAGGACCAACAATGGGTTGACGAGCGTGCAAGGAAAGCCTATGCAAGTATATAAGTTTAATTTCTATGATGTTATGTATAAATTGCTTAAATTTTTATTAACTTTCATAGGAGGAGTACACATGGCTTTGAGAGAGTCAGGCTATAGCAGGTGAAGGTTCTTCTAGTGGATCAGCAGAATATTCTGACTACTGCACTTAGTAGCAAGTGGTAGGAGGAATATAGTACGATAGAGTATACGAGTTAGGCTCACAAGCCTATGCATATGAGGGGGCAGATATCTGGTGGCTCAAAATTTTCAGCTAGTACCCAGGAGTCTTTATATACCCAACATATAGTTGCCCTTAGAGTCGAGCTAGAACAGGCATGGAAAGCACAAGCTGAATGACAGATTTTGACGCAGTAGCAGTAGCCGGAGATGCAGCAGCAGATGCGAATGCAGCAAGCTCAAATGTTAGAAGAAATGCGAAAGATGAGGGAGTAGATGAGTGGTGGGGGAGGAGTATAAAATCAACTATGGAGGAAATAGAATCATAGTAGTTGTTATTTATTTATTTAATTGATATGGAGATCTGTACTTATGTGTTCTTGGACATGTTTATCTATTTTTTATTGTTTGGACATGTTTAAATATTTATTGATGATACCCTTCTTATTTATGTTTATTGTGTACATATTTAGTTATTTATTATTTGGATATGTTTAATAATATTATTGGTGATGTTCTAGATCAGAATTAAAAGTAACAATGTATATTGTGTTTTTTTTTTATATACAGGTTTAACTATGGAAATCACTTTTCAAAAGGAAGAAGGTTTTTTCTATTTATATACTATAGGTTTTTGATAGATTTTCCACCGAAAACACTGTCAGTAAGATGATACGATGAAGTTTATGATGAAAATATGCGCTGAAACTTTCGGTTAATATTTTGATGGTCATATCTGACGGTGCAAGTCCATCATTTTTTTACAAAGGAATATTCGTCGGTATTTACGGCAGAACACTTCCGCCGATAATTCTGACAGATAATTTGTCGGAACACGACACCATGAAAGGCGTCTTCTTATCCAATTTTTATGTCGGCATTCCACTGATAATTCTGCCAAAAATATTTTTAGCGAAAAAAAAATACGACGATAATACTTTTCCGATGCGTGAATTACCATCGAAACATTTTCATTTAGAAATATGGCAGAAACATGGAATTTACAGCCCATTTACTTTGTTACCGGTGGATTCCATCTGCCGCTAAAAGGTACTTTTCCTATAGTGTTATCTCTTTTCTTAAATAAGGTATTAGCAATTAAAAAATTATAAGCTAAAGAAAAAATCTAATATGGTCTTACCACATTAATTAATCATTCCTAACCCATGTCCATCTTGAATGCTTTTAAAATCATCTACCTCTTTACTAACATGTCCATTTAAATCTCCTATAATAAAAAACTTTTTTTTAAGAGGTGTCATTTGTATTAATTCTTCTATGTCATTCTAAAATTTTAATTTTGAACACATATCCAAACCTACTTGAGGAGCATAAGAACTTAAAATATTAATAATCTTAGCATCAACAATAATATTTAAAGCTATAATTCTATCTACAATTCTATTAATATTTAAAATATTATCCTTTAAAATCTTTTATATAATCACACCTACACCATTTCTAGTATGACTCCTACCTTAATACCATAGTTAAATCCTAAAATATCAATCTCTTTAGCCTTCCTTCCAACCCATTTAGTTTCATGAATGCACTTAATATTTATCTTCTTTTGAATCATAATATCTATTAATTTCATTAATTTTCTTGAAAGGGAACCAATATTCCGAGTTCCTATTCTAATTTTTAGTATCATGGACTAGCTTCTTTTCTCACATGTGTCCTTGATGTGGGAACCCTTTACATATTTAACACTGCACCCAGACACCAGTGTAGTGGCCCTTGCATACTTATCACTGTATTCAAGCCATACAGTGTGTCACTTTTAGGGAACGCCCCAACATTAACACAATTTACTAAATGATTCATGCCTTGGTTATTCGATAAGTTTTATGCTGGTTGTCGACTATCTAATACAACCCTCCACTTTTATAATCCAGGACTTAGGAACCTGGTAACAACAGTGTTCAAAATAGAAGTTTAAAATTGTTTTGATCAACCTGACATACATCCACTCCCTGACCTGGAGTCATCTCCCAGATAATTTCACTAACCACTCCTACCAAAAATGCAAAGAGACATTTCTCCTTCGTAGGAGTATACCCATACTATTCGGGTATTCTATATCATGTACTAACTATATCACATACTTAGTATTAATGCAGTGAATTTGTAGTATTAAATAGTATTAATATCTAAATCAATAATAATAACAATCGAGTGGTAAGTGCAGTAGAATAATGCAAAAATAATAAGTATATATAATAAGAGTAAATTCATATAAGTTTACTATTTATATATTGATTCATTGACTATATGAATACTACTGTTATGATTTAATTCCTGACATGCATATTGTTCCCTTTTTTTAATGCATGTTACTCCTTTACCGTGCTTTGAATTCAGTTATAGTTTTGGTGACCTATTGGACTTTTCAGCTCATTATACATGGTTAAATGATTTTAGGTCAAGGTAGGGAAGCAGAAGTGTGAGATTTGATCAAGATTTCTCACATTTTGTTTCTTTTTATTTTAGCTATTCTTTTGTACTCATGATAGAGTTGTTGTTGCATGATTGCATATATCTTGAGTAGTGTATATAATTTTTGGGAATGAATATAGATGTATACATTAATGTTTTCGATTAAAGAATTTATTGTTTATTACTAATAAATGATACTAGATAGTTCTGTCTGTTGTTTATTAAAGGATTAAAAGATTAATTCTTTTAAATTAGATTCTGGGGCATTATAAAGTCTCTCTCAAAATATCTCTCAAAAGCTTTTCACAACTTCCTTGGTCTCTCCCAAGAGAGCTTAAGATGTTCTCTCTTTGTACTCAAAAGAGAATAAAAGAGTATATATATATATATATATATATATATATATATATATATATATATATATATATATATCCTATATATTATATTATATATATGACAGGTATGATAGTACTATATCTCATTAAAGATCAAAGAGTACAATTTGAGTAACTTTTCCAACTTATGGAATCATATCATCATGTATGAATGAAGTTCATCTTAACTCTTTATTTATTTGGATTGTACGATGGTTATAGTATAGTGCCCCAGCATTGTAGTATATGAAATTTGGAAAATGAACTACCACCTCGGTGTTGTATCTTTTGGCACCTTGGCACTGGGCTAATTCTTACACTTTAAATTTTTTTTCTACTATCCAGTGATACTTTTCACACAAGCCAACTGACCTAAAGAGAGAAGGATTCTATAGAGAGAGGAGATTTTGGCCCACTTTAGGTCATTTTTAGCCATCTGTCCCATTCTAAATGTTATCTAGATTGAGATAGTCATATTATGCTTATTTCAATTTTAAAAAATATAGAGATTTCTTAAAAAATTTTATTAAATTTATATTTTCATTTCTTTAAAACAAGAATAACTTTACATTGGTAAAACTTTTACCTTAGAACTTTTTTATGTTATAATGATTGAGATTCTAAACACATTTAATATTTTATTAAAAATTTTTACAGTATGGGTTTTAAAATTTATAGTATTCTTATTGAATAAAAAAAATAATCTAGACTCTGAAAAATAATATTTTTATACAACTAAAGTCTTATAATAATATTATGCATAATCTTTAGTAATTTTGTTATGTTCTGAAAATATGAATTTATGCTCAATAGAGTTTTATGTTGTCTACTATTATAGCAATTTGGAAAATTTTTTATTGAGTTTCTTTATACTTTAATTGTCACATTATAATGAATTATATGTTATATTGATTGATTTATATGAGTTTTGAAGTAAAAAAAAAATTGTTAGGAGAAATAAGGGGCTATAATTTATTAGATTCTATATAAAGCAGGGAATCTGGAAGTCTCTGAAATTTTATCTATTATGAGTCATAAGGGCTAGAATCTTGAATTCTATCTTACAGAGGTCAAATTCTATGTATTAGGAGTCATAAGGGGGTTAAAATCTTATATTCCATCTAAACGAGGGGGAAATCTATCTGTTGGGAGTTATAAGGTATTAGAATCTTTATATTATATTTGAGACTGCAAAAATTTATTTATCATATTCTATGAAATAAAGTTCATAAGAAATTTCAATTTATTTAGTTTCTTAGTATGATTATTACTTACATAAATATTATGCTATTATGATTTGGTGAGCACAATGAATTGTTATATCATATTTGATACTTTTAGAAGATGTTTAATAAATAAAATATTTGGAAATCTATATCAATATTTGTGGCCTACTAAGTTGTTTTACCTCATTGTGGTTTTGAGTTCTATTTTCAAGGTCTTAGAAAGAAAAGGATCCTATTGAATATAATTTTTTAAGAATCAGATCTAAGTATGTAGGTATATTTTATTTTAATTTTTTTGTACAATCATGACTAGTTTTTATTACTATAGCTTTTGTATAAAGCCATGCATTGTGATTGTATATGTATTTTGATTATAAATAAAAATTAAATCTTAATGATAAGTTAATTTTTTTAGTATATATTATTAGCAGCTATGTGTTTATTTTTATTTTAAAGTAAATTTGGAAAAAAAAATTTAAATTTTTTTTTTTAAGCTTAGACCTTGATATTCTCTTGTTATAGCTCAACATGATAGGACTTGTTTCATGAATGGGTTGTGATAAGTTTTTTGGTAGAGCACTTGTTTTGGAAATTAATCATAAAAAGAGTTACATGAATTGATCTGTTAGTTAAGTGATTTGATTTTTTGGGTGTTTGGACATTCATTTTGTTTATTTTCATGGGCATGTGTGACTAGTTGTATTTTCTATGTGACTATTGATTTTCTATACCCATATATGACGAATGGATAGAGTACCAATTAGGCATCTCCTATATATAGTACTGGTCTGAGAGCCAATTATGATAATTTTCTAATTTACTAATTTGATATCCTAGATGATGGGCAATAAAAAAAGCATCTTTATTATGACTAATTAAGATGATACTAATAGACATTTGTAGATATTTCAAAAATTGAAGCCTTTAAGATTTGAGGCCTTTATTGAGCCCAGAGTAACAGAGGACTAGTTGTATAGATTAGAAAAGACATTTTATGGTATGTAGTATCCTCCTAATAGAAAATATACCATTGGTAGTTTTTCTTTTAGATGGAGAAGCAGAGCATTGGTGGATGGGTCAACAATAGGAGAAGTTTCAAGGGTGATCAAGAGTAGTTTCACTTTGTATGTTTTTTGAGGGATCATCTGGTAGAGGCAGTGGGTTCTGGTTCTATGGCAGGATTAGTAGTAGGTAAACTGTCTACAAGTTAAATATTCTAGTTGTTCCATTGCTCTAACTCTACTTCAACCATATTTGTATTGTTTAACTTAGGAAGACGTTTGGGATGCCCTAGATGTTATGACAAGTATGAATTACATTTTTGATTAGCCATATCATATATATTTTTTTTTCTAATCATTCATTTATTTTTAAGCAATATTTTGATTTATACAATTCCCTTCAATTTTATTATCTTTTTTTATTTGTTACTTTACTCATTCGAGATAACATGATATCCAGTAGAGTTTAGTTTATGATATTAAAATATCTAATAGAAAATAGAGGCCTTGTATTATTTTATCACTAATTTTTGAATTTAATGTTATTTTGGGTATGGAGTAGTTGAGTCAGTATGAGGCTCAGATTGATTGTTCGAAGAAGAGGGTCAGGTAATGTGATATTTTTGCCATTCGCTTGGGATAGGAGAATAGCTTCAGGTTTTCTTTTTATTTATTAGTAGTGCAAGGGTATCCTGATATTTTTTCTAAGGAGTTAGTTAGTTTTTCTCCAGTCAAAGATAGAGAGTTCTAGATTAATATATTTTTAGGTGCAGAATCTATATCTAAACTTTATATAGAAAGGCACCTAAGGAACTTCAGGATTTAGTTTATTAAGCTTTTATACATCCTAGTATTTTTTTTTCATGGAGAGTACCTATTCTATTTGTGAAGAAAAATGATACTATGATGTGCATACGTATTGATTATAGGGAGTTAAACAAAGTCATTATCAAGAACAAGTATCCTCTTCCATAGATTGTGATCTATTTGATCAACTTGATGAAATTTTTCTATTTTTTAAGATTGATCCATGATCAGGATATTATCTGGTAAAGGTAAGTGAAGCAGATATGATGTAGACTATTTTTTGTATTATATATGGATATCATGTGTTCTTAGTCATGCCTTTTTCATGGCTAAAGTGCTAGCTATTTTTAATGGATTTGATGAAAAAATTATTTAAGGAGTACTTGGACCAGTTTGTGATTATCATTAAAGATGACATTTTAATTTATTCTATTTTTAAGGAGGACCATGCTATGCATCTAAGGATACTTCTAGAGATATTGAGGCAAACATCGATTATATGCAAAATTTTCTAAAAGTGAGTTTGATTGAAAAGTATCTAATTTTTTAGACATGTTATCATTAGTGCCATTATTTCTAAAGATTTCTAGAAGGTTCAAGCTATTGCTGATTTCTTGAGGCCTACCACAATATCTAAGGTGCGTTGCTTTCTAAGAATGGATGATAGTATAGGAAATTTATGAAGAGATTTTATCCTATTTCTATAACTATAATGAAACTGATTAGGAAGCCAGTAGCTTTTATTTATACATCTAATTATGAGGATAATTTCAAAAGCTAAAGGATTGTTTGACTTATAATCCAATTCTGACACTTCCATCTAGTATAAAATGATTCCAAGTATTCAGTGATACTTCATTGAAGGGACTAGGAGGTGTTCTAATATAGCACATAAAAGTTTTAGCTTATACCTCCATGCACTTGAAACCACATTAAAGGAACTATTTAAAGCATAATATAGAGCTTACTATTGCAACATTTACTCTGAAAATCTAGAGATATTATCTGCACGGGTCAGATGATATATATATATATATATATATATATATATATATATATATATATATATCATATATATATATATTATTAAGTTTGAAGTATATATGTACTCAGAGGGATCTAAATTTAATCTAATTTGAATATGATCGGCAGCATTGATTTGAAATAGGAAGAGAAGGCTTCCTTATGGAAGGCTTATGGAAGGCGGTTCTGCAGTTCCTTTCGTTGCACAGTTGGATTTGAATGTATGTCTGAGCAGAATATTTAATGACTAATTATTATGAAAAGATATCTGAGCGGAATAGTAAGGATTTATGCTATATATGCATATCTATAGCCTCTGAGTCAGTGATGGTTTAAAGGAATAAATTTACATCAACTTCGAAATTTTACCAAAAAAAAAAAAAAAACAACTATCAGAGATGACAGCAAAGCCTCTTAAATAGATATAATTGGAGGAGCATTTAAAACCATAACTTTTATATATTATTATAATACATTGTTGTAAATACCATTTTTCAAATTTGAGAGCGAAAGTCACTCTTAATTAATCACTACTTGGTTGAACCTCTCTCTCCCTCTCTCATATATATATATATATATATATATATATATATATATATATATATATATATATATATATATATATATATATATATATATATATATATATATATATATATATATATATATATATATATATATATATGAAAAAACTAGGGCTAACTATGGCATTCAAAATAATAATAGCATTAATTCTAACCATAATTTTATTTCAAGTACCAAAATGTATATACATTAATCCAATTAACATGAAATCTCTATATCAAATTAAACAACTGATATAAAATACCAAAAATATTTTGATCCTAGCAAACTTATCTTTATCTACGATACTTAATTGAGCCCTTCCCTTTCCCCGAAACATTAAGCATTAACACCATGAGTATTTAACTCAGTAGGCATACATAATTTCTATTACCAAAATCGATATCAATAATTATGTTTCATAATTTAAAGGTTTAAATTAGTAATTGCAAAAGCAGGAAGTAAGTGTCAGGTTCACAGAAATATACTAAAAATTTCTTTTCATATATTTACGTTTACTTGTAGTTTCATAGACCTATCAGAGTACATTAATTTCTAGAGTAGAACAAAGTTGTACTTTCATTCATATCCTTTCATAAATGTTCCAAATTATCTCTTATACGGAGTTAACAAAATGTACTTACTTTTAGAGTCTCCTTTTATTTTAACTTTTTTTAGAGTATTTATTTAACATCAAAATATGAAATCATATGCATGCATCAATGCCTATTTATAACTCCACTTTTAATTATGTCTTCCATAGTTTACGTCCACTAGATGAAGTAGACCCTCCTACTCCCCACATATTTCCCACATATTTCCATTTTCACTTATGTCTCCCTTAGACCTCCCAGATCTGCATGAAGCATATGGGGCAAGAATTAAGACAAACATTATAGAATATAGTAGAATAAAATAGAATATTGAGCCCACATAACATAGCTTATAGTGTATTTTATCAGTCTCCCCATAATAAAATATATGCCATATGATTATAAATACATATGCAATGCTTTACAAGTTAATCATATGCACAAGGTACACATATGCTCCTTAATGTATGTGCACTACATATGAAGAATGATACACGTGTTATTCAAAATTTACAACTTTCACCATTTAACATAATACTCATAATTATGCTTCAAAATATCGTTTTCAAACTTTTCAAGGATTATAATCAATCTTAGGGTTACTAGTTTTTTAAGAGAGGAATATGCCAATTTTTAATAGAGGAATAATTAGCAATTAGCATAAATAAAACAAAACGGTGAAAACTTTATTTCTTATAACCAATATATTCTATGACATACTAAAATTTAAGTGGTAAAATATTAGTTATACATATTAAAATGTATTTTTCCTCTTTATTCTTTTACAAAAAAGCTGCAATTGAAATTAGAAATAAGATATTATGAACCTACCTCAAGCAATATAATTTTCTAAATTAGCTCAATGGACGAACTCCATGCTTTAGCCTCCAAACTCCTCTCTCTTCTTTATCTCTCTCTTTCTCCTCTCCCCCTATAATGACCCAAAATTATTAAAATGACTTTTAATGAAAATATAAACATATGGATCTAGCATGCAATGTGTGGCACCTCAAGAATTGATATACCATTTTACATGTTATGATCCGACCTGAGTTGAGGTAACACAATAAACTTTTTTCTTTTGAACCTCGTTTTCATCTGTTTGGAAGTATTCTGTGTGTATGTGAGTTTTGCATGTGTTTTAAAAATGGGTCATGAGGACTTTGTTTTCATTTTTGAGCAGGTTTAAATTTCTCCTTTTAGGTGCTCCGATGTTGGTGTTGGTGGCGCTTCAGTGCATTTGCACTAAAAAAATTAGAAATTAATTTAATGCAGCAATGCATGGGTTATGCTACAATGTTGTGGCTTTCTAAGGGAACACAGTGGCAGGTGTTGCAGGGCATTGTAACACTAGGTCAAATTCTAATAATAAAATTTCAATCCATTATTCATTTTCATTTCATTTCATTCGAGTTACTCGTTAGAGGAGAGAGAAGGTTTTTAGAGAGAAAGTCCATTTTAGGTGGCTTTGAGTCATTTTGTGCTTATGGCCCAATTTAAAAAGTTTGTCAATTCGTGGTAGGTAACATATTGTCTTTCCCAATTTTCAATAATTTAGAGTTTTGGGATATTTGTGTTGATACTTATAATTTAGTTTTACAAAATAGTGACATTCTTATATTCTAGTAAATTTCATCCATGGAAATTTTGATATGTTATTAGTATGATTATTCTGATTATTTTGAGTATTTAGAGATTTTTTTTTCTTTTGTGAAATTTCGAAGTTTATGTAAATTTATTCCTTTAAAAAAATTTAATTCCATCACTGACTGAGAGGATCTAGATATGCATATATAGCATAAATCATTACTATGCTGCTCAGACATCTTTTCATAATAGTTAGTCATTAAATATTCTGTTCAGACATACATTCAAATCCAACTGTGCGACGAAAGGATCTGCAGAACCGCCTTCCATAAGCCTTCCATAAGGAAGCCTTCTCTTCCTATTTCAAATCAATGCTGCCGATCATATTCAAATTAGATTAAGTAAAAATAACATTCAAAAGCCATGCCTGAACAGAATAATAAATTTTCTTAATTAATAAGATGGTTAGTTAGTGATGTCTACCTCTCTCTCAGATCTTAAATAAATATAATTGTACCTTAATGGGATAAAAAAGTGAGCTACATCAAAAAGAAAGAAAAACTAAAGAGTAATAGTCCCTGTCTAAGAGTCTAAAAAAGATCAGTAGCTCACTAAGGCTCAAAGACCTACAAGCAAAATAAAAGAAAATCTAAAGAGCCAAAAATCCCAACCAAGATATATAAGAAAAGCAAAAGAGACTGGCTAGAAGTCAAGACCCAAAAAATCCAGAAGTCCAAAGCTCAAATAAGTATATTTGGATTCGAATTTGAGCTTGCTTGATTGGATACAAGCTCAACGAAATTCTAATTAATTGAATTAAGCTTTATGTGTTAGCTCAATTTTGTTTGGAAATGGACTATAGTCTTACACTTGTCGAGATGTTCTTATTTATATGATATCATAGTGTAGTGCCATGGTGCTTGACTTATGGTGCCACAACTCTCATTCCTAATGATCTAATTTGAAAGAATTAACTCTTTTTAAAATTTTCTAATTACATTCTAGAGCTATATATATATCATCACACCACTGATTTCCTTCCCTTCATTGAAATCATGTAAATCATATAAGGAGCAAAAGCACAACCAACCGCTACACATAATGCACAAATGGTAGATGCATATGATTTGATTCGGTGGCCATTTTAAAGGCCACTAATATCAACGGTTTAAATTGCCACTAAAAACAAAGATTTAATATACAACCTAAACGGGATTATAGAAGTTATTTTTAAACTTCCATCACAAACTACTGTTAATTTTTGATTTTTTTAGTAGAATATTATACGTATATTCCAAATCTAAAGGGACAAAACCTGCTCCTAAGCCATAACATCTACTTAGTTCCATCATTATTTTGCGTTACCATCATTGAAAAATTTCACCTAAAATTCCCTGCTTGCTTGGAAGTGCAGCTACTTGCTATTTTTTACATGCAAACGGGTCCGATTACTATCCAAATTGATCAATTTCATGCCATTATAATATGCATTTGTTCTATTTTTTTGTTCAGTTTTTTGGGTGAAATTTTTTTGTCAAAAAATCTGTAGGAAATGTTCGCTGGAAATTTCATTGGAAATGGGCATCTTATTTTTTCGGTTGTTAAGATATGGATTTTTCATTAAAAATTCATTGGAAATTTTCCGAATAGAAAATGTTTGCCATAAACTATTTTTAGACGCGCATTTTACTAGTAAAATAAATTGTCGGAAATCCGTCGAAAAAGTTAATTTTCAACAAAAAATGGTCGATTTTTTATGGAGAAATTTGCCAAAAATTGGTAGCTTTCTTGTAGTGAAAGGGCTCCATCACAATATGATAGAAATTCTCTCTCCACAATAATAACAACTTTTTAGAGATAATGCCCATCAAGGAGAACCTCCTTCCCCATAACCATATCAAGATCTCTCCAACACATCCTCCGCCCCTCCCCACATTATTCAACCAACCAATAACCCTCCACCAGTTGTGGAGGACTTAATCACCATCATCTTATCGATGTTCCTTGGGATGTTAATAGATATATACTACGATGTCTTATTCATTAGAAATTTCCTTTGAGAAAATGGAATCAATTTGCTCATTCACATAGCTCCCAAGATTCATCACCCTTAACAAATGAAATTCCCTGGCATACTATTCCAGTTGGATTCAAACTACCCATTATTGATACATATGTTGGATCCTCTGATCCTTATGAACATATTGATCATTATAGGACCATCATACATATCTAATAAGGTTCTGATGCACTTCTTCGTTAGTTCTTTCCTGCTACACTTAAAGAGTCAAGCACTCACTTGATTAATCTCTCTCTCTCTCTCTCTCTCTCTCTCTCTCTCTCTCTCTCTCTCTCTCTCTCTCTCTCTCTCTCTCTCTCTCTCTCAAATATATTATCTACAACTTCACCCACCATGCCGGAATTATCAATACCTTGCCAATTGAATAATTATGAAGGACTCCTCTCGTCTTTATGGGATTCATTAAAATGAGGGAAAGACACTAAATAGTTTATTATATTTTCTTCTGAAGCACGTCAACTTCCAAGAGTAGATAAAGAATTACAAAGATGGGTTTATCTTGGATATCTCCCCCCTGGACAATTCTACTCCTCATTGATGTGAGAGACATTTTTCTCATATGCTAATCTAATTCTTCTAGTATAATCTCAAATAATTGTTAATGCAGATATCAATGCTTATTGAAAGTAGTTTGAGCATTCCTCTACCAAAAGTAAGAACTCACAAGAATTTGATCAACCAATGCAAAGAAGAAAACATGATAAGTTAAAAGACCAACCTCATAAAATTCATTCAGGGTCACCTAACTACACCCCTTTAAATATATCAAGGGTTAATATTTTGTTGGAGATTCACAAGTTTAACATCTTAAGTGGTCAAAGTCCCTAAGAAATCCAAATAGCAGAGAGCAGTCTCAATAATATAACTTTCACCATTCAAAAAGACATTGAAATAAGAAATACTTTCAATTAAAGGATTTCAGTAAGGACATTTAAGTCATTATTTATAAGAGCAACTTGCATATTATTAGCCTTAGAATAAAGGAGCCAGAACTATTGTGCCAAAGAAATTGTTGGCATTACTAACTAGAAATGCCATCATATCAAAATTACTAAAAGAATTTAAGCTCTTCAAAATTTTCAACTTATGTATCTTTCAAGTAAGTTTTTATTTGAATTATAAATGAATTTTATATAAATAATATTCCATATAATAAAAATCCAAAAAGGTGGGCCCATGAGGTAGCCTTGATAGGAAGATAGTAGTTGACTTGATCCTCACTTGAAAGACCTCATCAGGGTAAGTGGCAGATGGAGTCTACACTAATAACCCTCAGAATACATGCCCATAAGGTAGCCTCAGAGGAAAGCTAGTAGTAGATAAGGTCTTCATTAGAAAGACTTCATTTAAGAAAGTGTTTGATAGGGTCTCCACTCATTCAAAAATCTCATTAGGTAAATGCCTCAAAAATTCCACTCATTATTTTAAAAGCCTTGAAAGAAATATGTATATGTAAAATCTTGCAAGGAAAAAGATTCAAAAGGTATATATACACTTAAAGTCTTAGAAGGCATAAGTCTCATAAGGTCTAGGATTATCCAAAAACTAGATAAGACTTAAATCTTATAAGGTATAGGTAAATCAAAAAGGCTAAAAGTATTAAAAGGTATAGGTACATAGAAGTCTTAGAATATTAAAAGCCTTAGAAGATATATATTTTTTTGTTCATAAAAATCTTAAAAAGCTAAAAGCTTAGAAGAAATAAATTTCTATAATCTAATTGTTCTAATTGGGGGATAATATCTTAAAGAATATCTCAAAGATGCATAAATAATTTAGTTTCTTCTAGGAAAAAGTTCACAAATCAAAGTTGTTCTTATATAAAAATGAAGCATTCATTACTTCCAATATATTGAAAGCAAACATCATTCAAGTTCAAACAAGTATATTAAAGTTATATACAAGGTTACTAGATTTACATAATATCAGCATAGTAAATTTCAAAATTCTATATTACATATTCCAGCTTATGGCCTTTCACATTGTTAACCCTTTTTATCTTATAAGGTCTCCTTGGATCGTTATTTTATATAAGAGGCGGTCAATCTTCTTTTCTTATAGGTATTTTGAGAGGAGAATGAGCACTCATCGAGGTTATCAAATTAATCATTATAATTTGTTCTCTGCAAAGAGGGGTATTAGAGTTTGGAAAGGGATACTACCTATTCAAGGTTGTAAAATACATCTTGTGTGAGAAGAATGGAGAAAAAAATAGGGGTAAGAGTAACTTATTATCTATAGAGAGGGGCACTGAAGCTTGAATGGGGATACCACATATTCAATAAAATAGATTGCCTCTCATATGAGAATAAATGAAGAAAGAGGGAGGACATGAGAAACTTGTTCTCATAGAGAAGGGCATTGGAGCACGAAAGGAGATACTACCTATTTTGATTGTGGAACGACTCTCATGTGAGAAAAAAATAGAGAAGAAAGGCGGGCAAAAGCAACTTATTCTTTATAGGGAGGGGCCCTAGAACTTGAAAGGGGATACCACATATTCAAAATAGTGGAATACCTCTCATGTGAGAAGAAATGATAAATAAAGCAGCCAAAAGAATATTGGAATAAAGAAGTGTTGCAAACTCCTCCTCCCATGAAGGAGTATTTATACATGAAGGGAGAGGAGGAGAGTTACATAGTTTTAAATGATAGAGTTATATAACTTTAAAGAAGAGAGTTACATGACATTAAACATAAAAGTTACGTGATACAAACGAAAGAGTTATATGACTTTAAATGAGAGTTATGAGACATAACTTTAAGTTAAAAAAAATTATCTCAATAAAAAAAATTATCTCAATAAAAAAAAATTGACTTTCAATAGAAAAACCTTATAAAACAAGTCTTTCTTAAAAAAACTTGCCTTTCAAAAATTAAAAAAAAAAAAACTTTAAAAAAAAATCACTCTTTCAAAATACTAAAAAAAAAAGAGGGGCGTTGAATAGCGATGGTGCCAACAACATCAATATGCATCTTTCGCGAGCGTTACTCTTGTAGAACACTTGGGTAGGCTACCAGCACTGTTGCATGCCAATAGCATGTGGCTGACAAGCCGGCCGACCAAATAAGTTTGGTCTAGTTCGGGGCCCCCATTTCAGGCCAAAAACTAGCATATTCAAACATTTTTTGGGCTCCCAAGATAATGTTTTGATATTTTAAACTTAAAATTTGGCACTTTTCAAAGCACAATAGAGCCTTTATAAAATTTTTTAGGAAATTGTACTACAATGTTTGCTCCAATCAGAACACATGGACTTTATGCTAGATTATTATAACTAAAATTATGTTGATTTTATTTGGTTTGTGGCCCCAAGAAGAGGTCCATTCTAATGTCCAAGGAGTAATTGATTCTCATAATATTTATGAAATTATAATTTTATCTCTTTTTTTTTTTAAGAATCCAAAAAAAAAAAATGGATGCAATAAGGTTTACATTCAAAAATAAGGGGCAAATGCAATATCTACAAACAATTCACATGATTTGGCACAAATCTCAAGGAAAAAAAATTGATTTGGCATGAATCTCAAGGCAAAATGGGAATTAGAAACTTTTAGAATTAAATTCAAAAACATATGATTTCTAATTTCAGCAAATTCATAGTCAATCTGAATGTCTCAAAGAGGCAAACCCAACGGTACCAAAGGTTGTCCAATCTGAGCACAAATAAAACACTTGAATTATGATTAAAAACTTAAAATATTAATTGGAAGATCAAATGAATTCCAAATTTGACATGCTTATAATTAATCGAATGGCTCAATTAGAAGCAACCAATGAGCCCAAGATCACCTAGTTCTGATATCAATAAGGCACTTAAATGCTGAAAGAATACTTTTTTATCAAGTTAATCAATATGGACTGTATGATGGAGTATTTTGGATTCTAATTCAAAATACCAAAATGCTCATCCAAAGATCCCATAAATAGAGCCCATTCTTGACATGAGAAGGGGAGGAAGAAAAAAAAAATAACTAGAAATCTCTCTTGCATTTTCTAGCTATCGCCACTGACGACCACCAATAACCACCATCAATGCCAAAAATTATTGTTAGTAATTGTCTCCATCTTTAGAGTCTTAACAACATATAATCCTGCTATTTGTTATAATTGTCAACATGTAGACACTTACTTTCTATAATCCCTATTGGAAAAATTAAGCCTTGTTGTTGGTTGTTGTCCATTTGTCGAAACTTAATTTCTATAATCTCCCTTAAGAAAAATGAGACATCTGTTTAATCCCCTACTTCGTCAATAGTGAAGAAAGGAGGATTCTTGTATCACTTCTTTCATTGTGAATTTTTCAACTAGGCAAGGACTGTGTTTTTAGGGTTTTCCATTAAAAATTTTCCTTGTCTTACTACTTTTTCTATGAGTGTTAAATTTTTGTATAATGCTAACATATAAAACACATACTCCATTGGCTCAAATTTTCTAACACATCAAAATATATATACATTTTACAAATTTTTTCACCTGTTTTTGGATTTCAACCTAAAATAATGACTACTGTATAAGCGATCAATATTGCACAAATTACACATCCAATAACTAATGAATATTATAACAATGCTTTATTTCAAGGAATTGTGAGGGAGGAATTGAAAAGGAATTATATAGCAAAATTACCATTTATTTCTCTTTGATATCAACTCCTTCGCCTTTTTTTATATTGAAACATTTTTTGTAATTAACGCCATGCACACTCAAAATAAATTGGTCATCAACCATTCCTTCTTCACATTCAATTTCTCCATTGAAACCCTACATCTAAGTCCAATAATGATAATATAACTAGAATTGTAATAAACTATATTGAATTGAATGATAAGTTGATACAATGGTTATTCTTATAGACAATAGAAGAGCATAATAAAAGGAAATTGCAATAAATGAAAATATATATAATATTCACCATATATTATAACTATAAACTCATACAATAAATATTAAACACATGCAATATTATTTATATCACAATAAATTATTTTAATACCTTTACATTTATATTAATCATCCAATTTAGTAAGATGCTCACGCCAAAGGCTTCATTTGGGACAGCTTTCTTATTGCTTTTTAAAGCAACTTTTTAGTAAAAAATATTTAATTTTTATATTAAAAAGCTATTTTAATAAGCATTAAGAAAGCCGCCCCAAATAAGCATTAATAAATTTACTCAATAAGTTATATCATAATAGTTGACCAATTATCCTATAATCATAATTCAGATATTATTGTGCTCTAATATATAAAAAAATTAATCTAAATAATAAAATATGAGAAAAAAGAAGAACAAGAAAGCCATATCTGTGAGAATTATCCAAACTTGTTATTAAATTGTTAGTTCAAGGCTTAGGCGGCTTTAGGGTGAGGTAGGCTTGAAGTCCAATAAAGTCCAATACTAATATTTTGGCATGAATCCTCTGCGATATAGATCAACAGTAATCTCATCTAGTGTGAGGTAGGCTTGATTTTTATGTTTGGAACATAGATAACGAATCCTTCCCTCTGATATGAAGGAAGATAATTAATAGGCTACCTGAATGAAATAATTCACTTCATTCATAAATTCATCAGTTAATGTCTTGCATCCATAGAAAAAACGACTATACAACCAACTTCTATTGAATATCCATAATAGATTTATGTTATAAATTTCTACAACCAAATAATGAAATTTATATCTATTTTAAAAAACTTAAAATAATGTGTGATGGTAAAGATTTTAGAAGTTTTCATGGATAGTTATGATTCACATTCGTGTATCTACTTTCCAAATACACTTTGGGTCCTTGATTTTGACCCATTATAGCTCAAATTAGGTTGCAGTCGGTGGTGGGAAAAATTTATGTATCACCACGCAGATTTGATTTTCTCTTATTTTGTAATCGAATACTATATTGAAAATAAAGTATAGTCTCGAGAGGCTGACACAATATTCTATAATGAATTCAATATCAGAATAAGATTTTGAAAATTGATATTTCTATAATCAAACATAGTTCAAAGAATAACATATCATCTCAAAAGATGAACATGAAATTCTATAGAAAATGTTTAAAGATAGAAATACATTTTTTTTAAAAAAAATTATTCATTCTTTTATTTAGATATGGCAAGAAGAATATTATATCATCTTAAAAGACGAACATAACATTCTTCAAGATATCCAAAAGCGAGAATAAGTTTTATAAAATTCATCATTTCTAAAGTTGAATATAACAAGTATAATATTATATTATCTGGAAATATAATAATAACATTCTACAAGTTTATTCAAAATTAGAAATGAGGTTTTAAAAATATCTATGTTCCCAAAGATTCTTCCCTTATTTTATACAAATAAAACAAGGTTTATTTTAGTCTGGAGTTCTCAAATCCCTATAGAGGCAAGCCCCTATAATTAATTACATCCTAGGAGAGAAGCTCCTAAAAAAACACTCGATTAAAGCAGTGATTTCATACCCTTTTGAGTACAAAGTAGAAGACAAGGAAACAGAAGTAGGAATTTTTCAAAGAGAAAGCTCGATGTTGAACATTTATTAGCGGGTCAAAGGAAGAAAAGTAGGATGCGTCGGATTCTGAGAAGCTCAGAGACAATCTCAGCCTACCCTATGTTTGGTTTTACATTTTAGGAGAAATTTTTATGTTTGAGTTTGTATTTTATTAGAAATTTGGGATTATATTCCCGGAGGTTGAGGACTTAAAATCTGAAAAGAATCTGCCTCAGAACCTAAATCTAATTTGGGTACTACAAAGTAGTGACCTAAACCTAACTAATGAAGTACAAATTTGGACTTACCCCAGCCTAGATTGGGGAGCCAGCTAACCACCTAGGCGCTTTAAAACCATGTGTCAAGTCTCTTATGAAAGATGGGTAGGGATGTTATTTAAGTTTTAATGAATTGGGGGCCGACAACTAAGACAAACCCTAATTGGCCCCTCAACTTATGTAGGGTGATAAATGTCTAGAAATGCAATTAATATTTTACACTCTTTTTAGTTTGTATCTAATGCAATGCATGCTAATTGACTCGAATGCATAAAATGAATATGAAGCAGTTTTAAAATTAGGCTTAGAAAATAGATTTTTTTCCCTAGAGATTGCACGACTTCCCCTTGACAGAACTGCACCCTCATAGGTCAAGTGGTCTGCTAGAACCCGCAAGCGGGGAGGTGCCTAACAAGGAAGAGAAAGTATTAATATGCTTATGCTGACTCTCGGTGGGTCCCGAGCTTACTTCTTAGATCGTTAGAGTTACTACGTGAGCCTAAAAATTTTTATTAAAATTACAAGTAAAGAATTTTAAGCGCACCCTTACGAAAAAAAAAGCACTCCGATTCGTATCCAAGCTAAAACAAAACACGATATACAAGGGCCCTAAAAAAAAGCTACTGCACAAACAAAGTAAAAAAAAAACAAATTAAATAATCCAAAATTATAATATCCAATGTCCAATGTCCATATTACACACAGAATTTGTAGAAAAGTAAAGTGGCCCGGGCACCACTAACAACAAACCGGGATTCTAATACTAAGAATGACGTAAGTGATTTTTGAACTGGATATACTGTTCCTTGAATCTTTATTTCTTCATCTTCTTTCTTCAATCTTCTCGTTCTGTCTTTTCTTCTTCTATGAACTTTTCGGGTCCACCGGGTTCTGGATATCCAAATGAAAAGAAACTCATCCCTAAGAGGGGTATTTTCTTTTCTATTTGGATATTGAATCATCCTAATTTGGCTTTCCAAAAAAAGAGAATAATCCTTTAAGGCATATTCTCTTTTCTTTGAATTCCAAATTGGATGTGATATCCCATTTTCAAAATCATTTTCACAATTTATAATACTTTCCAAACACATTTACATTTATACTACATTTCACAGAAAGAAAAAAAATTCTAGACCACCTGCAGGGTTATCCTAAGTAGTTTATATAAAAATCATCCCAAGCAGTTATATATTCGCATTTAAATTAAATTAATTAGCCATACTTGGCCACACTCTTTTTATTTGGGGGCTAAGCAATTGGAGCACCTGTAGCATTTATATAAAATTTTTGATTAATTAGCCCCCTTTTCATCTGCCCTGCATGAGTGTGGCCACCAGCAGAAAATTTCATGAACAACCAGATCGCTCCTAACCTAGGGGTAATCTAATCGTCAAACAAATCACATCACAGAGTGCAGTAAAATTAAATAAATAAACATACCAGTAATTTTACAACCAACATGCAGTGAAAATCAAGAAAGCTCATCACAGTGCAGTAAGGAAATAAACACCGGCCTAACCTAAAGCTAAAGTCGGTTATCCTAACAAACAAATCTAAGTGTGTACAATAAGCTGTGAGGTTTTGATATATCCTAAGTCTATTATTGGCTAAAGTTTTCTAATTGATTGAATTTTAATTTAAAAATATTCACTAATCCTAAGGTGAGATGTCACTAAGTTTTCAATATTATATGTTTCTATCTTGAAGTGTGCATGCATCCTAAGTCTAAGTTTTCTAAGACTCAGTCCTTAATTTTATCCTTAAGTGTCACTACTGTTATATGGGATGAAAAATTTGTTATTACTAACCCTAGGACTTTGCGTATGTGTAAAAGGAGTTTGGGGATCTAAAATATAACAAAAATAATCCTAATAAAATTGAAGTTACTAAAAGGACCTAAAGGATAAGGGTTCGCACAAACCACATCAAAAGGGCCCCTAAAGGTTTTCTAAGTTTAGAATACTCACAGTCACCGGGGGCTACGACCCGGTGGTTTCGCCCGTAGAACCTCTACCCGGTTGGATAAAGGCGACTGACACCTTTAGTCCCTTGTTCTTTTGTCTACTCGACCGATACAATTCCTCGCAGTTTATATCAATAAAGAAAAGAAAATAGAGCAAATAAAGATTAGAAAGCACATTTAATAATTAATAATAAAATAATTAAAATTCACTGAAAATAGAAGACGTACCTTTCTTCGGGCTTGAACACTGGCTTTGTTGATTGCACTTTTGGAACCTTTACTTTGTAAGCATATTGTATACCTTTCCAATATTTACTTCCACTCTTCTAAACTTATACAATTTTCACAAAATAAACAATTTACCTCTCACACTTGTTCACTTCTCTTTTACCAAAATCATACTCTATGTTTCCCTTTATCAAAATACTTTTAAACATTTCAAATTTCAATGCACCTTTCAACACGTTTTACTTCCCAACACATTCAATTTGCAAAAAACGACTCTTATACTTTTTAAACCATATACTTTCATTCTTCTAAAACTCACACAAATCCCACCTTTTTAAACTCAAATGAATATCAATCTTTCAAAATCTAAACATTTTCTAACACATTTTTCAAAATATCTCATCACTCAACTACATATATACTTTCCAAAAACACACACTTCACTTATCAAGACCACACACTCAAGCTTCACTTAATACTTCTACTATTCTTAGTGTTCCAACATACACCTTTCTCACATAATACCCTTTTACATACTTCTCCTTTCAATGCAAATACATCTCAATTTCAAATAAACACCCAACAAACTATTTTTCAACACATACCACTTTCTCCATAACATACACATTTCCCGCGAAATCAAATATTTTACCTTTCATCTTTCCCAAATATCATTCTTTAAAACCTATACTTTTACTACATGATTTCAAACAAATACATAACATTCCAAATTTCAAGAAAGCCATCATTAGTTATGATTTTCTAAAACCAAATATTTTTTCATACACTTCTCTCAAGATATAAATAGGAATATAATATCTGATTTTGATAAGAATAAATGGAATGATCTAGTTGCAAACTTATTCAAAATCGCAAAAGAGAAAACTAATTATCCTAGGTTCTTGATTTCAAAAATCATTACAAATATACATCAATATCACTCCTCTATGAATAATTAGAACTTTCATTAAATCCTTTACAGTCAAAAATTTCATAAATAACTAAGTACATAGATGCAACCATTGTTTGTTTCATAAAAAAAATGCCGAAGATAGAACAAAATATAATTATTCACAGATTACGAAAATCTGTTAATGAAACAATTTAAGCAAGTAAATTGAAAGAAAAACCTCCTTTGATTTCTAATTAAGAAAACTTGAACCTTTCCATATCTTTCTTATTAAATCAGTAGGTTAATGATAGAAATATATAAGAAAGAAAATCAGGAAGATTAAAGCAAGAGATGAAAAATTCATATAGAAGAAAAAGTATACCTGAACTTAACCCAGGCAAAGAAATGTTAGATCAGAATTTCTAGGGTTGGAGATCGGAGGGGAGAAAGAAGAGTTTCAGGCGACGTTGGCTAGGAATTCGGTCGGCAAGGGCTGGCGACGAAGTGTGGTGTTTGGCCTTAACGTTGTGTACAGTACAGGGAGGTGACGAATAGAGGAATGACGGACTATTTTCTCTTGTGAATGAGATGAGGCCGATTGGAGGAGGCGACGGGCTTGGGGTTTCGCCAAAGAGTTGTGAATTGAGATGGAGATAAAGCTTGCGAGCGGCTGGGGAGAGGGATTTCGTCTTCGTGAACTGAGAGGAGGAAGATTGCGGCTTTTCCAATTGAGAGGGCACGGAGAGGAAGTTGCAACGACGTGCTCTGGGCTTTATGGCCTTTTTTCCGAACGGCCGGAGAGATGGGGTCGTTCTGACCTGGGAGAAGACGGGGGGTGAGGGCTTCTTCGTGCGTTTCACATTACTACACACCACCCCCCCCCCCCATCCCCCCCCCCCCCCCCCCAGCCTGGGAGGGATGTTCGGAATGGGCGTTCAATTTTTTGCGAACTGAGAGGGCGAATTCTTTGCGAAAACTCTCGGTCGGTTAAAGGGTCTGAGGTTTCATGAACTGTCTGTGGGGAGAGGGAGAGTGGTTTTTTTGAATGAATAGAGAAATGGAGTGGTTTGTTAGTTCTTCTTGAGAATGGGATGACCGGTAGACAGACTGGAACCTTCGGCTC